>JAJLTM010000006.1:87412-293782 GCA_030568175.1 Zygosaccharomyces lentus
CTCTGTTCCGCTGGCTTCTCACTCTGTTCAGCTGGCTTCTCACTCTGTTCAGCTGGCTTCTCACTCTGTTCAGCTGGCTTCTCACTCTGTTCAGCTGGCTTCTCACTCTGTTCAGCTGGCTTCTCACTCTGTTCAGCTGGCTTCTCACTCTGTTCAGCTGGCTTCTCGCCCTCTCCAGCTGGCTTCTCGCCCTCTTCAGCTGGCTTCGCAGCCCGCCTGAAATCCAATGGTGATACCAGCAGTACAGAACCCAACGTCACTATGGCCCCCAGGGACAACGCCGCAAACGAGCTGCCACTCGGCTCACCACTCGGCTTACCACCGGCTGCACTCGACGCACAGCGCCTCACACATCTACCTTGACGAACCCCGATCTGAGCTGCCCTCGGGACCACCCTCCTGCACACAATTGCACGCAACATTATCGATCACTTTGCCTTGAGCTGTTCCACTGCCACGCCTCTGGACAAAACTTTGGCAGATTTGTCATACGTAAAACTGTTTTATACGTTCATTTCGCCTTGGAAAACTCAGTTTGCAAAAACTACACCTACAACCCCCCAGGGCACACATCTCGGTTAATTGCCACCAGCAGAGCCTCCGACAACCGCATCACCATGAAGATCTACTACGTTGGCGTACTGCGCAACACCGGTGGGAAAGCGCTGGAGTTGACACAGGCCAAGGATTTGTCCCAGTTTGGCTTCTTCGAAAGGAGCAGCGTCGCCCAATTCATGACTTTCTTCGCAGAAACCGTTTCCGCCAGGACTGCAGCCAGCCAGAGGCAGAGCGTGGAGGAGGGCAATTACGTCGGCCACGTCTATGCGCGGTCGGAGGGCCTGTGCGGTGTCATCGTCACCGACAAGGACTACCCGGTGAGGCCAGTTTACACGCTGCTCAACAAGGTCTTGGACGACTACCTGGTGGCGCACCCGCCCACGGAGTGGCGGGATGTCGCTGAGACCAACGGCAGTCTGCAGATGGCCGATTTGGACAATATAGTCAAGAAGTACCAGGATCCGAGCCAGGCGGATGCGATCATGAAAGTGCAGCAGGAACTGGACGAGACCAAGATTGTGCTACATAATACCATTGAGAACGTTTTGCAGAGGGGGGAGAAGCTTGACAATTTGGTGGACAAGTCTGAGACTTTGAACACGTCTTCCAAGATGTTTTACAAGCAGGCCAAGAAGACCAATTCGTGTTGCATCATTATTTAATTTCTGTGTGAGGCGGTGAGTCTGAGCGCAGCGAGCTGTGGCCCGCCGTCGTCTCTAGCAAGATTACAATTTGTATAACCATTAACCGTAGTTTACAATTTCGCATGTTTGCCCGGTCACGTGACCGCCCTCGCCGACCCGCGGACACGCAACGAACCTCGTCTCCCTTGCGCAGGATGCGTGCGTGAATTCTCCCGCTGCTCTCCTTGTTTTATTTTTTATTTTTTTTTTTTTGCTATACACGGTTTAACAGGCGTTTAACTTCCGCGCTGTTGCCGGCCCATACAGAGCCAAAAGCACGAACGCGAATCTTGCTAATTCCCGCCAGTTCGTGCCAGTTGATTGGCGGCATCGCGAGGGAATGCGACTCGGGCGCCTTCGCTGGCGTGGCCACGGAGTTCTCGCTTCAGCTCTTACCATTGGCGCGCGCGCCGTGCTGGGGGCCCCTATAGGCCTTTGCTCTTTGCCGCCTCCCCTCACGCCGGCAACGCGGAACAGTGCCCAGCAATGGCGAGGCGACATCCTCCGGTGCGTATCGCAGGTAAGAGTGCTATAGGAGCATTTACGGTTCAAGAATGGCGTATATAATGGAATCTAGGGTAGTTGTTCTCGAAGGGGTTTTTTCGGGGCGGCAGGGCCGGCCGAATGCGATATCACCGATGCTGTCGAAACTGAGACCGCTGGTGCGGGTTTCGCAGAGAGTGAATAGGAGGTCTTTTGGTAGCCATTCCGCTGTGGGGCGGCAGCTTGGCGGCAGCGGCCGCTCGCGGCGGCCGCGGGCCCCCCTGGGGAGACCCTGGGCAGCCGCCAATGCAGCGGCGGCGGCAGTGGCGGCGGCAGTGGCGGCGGCGGCGGCGGCTGCAGCAGTCTGGGAACTGCCCATTGCCAATGGCCCCGTCAAGGACATGTCCAAACCGGCCATCTCCCCACAAGACGTTGCCAAGCACAACACACCCGACAACCTGTGGGTGGTCATCGACGGGTACGTCTACGACTTGACCGAGTTCGCCCCGGTTCACCCGGGGGGAGCCCAGGTGATCCGCGCGAACGCCGGTAAGGATGTGACGCCGCTGTTTGGGCCTCTGCACCCTCCAGACGCGATTGAAAAATATATCGACCCCAGCAAGCGCCTAGGCCCGCTGGATGGCTCCATGCCGTCTGACCTCGTCTGCGGACCTTTCACGCCGGGCGAGACGCCGGACGACGTCAAGCGAAAATCAGACCTGCGCGCCAGATTGCCGCCGCTGGACTCGCTGACCAACCTCTACGACTTCGAGTACTTGGCCTCGCAGGTCCTCACAAAGCAAGCGTGGGCATACTACTCCTCCGGTTCGGACGACGAGATCTCCATGAGGGAAAACCACTCCGCCTACCACCGCATCTTCTTCAAGCCCAAAGTGCTTGTGAACGTGACCAACGTGGACACCTCTACCGAGCTGCTGGGCGAGGCCGTGGACGTGCCGTTCTACGCCTCCGCGACCGCGCTGTGCAAGCTGGGGAACCCGGCAGAGGGCGAGAAGGACGTGACGCGCGGCTGCGGTTCCGGACACAAGAAGGCTCCCCAGATGATCTCGACCATGGCGTCCTGCTCCATGGAGGAGATCTGCGAAGCCGCCAATAAGGACCAGCTGCAATGGTTCCAGCTTTACGTGAACTCGGATCGCAAAGTCATGGAGAACATGATTTTCGAAGCCGAGAGATTGGGATGCAAGGCAGTGTTTGTCACCGTGGATGCACCCGGGTTTGGCAACAGGGAGAAGGATGCCAAGATCAAGTTCACCTCGGACGTGAACGGTCCCAAGACGATGCGCGAGGGGCAAAAGGGGAAGAGTGGCGGCGGGTCCAAGGGCGCGTCGCAGTTCATGTCGCAGTTCGTCGATGCGTCCCTGACTTGGGACGAGCTCGCGGAGATCAAGAAGAAGACGTCTGTCCCCCTCGTGGTGAAAGGTGTGCAGCGGGTGGAAGATGTGCTCAAAGCTGCGGAGATGGGCGCCAGCGGCGTCGTACTGTCCAACCACGGCGGTAGACAGCTGGATTTCTCTAGATCGCCCATCGAAGTGCTCGCGGAGGTGGCTCCGGTGCTCAAAGAGCGCAACTACCCCGATTTCGAATTGTTCGTGGACGGTGGTGTGCGTAGGGGCACAGACGTTATCAAGGCGCTGTGCCTCGGCGCCAAGGGTGTGGGGCTCGGCAGACCGTTCCTGTACGCGAACTCCACTTACGGCAAGGAAGGTGTTCAAAAGGCCATTGAGCTTTTGAACGCCGAGATGGAAATGTCCATGAGGCTCTTGGGCGTCAATTCCATCAAGGATCTGGGGCCCGAACTGTTGGACACGTCTGCGTTGAAGGCCAGGACAGTGCAGGTGCCAAGGGACTACCTGTACGACAAGAGCTACGTGAGCGCTCATCTGGCCGATTTCGTGCCGCCCGCGGAGCCGGATGAAGATCACCGGTAAAAAAAAAAAAAAAAAAAAGTAGCTGTTTGACGTAATTTTACTTATTTATTTTGGACCTCTTGGGAAACGCTTGGCTTTCCAGCGGAGTGAGGTCTGTTCACATATGTAATAGCCGCCCAAAAGAGGTTTGACGTGGCGTTTTGACGCCCATGGAAAATATACGTTCATAGTGATGTAGATAGCAACCAGCATCTATGTGATTTATCGAGGAAAAGGTAACTCAAACAACGAGCAATTGGGCCGTTAGGAACATACGCGACATTACGTTGACATCGGGGTCCCCGGATGTGCTGATTCGTTGAATACAAGCAATAGGCAAGTAGTATTTTTTGATTCTTAGAGACCACGTTAGCACTGGTAATTTGCCGCGTCAATCTCTGTTTCCGCCCCCCCACCTCCCCCATAATAAGTCAAGACCATGGGCCGCAATGAGGCCGATGATCATGCCAAAGTTTCACATTCCTCTCGGGAAGGCAAGCGTGGAATTTCTCTACCCAAACTGCCGCCACTTGACACGAGGTACCCCTTCCTAGAGGATTCAGATGCGCCAGATGACATGTCCATCGGATGGACCCCCGTAAGCGACCAGCAGCAACTATCTAGTGGGTTAGTCCCTGCGCTGCCCCAGTCGCCCGGTAAAACGCCATCCAAGCTCTCCAAGGTGGAATCCCTTAGCGGCGGCTCCCCGCTCAGATCTTCAGATTCCTTCAAGAAACACAGGAGTAGGAGGCCCCCCCCCCCGTCATTGTCCGCCCACATGACTCCCCCCATGTCTCCTTATGGCGTATCGCTCCCCACTGGTTCGAGAAGCGGTCGTATGTCCACTTTTATGGCCGAGTCGGAACCCGCACACACCCCGACCAGCCACAAATCGTCACAAGATGTCATGGATTCAAAAATAGCCACTAGGACCGGTTCTTCAAGGCATCTGAGTACCAAGCGCTCTAATGAGAGTCTGCCCTTTATTTCTTTTGATAACACAGATTACTCCACAAGAGCGTTGCCGCCACTGCCGGCATTTAACCCCGACAGTGGTCACCGAAACGTAGAGAATAAGCTAAGCTCCTCGGATTTTTACAAGAATCTGGCACCCCCACAGGCAGCTGCACGTATCGCCAGTACCCATTCCAAATTTTCCGATAGCATTGGAAGTTATTATTCTGATTCCCACTATGCGTTCAACAATTCCACCGCCAGAAACAGCAGCTTTAACTCTTTGTTGGGTGGGAAACCGCTTGAATTGGCTCCCAGCATAACAGCTCCCACACAACCTTTTACGATTGACTCCCTAGATGAGAGTAAATTGTATCAATGTTACAGTGTTTATCGCTTGTCAGACGTTTACGAGTGGATTCTAAAAGTCTACTTCGAGTGGTTCAACGAGTACGTGTTTGGTAAGATCGAATTCTTCCAGATGGTACAATTGCTTTTGGAGTTTCAAATGCCCAAGAATTTTGACCAAGACACCATCGATTCCAACGTGGATAGAATCATCGAATCGCTGGTTATACAAGGTGCTGTGAGATTTGATTTAGAGGAAAACGAGGAGATATCGATAATCATCGGTGGGTTGGACGTTTCGGGTGTCTTCACCCAACTTTTGCCCTGCTATTCGTATTCAGATGTAGCATACCGCTCCGTACCGTCCACTCAATGTTATTCCACTACGTGTGTAAGCCATTCCATATCCGATGAGAGACCAGAGATAAAATTGTCAGAGATCATTAACAAATCAGTAGGTCTCTGGACTGATTATTGGAAGCTGACACCTGAGGAGCTCGCAGAGATCAATCCTAGAGAAGTGCAAAAGCAGAGTTTTATTTTTGATTTAATTATATTGGAGGAGAGGTCGATGAATATGGCCAATGCAGCGGTAGAGATATACGGAGCTCGATTTGATCCAGACTTGCTTCCTGATGAGCCTGAATTTGCCTCCTACGCTTTTGATGTCCTCTATCCTTTAATACAACTGCATAAGGAGTACTTGTTATCACCCATATTCTGGAAATTAAAGACAAAAGGTAAGTTCATTGACGGTGTTGGTAAGATATACCTCAAATGGTGCAATGAAGCGCGTGAGAGTTACCTCAGGTACGCGTCTGCCATGGCCACGGTGCATGAAGTGATACTTTTGGAGAAGCAGCATGGTACAAAATTTGCCCATTGGTTAAAGGAAATTGATAACTCACCAGAAGTTACACGTTCCAAAATGTACCATGATGTGATTTTCTTTGGTGGATTTTTCAAATCGCTGCAAAATTTACCGGTAACTTTGAACTCTATTTTAAAAAATACAGAACCCTCTGCGGAAGACTACGAATATTTAAAATTAGTGATTGTCGAAGTGGAGAAATTGAGTGCAGAGGTGGATCACGTCCATGGTACTGCCATCGATCACAGGCGTCTTGTACGCTTTGCAAAACAATTGGTTGTTAGAAATTCGGAGGGTGGCAGCTCGGGGGGATACGTCAGCGTAGTGAACAATTTTGATTCGATATCACCAGCGGGAACTCACGATAGGCTGGACCTTGGATTGACAGACCCAGAAAAGAAGATAATACATTCAGGAACAGTTTTTAAGAAGAGAGAGATGTGGATAGATTCTTCTCCTGTCTTCATTGTTCTTTTGGACAATTACTTCTTGATTACAGAATACATGCCCAAGGGCGACCAAGATCGATTTAAATTAATTAAAAAGCCCATACCAATAGATTATTTGAATCTAGAACAAAGACGTGGACAAGATTTACCCAGCAGTGCCAATACCAGCACTAGACAATCATCTGTGCGTGAAAGTAGGCAATCTGCGCAAACGCCAATAATGGCTGTACGTCCACACTTGATCAGTGCTGCCACCACGGTAAGAACTATCTACAGCTCGGATAAATCAGTTAACAATTCTTCCGAGCCCAACGTCTCCAATAATGGGTCTATTGAGTACTCTTTCAAAATTCGTAATACCGCTACCAGTGAGTCCTTCACTTTTTTTACTTCTACACTTAACGAATACCAAAGCTGGATAAATGCCTTCATGGAATGTTTCAAATGCAAGAACAGCTCCTCTCGTGCGTTTGATCTGCAAGTATTGAGTAACCAATTTGGATACATCGAAAAGGAAGCGCCTGTTAATTTACCGGTTGCACCAGAGGGATCTGAAATTGACGTAGCATTGAAAAAATATGAGGCAAAATTAGGTGCTCATGAAGAAGAAGAACAAGAACTCTGGGTGACTCCCACGATCATATTTTGTTCCACAGATTTCGAAATGGATAGGAGAAAGTTCCGTTTAATCGCCACCGACTACGGTATATTGATGAGACAAGAGTCTGGATATAAGGGGAATTTTGTCGGGCTTATTCAAACCAACAGTGTCAGGCAGATGGAAATTAATACCAAGCTAGGTTTATTAGTTGTTCTTGACGATAAGCTGTTGTGTTATTTCAGCATTTCAAGTGTACTGAGTGCTTATTACGATCCTGAGAAATATGCCAAGCCCAACCATTTAGTAGGCATTGTAATAAAGGACAAAGTGGGGTACTTTAAACTGGCAGACGATTTTGGTAATTCCAAACATTTATTTTACGAGCGAAAAAACAAGATCATCGTTTTGACTCCTGAATTTGATAGAGTAACCAAGTTACTCAAATATTTTAAAAAATACAAAGAATACAAATTGGCTTCGATCACTAGTGGGTTGTTAGGCTCCGATGTCGAAGATATTGTCGTTTTTAAAAAGAGTTTTATTCTATGCACCTCAAGGGGCACGATTCTCTATCATGATACATTTAATGATGATGGCATTGTATTACCCAATTTTTTGAATGATACTCCCATGTTGTCCTACATGAAGCAATCTCATTCGAGCTCCAACCTTTTCAAAACCACAATGGAAACGTCCTCCAAGAAGGATATGTCGAAGCAAAAGATGGCGGAATACGTCAAGAAGGACATTGCAACCTTTAAAACAAAAACAAAAACATGCTTTCAAATTGCAAATTCTGAGAACTTTTTATTCATTTATGATGAAGCTGTCATAAAAGTTAATAGGTATGGCGAGATGGCGGACTGGACTAAAGACGTTTTAGTCTTGGATTTTTACTGCACTGGTGCCTGCTTCCATGAGGGCTATTTGATACTAATCGGGGATAACCTAATACAAATTTACAAAGTGAAGGACTCAGAGGTAGAGTTAGCGAGGCTCATTCCCGTACAGATTATCAAGGGCAAAAAGATCAAATTACTCAACCCTTCGAAGACGAGCAATCCTGTTTTCATCCTAAGTCATCCACAGATTGCGAACAGGCAGCTATTATTAACTTGCAAAGTTTGCAAGCCTAAGAGGCCTAAGAGTTGATCCTTTCGGTTCATTATTATTTGTACTTGTCATTTCAGTTGATTCCATATTCTAAGCATTAACGTAACAAATTTTGCCTTTTTTTTTCGCTCTGTCGGACTTCCTTCGACATACATAATTCGAACACGTCATTCACAGCGATCCACACGCAATAGAAAATGACTGCTAATGTGCAAACGATGAGGACATGAATATGGATTATGTGGTCAATTGGCTTGCTCTCCCACTGCTGAAGTTCCCTATAGTTTTGTATTTGGTTTTTCCTTCTCCACAGGCAAGAGTATGCTTGCTGTTGGTGCTCTACTCAGTGGTAGTAATTGTTTGCAATAATCTGAATTATTGGTACAAATGTAAAGGACAAGAGGCTTGGAAAAACTTGGAAGAAGTTGAAGGTGCCGAAGTGCTTGTCACTGGTGGTAGCCATGGTTTGGGTCGATCAATCGTAGTGGAAATACTTACTAGGTATCCGCATGTCAAAGTAATAAACTTGGATCAGCAAGAATCTCCTCAAATTAATCCGAGATTGATTGACATTGTTTGTGACTTACGTAATATCGAAGATTTGGAAACTTGTCTGGATCGTATCAAATCTCAGCACGAAGGCCAGCTCTCGCTTATTGTGAATAACGCTGGCATAAGGGCACCGTACCAGGAGTTTAAGCAGTTAAACCAGCAGAAAATCCAGAGTGTATTCACTGTTAATGCATTTGCACCCATAAGGATTATGCAAAAATTAATTCCTTCGGAACAACAGTGCTATGTGATTAATATTGCCAGCACTCTGGGCGTTTTGGCACCTGCCAAACTTTCTAGTTACGCGGCAAGCAAAGCTGCCCTCATAGCGTTCCACAATTCTTACAGTTCAGAATTAACCACAAAGGGCATTACGAAAACTCGCACATTACTCGTATTATCTGGACAACTGAATACTAACATGTTTGGAGGTTTTGACCCACCACGGCAGTTTTTCGCCCCTGTAGTCAACAAACAAAGGTTAGCAAAGAGTATTATTGACTGTAGCGAAAGGGGGCAAAGAGGTGAGCTATGCATCCCATTTTATTCCCATTTTGCCTACATCCTCATGGCTCTTCCCATTTTGCCTCGGGCCCTAGTCCGCAAGCTGTCCAAGATGGACGACTGCCTGCCACAAGAGTAAAAACCAATTCATATACATACATTATAAATTACTGTTTCTTCTTTGAATCTAATACTTTCAATTGTTGGCCAACCCATTCGTAAAGTAGATCTATTTGTAGATAGCCACCTTCGTTAAACACCTTATTCACCGGTAAAGCTGTTGTGATCTCATCATTGCGCTTGCCCGAAAATACGACATGATATAACGGATCATTGTCCTCAAAGTAAGTCTTCACAGAAATCTTTTTACCCTCCTTGCTGGTACCTTCATAAATGACACCCTTTTGCACGTATTTGGTGAAGTACCAGTAAATAACTGATAGAACTATGTAGGAAGCCACCAGGATCTTTTGGTAAAGTAAACACTCCTCATACTTAAACTTCTTGTCTAGTAGAAAACTCGCACCAGCCACCAGGGCGATGGCGTACCCAATGAATAACTTGGTATCAATCAAGCCAAATGTCTGATTGTAACCATACCTCGAGAAGACGCCTGGAAGAGCTTCGTCCAACGTCTGACGAAGTTCTTGGATGGAATACACATTGATTGGCTTGGGCATGGAGTCTAGAGTGGTGCGAACGTGGCTCGTGGTCTTCGATTGTTTTATTGTTTTTTTTTAAAATCAAACCCTCTTGATGGGAAAAAGCCAATATTAATTCCTAATGTTCACGTTGAGCAAACCCTACTTCAAAAGGTCGGGACGAACTTCGAGTTAACACCCCTTTTGAAGCTTCTTCGGCCACTTTTCCAGCGCTGGAACAAGTGGTGAACGGCTGTGGAGTTCCTCGAGTTGGATATTCTGGCTATTGGCACAGTATAATGGCTAAGAAAGACGGTATGGAGGTAACTGAACCTAAAGGGGTTGTCAGCGGTGGCATAACCCCTTCACCGTCTCTCAAGGATCAGAGAGGCGGCAACAGTAGTAGAAAACAGGCCCACAAATACCACGGCAAGAATCACAAGGGGCACAAGAAACAGCAGAGGTATGCCACAGAAGGGAATTCCAGAAGCCCTGAACAGGATTTTGATTCCACTATTACTGAGGAGTTGAATAGTGGAAATTACAAGATCAAGGGACGGAAGGCTCAAATTTCCATCAACCACTTGTTGCAGTTGCAGTTCCCAGAAATTAAGAGATCTCCTGAATACGTCTTGCCGAGGTCAACCAGAAGGAGACAAGAAAGAGGCACACACATACATTTGCATGGCGATTCCCTCATAAACGCAAACTACAGGATTTTAGCAGACAATAGAGTTAGTTACCAAGAGCAGAATAATAACCCTAATGTTCCTGTGCCGCGAGAAAACATCGTAAGAATAGTCGTTCCGCCAGGTCAAAACTGTCCCATTTGTCTTAGTGAGGAGCCGATCGCTCCTAGAATGGTGATTTGTGGGCATATCTTTTGCCTTAGCTGCCTTTTGCATTTCTTCCAAGTCGAGGAAACCCTCAAGAACAGAGAGACAGGGTATGTGCAAAAGAAAAAGCATAAAGAGTGCCCGCTTTGCGGTAGCATTTTACGTTCTCAAAATTTCAAGCCGGTGCTGTTTCAGGATAATCACAGTGACGAAAGACCTCAAGGCGGTAAGGAAACGACTATGCAACTCATGTGCAGACCTCATGGGTCGATGCTTCCATTGCCTGTGAAACTGGGAATTGACCCCCTGAACGTTGGCGACTTTCCACCTGTGGAACTTTCTCAGCTTGCACCTTACGCCCGCATAATGATGTGCAGCACAAGTTACGCCATCGAACTATTACAGAAGGATATGGACGCATTAAAGACTCAGTACGAAGTGGACAGTGTACTCTATAATGACGACGGAAAGTTTTACAAACTGGCCCTAGAGGAATTGAAGAGTACCATTGCAAATATTTTGTCACAACTTGAGGAAGACGCTGTAACCATACCCTCGATGTCACAGTTGCAGCTGGGAACATCATTAAAGGACAAATACGACGAGTCCAATGCTTTTTTCTTTTTTCAAACGGCCTTTTACTCTCCTACTAGGTACTTTCTATCTCCATTGGACGTTAAGGTCCTACTCTTTACATTCCAACGTTATTCCGTATTCCCTGATGAGCTGAACGCGGTTGTCGAGAACGTCACTTACGACACCGTGGTGACAGAGGAGTTAATCACCCGCTATAAATATCTTTCTCATTTGCCACTGGGTACGGGAATTGCGATGATCGACATTGACTGGCGTTCCAGTAACCTGATTCCACGAGAAGTCCAAGAGAAGTTTGCCCCGAATTTGAGAGAAAGAAGCAAGAAGCTTCACATAAGAAGGCAGAAGGAGGATAAGCAAAAGAGATTGTACGAGAGAAAAGTTGAAAAAGAGCATGCAGACTTTTACAGGAGGGAAAACGGTGAAAACTTGTCTGCCGAAGTGATCTATAACGGATCAGATCCCGTCCTAGATTCCTTAAAGGCAGAACTATGCGACGAGGATGACAGGCCCCCTGTTGAGAGAACTATCTGGGGTACCTCTATTCCTCTAGATGAACACGCCAGTAAAGAGAACCAAGAGTTCGAAGCCATGCTACGTGAAAGAATGCAGCAGGCTAATGGCAATGACCAACAAGGTCCAGGTGCGGCGAAAAAGGATAAGAAGAAGAAGAAGAAGAGCAAGGTGGTACTGTTTAGCAGCAACCATCAAAATTTTTAAGGTTTTTGTATACGACTTGCATCTGCTGGTCGACCAATTTTGTAGGACTGCCTAGTGTGGACCCTAATCATTGAATTTATACGCCCTCGCGGCATCTTCAAGCTCATCCGGGAGGTTTCAACCCACCTGAATTGAGCTTCATTGATGTCTATCTTACGCGTACCTCAGTAGTTGTTTTCTTGAAGTGTTTTCTTTTCAAGTTGACTTTTGACTAAAATGGAAGATTTGCGAAAAACAAATCTAACACACTGTTGTCAATAATTGAACCAGTGTAAAGAAGCAATTCACCAAGTCATTTAACCGTTTGGCAGGTGTCATGAGTGGAAAATTTGTACGTGCATCGAAGTATAGGCATGTGTTCGGCCAACCGCCTAAGAAGGAATTGTGGTATGACAATGTCAAAGTTACGTTGAACGCGTGGGATTCTAATTTGCTTAAGACCAATGGAAAATTCATCGCTGTCAATTGGAACACTTCTGCTGGCGGCTCATTTGCGGTGATTCCTGCTGCTGAACACGGCAAAGCTCCCGAAGTTGTGCCTCTGTTCAGAGGTCATACTGCACAGGTTTTAGATACGGATTTTGATCCATTCGACGACTACAGAGTTGCCTCCAGTTCTGATGATGCCAGGATTGCCATTTATCAAATTCCTGAGGATTATTCTTTTTATCACAACGAAGTGGATGAAGAAGGACAGGCGAAGGATGTCTATGCCGTGAAGATGCTTTCTGGCCATGGTAGAAAAGTGGGCCATATTTTATTCAATCCCGTGGCGAAAGACGTCTTGGCGTCTTCTTCTCTGGATCGCACCGTCAAGATTTGGAATGTCGAGACTGGTGAAGACCTGATTACTTTGCAACACCCAGAAATGGTTACTTCCATGTCTTTCTCCTACGACGGCAACTATTTGGCTACTGTAGCCCGTGACAAAAAAGTGAGGGTTTGGGACATCAGAGCCCAAAAACTCCTCGGTGAATGTCAGGGTCATGAAGGCGCCAAAAGTCAAAGGGTGATTTGGTTGGGCAACAGCAATCGTCTGGCCACTTCTGGGTTTTCCAGATTAAGTGAACGCCAAGTTGCCATTTGGGATGCATTCCAGCTGGAGAAGGGCCACTTGGGAGGGTTTTACACTGTGGACCAAGCTCCCGGAATACTGATGCCATTCTATGACGAAGGAAACAAGATTTTATTCCTTGCCGGTAAAGGGGATGGTAACATTAGATATTATGAATTCCAAGACGACCAGTTGTACGAACTGTCTGAGTATCTGTCGACGGATCCACAGAGAGGGTTTGCCGTCGTTCCCAAGCGTAGACTCAATTTGAAAAATAATGAAATAATGAAGGGTTTTAAGACTGTGGTTGACACTCGTATTGAACCGATTTCCTTTTATGTGCCCAGAAAATCCGAGGAGTTCCAGCATGACATTTATCCTGACGCGCCATGCGACAAACCTGCTTTAACCGCCGAAGAGTGGTTTGGTGGTAAATCCGTAGAAGGTCCACTTTTAATGAGTTTGGAGGCATTGTACGAGGGTACTGAGCCTCAAGTGCATGCTTCAAAAAAGGAAGTGCCAAAAGCAGAGAATAAAGAACCAACACCAAAGGACGAGGAGCAAAAACCGAAGAAGGAGGAGCAAAAACCGAAGAAGGAGGAGCAAAAACCAAAGGCAGAGGAGCAAAAACCAAAGAATGGGATCGAGCCTGAGAAGAAACCTATGGGGAATGGAAATTCGTCACTTGATAAAGACAAAGCTGTTGATACGCTTTTGGAAAGATCTTCTGCTCTTGATGCCCTTAATCACGCAGAGGATCCCTCAGAGGACACTTCTGGTTGGGACGACGGAGATGACGAGCCCAGAAAAGTCGTAATTTCACAGGTCAATTCTTCGCAGGAACATGTTCCGCGCACCGAAACGTCTGGGGAAAATGAATCGGAGGAAGCTGAGGCCACCACCACTAAGCCTAAGCTGACTGTTACAAATGAAGATCCTACCGAAACTGAACCAGATGTCAATACCGTTTCTCCAGTACAGGGGTCTTTGAAAGATGACCCAGAAACATCCAATTCTTCTACGAAGCGAGAGCATGCCAAAACCGCCAACAAGGAGACTTCTGTGACTACGGAACCTAAGCCCGAGGTATCTGGCAGTCTCGGTACATCTGAACCTCCCACAGCCGGTGCGAGTTCCAAATCTATGGGTTTGAAGCAATCGGCAGAAAAGTTGTCGTTGCTGGTTTACAATCTGGAAGAGGTCGTAGAGAAATTAACAAAGGCCAATATCGAAAAAAACGAACGCCTCGACCAGTTGGAAACCAAAATTGAAGCTTTGTTAAATAAGCAATAATCTCAATAGGACTTCTTCACTAATAAAATTGAAAGTACCGTCAGTGATTGTAGTATATAACTCAAATATACCATTATTATGCCATCACGTGATAATTATTACGCTCAGCGCGTTTACTTTAATTCAAAAGGTGAACTGCGAAAGAAAAAAATTTAAGAATTAAAATATCTTTAATATCTTTCAAGAGCAAAAGATTTTTAAAGATCCAGCAAGGAGCTTTTAACAAGTGTATAGTTAGCTGCAATTGCAGTCGTTGCAAACAATATACTTACTGTTCGAAGTTCCTGTTCTTTCTGGTGCTTTTCCGACTTTCTATAGCTATATTGTCTCTTTCATACGTAGTTCTTTGAAGGAGAAAGAGGCCAATATTTGGAGACCAGAGCTGTAATTGAGAAGTCCTGGCTATAGTCCAGCGTGGTGGCCATTCGATCTTCTCTATCTCCCGCTTCTTTTTAAGCATTCTTTGCATCTTTGCCATTCAATGAGCTCCGGAGACTCTATCATGGAGCAGAGATATGAGGTAGCAAAAGGGTTTATGCCGACCATCGAACAGGTGTATGCTGGAACCAATAGAGACACACCAGAGGCCAGCTTGCTTGGGGAACTTTTAAAGCTTTTGGCGGAACTACCTGAAGATTTTCACCTTTTCTGTGATCCAGTGTTTGAGCCCATCTCAGTGTTTTGTCTGACTATATTTTCATTCAACGAGCAAAGTACTGTATCATGGCTCAAGAAGAAGTTCGATCCGATATTAGCCAAATGTGACAAGTGTATCCTAAATTTCACCAAGGGCAAATGCAAGATGCTTCAACATTTTGCGATACAGAGACATGTGCCCCACGAGCATGTGTCCAAATTTAATGACATTGTATGCCTTTGGAGAGCGGAAGCCGTCTTCCCCGTTTTGCACAAGATTTCTGTCAACGATAATACCGAGATAAAGGTCACTCATCAGATTGAATTGGCAATCTTTGAATGTTTGTGCAATCCTCATATACTGAGGTTAAAGAAGGACTTGAGGATGACTTTTGACGCGATCTTCAAATTCTTGTATCATGCAAAGCAACCATTCTTAGATCCCACCAATCCGAAATTCTTAAAGACATTTGTTGCTGGAATTATCTTCTGCTGGTGTGAAGGTATTCAAGAAGAGATGCAGTGGGCTCGCATCATTTTAAAAAAGTTACATGAGGAAAATTATAGAATGAATCTTGAAAATTTTGGGCCAGATGTGCTTGAAGAAATCAACATTCACATTATCTTTCTACAAAATCCTGCAAATTGGAATGAAGTAGTCGTTTCACAGTTTTGGTCCAGACTTATACCGATTTTTACTTTATTTGACCAGGAAATTTTCGCTGAGTATTTTGAGGTTCCCAAGAACATTGATTCCCTGAAGAAAACTGTTAGGTTCCCATTCGAGTCTATCTACAAAATGTGGTACAATCATTTGGGGAAGACATATCGTGATAAACCTTTAGAGTTCTTATTGAGAGCTCTTTGCTTGTTTTTAGACAAGTTAGGGTCCGCTTTTTGGAGCAAGTTGGAACCATTTACATTTCACAGTATTTTGGACATGGTTTTCGACCGAGATATTTTCGCCAACAAATTAGTTAAAGTGCAGAATAATCCAATACCGAATGATGAGGCCGGGATTATTTTGTCCTTTTCTGGATCCATAACAGATATGGTGTCTTGGACTTTGCCCTTTTACAAGGCCCTCTCAAGTTCTAAAAGAATCCAGATGGTTAAAAAAGTATCCATGGCATTTCTGAGAGTAATCGCCAACCAAAAATCCCTGAAGTCTATTCCAAAGGCTTGTTTGATGAATTCTTCGACCGCTCTCCTTAGGGCAGTTTTAACCATAAAACCCAACGAATTAGCTATGCTTTACGAGAAGCAAGACTTTGAGGTGGTGTTATACGCGAAGACTGATTCTAGAGCATTGTTGAACAACCCACTTATACAAGAGATTGTCATGCAATCTGCCACCAGCCCGTTAGAGCTCTATCCGGACCTCGGTGAATCTGCTATCTCAGTCTCCACATCGGCAATGATGGTCCTGACCAAGGCAATAAACTTTGACATTCTGATGCTTTGTGAAGTCACTTTTAAACTTTATGCTGGTCATCATGTTAACAAACTAAATTTAACTCCAACATTGGTGGAGAACTTGACAATGAGGCTTGATCTACGATCTTTTCACGATGGGCCTCTTCTGGCAAAGCAGTTGCTAATTTCTTTTAATCATATCAATGGTCTTTTGACGGTTGACAAGTCAAAAGATCCGGTGGCTCAAAGGCATAATGCCTTAATTAAGCAATATCACCATCATTGCACAAAACTTGTCGGAAAATTCGCCGATATTCTTCCAAGTCAGTTATCAGCCATATTGGCCGAGGGGGAGCCCGCACAGGGATTCTGGTCTTGCATCTTTTCGTCAAATACCGAGTTGTACCAGGCGGCTACAAACATTCTTTACGATACTTTTGACGTTGAGGGCAGGTCTGAAGGTGTCCATGCAATCTTGAAAAATAACTTAACAAGTCAGTTGTTGGCCATAGACATGGTTTTGCATCAATTGATCAAATGTGAGTTTTATGAACCATGTCCCAGGGCAGTAAGAGTTTTGATGGATGTTGTAAGTGCATTCACGGATCCAGTGGCAGGCATCTTTTCCAATTACCAGACCTTGAATAATGAAAAAACGGATGAGGAACTCCATAAATTTTGGGAGTTGTCATGGTCATTTTTGGATACAATTTATCGCTGTACTTTAAACTGGGCCACCAAATACGACTACTCTGAATTAGAAAATTTTACTAAAGATACTCTTGATCTGAGCAGGTCATTAGTGGACTCCTACAGAGAATTTTCAGACACGCTGAATGGGACCAAGAAAGATTTGTTTGAAAGTGTACTCAAGGCTTTCAAGAATATGCTTTATTGGTTGAGATTGAGCGATGATGCTCTGCTGGACTCTTGCGTCAGATTAATAGTCAGTACATCCGATTTAGCGGGTGAAAGAAACATAAAATTTGATGATACTCTGATAGAAATGATGGCAAAATATGGTTCAAAAGCCAAAAAGTATTCTAATAAACTTTCTGATCAACAAGCGAGTCAAATTTTGATAAAGGCTGGGGCTTTTAATAGGGAATTGACTGATAAAACTGTATCAGAAGCGGAGCTCTATCATAAAGAAAAAGAACTCGCCAAGATAGGTCGTGCTGTATCCCCGGGTCCCAATACTGGTTTAGAGATCACCGCCTCAGAGTCTAAGGCCGATTTTTTACAGAGGAAGGCTACATCATCGTCAATCATTGGCCGTCCCAAAGGAATGCAATCCAAAATTACTTCGTTTGGCTCTTTTCAACCCGGTAGCTCTGCTTTACTCCATCATCATAAAGTTCCAAAGCCGTTATCAAAGATGGAGCTCGCAAGGCGGCAGTTGCTAAGTAACCGGGTCATCCATCCACCTAGCTCAACGGTTTTCAATTATAGACGTAACACTGCAAGACCCAAGGACGAAAGTAGTAGTGATGAGAGTGGAGATGATATCGAGACAGCGAGGGAATTGTTTGCATCTGCGAAATCTAAGGGCAAGGGAATTGAAACAGTCGATATAAGTGGCAGGGTTATTACAAAGGCTACCAGCGCTGAACGTGCTAAGCAGGATGGAGAAAATATGAGAAGACGGTTAAACGTTGATTTAAACCCATTCTATGAAAATATTTTGCAATGGGATTACTGCAAGCGGGGCGAGTATCCTGATGATGCCATAAAAAATCATTGTATCGATCTGAAAGACCAATTCGAGTCTGTCATAGAGTACCAAAAGATCGTAAAACCGCTTCTGTTATTAGAATGCTGGCAGGGATTATGTTCTGCCCGTGATAGAGGTGATTTCAAACCTTTCAGCATAATTGTAGGGAACAGAACTGCAGTATCTGATTTTTATGAGGTTTATGCTTCCGTGAACAAAAAGAGACTGCAAGACGCCAGCATATCGGAATCTGATCTTATTGTTTTGGCCTATTTTCCGGATAACACATCAAGTCGTGAGTATACCAATGAGAGTTTCAAGCACGCAACGGAGACTTGTCTGGCAAAAGTGCGCACCCTAAAGAATACAAAGGGAGATAAAGTTGACATGACTTTGCGTGTTCACAGAAATCACAAGTTTTCCAAATTTTTGACTCTAAGATCCGAAATTCATGCAGTCAAAGTTATGCAGATGACTACTGTCGAAAGGGAATATTCTTCGCTAGAGGCTCTGGGGTATTATGACTTAGTAAATCAGATTTTGCAAGCAAAACCGACACCACAGATGGAAGTAAGCCAAGATGAAATTGATTTGGTAAAGGAAAAATACAAACTGAATTTATCTCAAGCGGCGGCCATTGTTAACACCGTTTTAAAAGAAGGTTTTTCTCTAATTCAAGGGCCGCCCGGTACAGGCAAAACTAAAACAATTTTAGGTATCATTGGTTATTTTCTCTCAACAAGAGGTATTATTCAATCTAATGTCATCCGAAACCCAGGTTCTACTTCATCTTTAACCACGGATCAGCTTTTGAAAAAACAGAAAGTACTAATTTGTGCTCCAAGTAATGCCGCTGTTGATGAAATTGTTATTCGACTAAAAATGGGTATCTATAACAAGGAGGGTAACGTTTTCAACCCTTTCATAGTGAGAGTTGGTCGATCTGATGCTGTCAATGCAGCTATTAAAGACCTTACACTGGAGGAGCTCGTGGACAAGCAGATGTCACAAAAGAATTATGAATTTACGAAGAATCCAGAATTGGAAAAGAAGTTTAACGAGGCAGTTCATAAAAGAAGAGAACTCCGGGCTAAGCTGGATGCCGAAAACGGCGTTCCGACGAGTTCTATGTCGACCGAAGATATAGCAAACTTGCAGATGCAGATTAGAGAGTTGAGCAAACAGTTAAATGATTTGGGTAGGGAAAGAGATTTAATGAGAGAAAGGAATTCTGTTAATTACCGAAATAGAGATTTGGACAAACGGAATGCACAGGCACGCATTTTAGCAAAAAGTGATATCATTTGCTCCACTCTTTCTGGATCTGCTCATGATGTCCTATCCTCACTCGGTGTGAAGTTTGATACGGTAATCATTGATGAAGCTTGTCAATGTACTGAACTGTCTTCTATTATTCCTTTGAGGTATGGGGGCATAAGATGCATCATGGTTGGTGATCCCAACCAATTGCCACCTACGGTGTTGTCGGGAGCTGCAAGCGGTTTCAAGTACAACCAATCTTTGTTTGTACGCATGGAGAAGAATGTGACACCGTATTTGTTGGATGTGCAGTATCGTATGCATTCCGAAATTAGTAAGTTCCCATCTGCTGAATTTTACCAATCTAAGCTGAAGGACGGTCCAGATGTTAATACTTTAAACAAAAGACCATGGCATGAAGTGGAGCATATGCGCCCTTATAAATTTTTCGATATTTTGACTGGTAGGGAACAGCAGAGTTCCAAAACAAAGTCGTACGTCAATATGGATGAAATTAAAGTTGCAATCGAGTTAGTTGAGTACTTGCTAAATGGATTCGAGAAAAAAGTGAATTTTGCTGGAAAAATTGGTATTATTTCTCCCTACAAGGAGCAAGCGTTGAGAATGAGAAGGGAATTCAACTCCTACTTTGGCGCAACGATTCAGCAGGAAGTCGATTTCAACACTATTGACGGTTTTCAAGGTCAGGAGAAGGATATCATTATCATTTCATGTGTGCGTGCCGATGATACAAAATCTACTGTCGGTTTTTTGAAGGATTTTCGTCGTATGAATGTGGCACTGACAAGAGCTAAGACTAGTATGTGGATTTTGGGACATCAACGGTCTTTAATCAAAAACAAGCTGTGGAACCGTTTAATTACGGACGCTCATGAACGTGGCTGTTTGGCAGCCGCGTGTCCTGGTTTTCTCAATCCCAGCAATGCGAAAGCCCAAGGACTTTTAGCACGGCATAAACCGTCCGATGATTCTTCTCTCAACGCAGACGATTATGACCCTTTTGAAAGTATGAAACCTGGCGCGCATCTTCAATCTAAAAGAAAGCGTCAAGCTTCAGTTGCTCATGCTCGCAATACGGCAAACGGTGGGAAAAAGCGTAGAGAAAGCAGCTCCCTAGCGGTATCTCAAGGTAAAAAGAAAAAATCTTCAATTTTTAGTGGGCCAAGTATTGCTGATGAAATAAGTTCATCCGGACTTTACATTAAGGATAAAGGCAAGCAAGGTGTCAAAAAAATGCAGCCTCCTGATCAAAAGAGCGGTAGGCACGTAAGCTTTTCTGATAACGTTGATATTATACTCGGATGTGGTAATGAGGAAAATGTGAATTCAAACACTGAATCATCCATCGGGGGACAGATTGGCGACCAAACTGCATCAACCAGACATCCACATGTGCAAACTGCAGACTCAGAGGGTGAGGACGATGAAAATGACTATACTCCAAGGCCACCAGAGGAGGCTCTTTCTCCAAAGAAAAAGGAAAAACTAAAGAAGACAGTAATATCAAGGTCTGATGTAGTCCGTAAAGCCGCTGTAGCTGTTCCACCCGGTGGTCCTGGTCGTCAAGAGCACCCCCACGGATATTCTAAAGATTTGCCACCATTTAATGGCAGTTATTCTTCTGATGTAAACGGTCAGCAAAACCCTTATCAGCATTATCCACCAGCGAATGGCTATTATCCAGAAAACAATGCTTATTTGCAGATGCCTCCCAGGTCTGGTGCCACAGGCATGCTACCCGCGCATCAGCAACAGCAACTCTCTGCACCACAACAACAATACAAACCTCCGCCGCAATATAATGTTGTGCGCAGCGGCACTATTGGTGGAAGAACGGATGACAGAAGGCAGCAGTCATCTAACCCATTTATCCCCAAGAAAAAGCAGTATCACAAGTAATTATGATTTTTTTTTTAATTTAATTTCAACTTTAATTTGCATTTTAATCATTCATCCATTTACATCAAAAAGCATCTATAAATAGTACATTGATAGTTCGAAGCTCAATATGAGCGTATGAGCGAGTAAGCAATAATTTCTAATATCAATAACACCGGTTCTAATCTCGCTTATTATGTTTTTCCCTCGGAAAATCCATCTCCTCTAGTTCAATGAGATTCCCACCAGTAGCGGGATCGACAGTCTCTTCGGTAACGCCAATCTTTGGTGGTGATTTGCTTGCGACTAAAAACGGAGGGCTGGAATGGTTATGTGAGGGAGAAGTAGCATAGCGATTTCTCTTTGGTATATTAAGAGGCCGAGAGGCGTCACTAGAGAGCTCTCCGAATGCTTTTTCGATCACTTCTTTTTCACCTGTGATAAGAGTGGTTAGAACTTCACTGTCCGTGACAGCAATTGCGGCGTTTAGATCATCAATGGTACTTTTGAGCCAACCCTTTACCTGAACAGCAGGTAGATTATGTTCGCTGCTCAAAGCAGTACCCAGCCGACGCTCCAGATCCCCTATCATCTGCATGCATTCCCCCCAAAGATTCCGTTGACTCACCAGACTAGACGAATCCTCCTTCTTATGAGTCAATTGGTCTTGCAGCGAACAAATCTTCATGTCTATAAATTCACCCGCATGGTTTGCGATATCCTCTTGTTCTTGCATTTTCTTCTTTTGCTCTTCGCTCATCTGTAAATTGAAGAATTTTTGAGCAAGGAAAGACTCTTGGGCTTCGGGAACTGCCAGTCCCACTTTGGAAAGCAGTTTCTTCTTCGACTGGTGTACCCTCTCCAGTGCCTCGTCTATGCTATTTGTCTCCCGTCGTATCCTTGCCTGATGAGTCCTTAACTCCTTTGCTATAAATGCCCGGTCTTTTTTAAAATCTCTTAGCAAAGATTCTAGCTGTTTGATGTCTCTTGTAGCCTCATCATCGCACGCCCGTAATAAATTCATAGACCGAATGAGGCGCTCCCTGTCAATCTCCTCCTCAGTTCTCTCGTCCGCTAAGGGCGTATTCGTAGCTCCCACCAGCTCAATGTAGGAATTCAAGAAGGGCCGATAGCCTGATTCGATGCTCAGGGACTCTCGGGTTCGGGGAACCTGTGAAATCTCAAAGGCCCAACCTTCTCTGTCCTCCAGGAGCTTTTCCTCCTTTTTCGCCAATCTGCCGAACTTATCCTTAGACGTCTTCAACATATCTATGGTCTCCTTAATCTCACCATCATATGCAATGAGCATCTCATTCAATTTGCACAGGTCGTTGAAACATATGTAGATATCTCTGCGTATGCCATCAAGTTGGAGTGATAGGTTCTGTTCCTGCAGCGCACGTTTGTGGACAGCCACCAAGCTCTTTAAAAAATCGATAATTTCTGCATGCTGTCCCAGGACATCTTCCAATGCCATTGCGGATAATCTGCGAGCCCCTTTGACGAGCCTTTTGCCATGAATTCTACAAGAAAGTTCGAGAGATGTGGTACTTTGCGAGGTTTCTCCCCTTGACGGTTTGACTATCTTAGGGCTTGGAATGCAAAAACAGGGTTATGTTTTGAAGGCCAAACGATGACAACTCTGGTTCGACTTCAGGTCCAAACATTGGGACCAGAATGCTTCTGGCAGCTGGAGGATATACGAAGAACAAAAGCACATACGTGCCTGATTGCGTTTTAAAGTTAAAACACTCGGTTCTAGTTGAAGATGTCTTTGTATATCTAGATCAAATAATAAAATGAAAAAGATGGAAAAAAATGGAACAAACGGTAACTAAACCTCGAAAAGGTAATTACACAGTTGTTGAGACATCTTGTACCTTGGTGCATCGTAAGGCCCTTCCAATTGGAAATAGAATATTCAGAATCACCCTTGTGACCAAGCTTGCCCTACCGGCTTTTCCGACAGTATCAGATGCTCCCAATTAGGGCCATCTGCTCAAATCGCGTTGGCTCATGCCAATCTCTCGCTTCCCCAGGCGGGGGGGTCCCGCATGGGAATGATTTATTCGACGCCAATTTTACCGTATGGATCAGCCGTGGGCATTGCCGGGGCGATACTCGAGCGGGTGGTAGCGGGGGTCAGCAGCGGGTTCGTTCACACCGGGATCAAGCCGGGATCTGATTCCGGCCCGCATCTAAACCAGCTTAACCGTCTCATGCCGTTAAGATAGAACTTAGAGGCCTCCGTAGAAAGCTGCGATGAGTTGTTGGATCGTCACGTGATATATTTCTTCGTTACTGGTGTTTTGTTCTTCATTGTCACAGTAAAATTTTTCACATTTCTTTTAGCTCATCGCATCACAGACAAAATTTTTCAAAAAGGTATAAATATGCCATGATTAGGCCAGTTTCTCAGTGAACTGAAGCTTTGTTGTATATGGTTGGGTTTCCTGACTTGGCTTCGGTGGCTTTTAGATGTAGTGGAACTCTTGTTAATCAGACACTTCTCTTCAACGTAGCTTTACCCCGTCAATCATGGTCAGAGATTATAGCACTGCTTTGGAATATTTGAAAACTTTTGAAAGCAAGGACGGTCTTTCCGTCCAAGAATTGATGGATTCCAGGACGAGGGGTGGGTTGACTTACAACGACTTTTTGGTGCTACCAGGTAAGGTCACTTTCCCCTCCTCTAAGGTGGGTCTTAACGCAAAATTGACCAAGAAGATCACATTGCATACCCCCTTCGTGTCGTCCCCCATGGATACGGTCACAGAGTCCGAGATGGCCATCCACATTGCTCTTTTGGGTGGAATCGGTATCATTCATCACAACAGTGCTCCTGAAGTGCAAGCCGAGATGGTTAAAAAAGTGAAGAAGTACGAGAACGGTTTTATCAACCATCCGGTGGTGATCTCTCCCCGTGTTACCGTCGGCGAGGCTAAGGCCATGAAGCAGAAGTTTGGTTTTGCTGGATTCCCTGTTACTGGTATGTGGGTACCCTGATATTTTGATGGAAGACGCACACAATGATGACTACAAAAAATCAATTAATAACTTTCGTTCTACTGATTTGATCAAACGATCGTGTAGAGAAATTTTTTCTAACCCTGAGGAGTGCCGTTTTTCCAATATTTTTATTGTGATCGAATACTAACTTAGACATTTTTCCAGAAAGTGGCAAAATTAACTCCAAATTGATCGGTATCATCACTTCTCGTGATATCCAGTTCGTCGAGGAGAGCTCCTTGCCCGTCTCTGAGATTATGACCAGGGAAGTCGTCACCGGTGCCGAAGGTATCACCTTGGTTCAAGGTAATGACATCCTGAAATCGACGAAGAAGGGTAAGTTGCCCATCGTTGACAGTCACGGTAACTTGGTCTCCATGTTATCGAGAACTGACTTGATGAAGAACCAGAATTTCCCTTTGGCATCCAAATCTGCCACCACTAAGCAGTTGCTCTGCGGTGCCTCCGTCGGTACCATGCCAGCTGATAGGGAAAGAATGAGACTGCTAGCTGAGGCCGGCTTGGACGTCGTCGTCGTGGACTCTTCTCAAGGTAACTCTGTGTTCCAAATCGAAATGATCGGATGGATCAAGAAGAACTTTCCGGAAGTTGAAGTCATTGGTGGTAACGTTTGCACCAGGGAGCAGGCCGCGAGCTTGATTGCTGCCGGGGTAGACGGATTGAGGATCGGTATGGGTTCCGGCTCCATCTGTATTACTCAAGAGGTCATGGCCTGCGGCAGACCTCAAGGTACCGCAGTCTACAATGTCTCTAAATTCGCTAGGGAGTTTGGCGTACCCTGCATGGCTGATGGTGGTGTGCAAAACATCGGTCACATTACAAAGGCCCTAGCTCTAGGTGCCTCTACTGCCATGATGGGCGGTATGCTGGCCGGTACCGCTGAAGCCCCAGGAGATTACTTCTACAGAGACGGTAAGAGATTGAAGGCCTACCGTGGTATGGGGTCCATCGATGCCATGCAGACGACTGAACCCAGGGGCAACGCCGCTACTTCCCGTTACTTCTCTGAATCGGACGACGTGCTAGTGGCTCAAGGTGTGTCCGGCTCTGTCATTGACAAGGGTTCCGTTCACAGGTTTATCCCATACTTGTACAATGGATTGCAGCACTCTTTGCAAGACGTTGGTGCGCTATCCCTACAAGAGTTGAATGAGCTTGTCTACTCTGGCGACGTCAGATTCGAGTTTAGAACTGCCTCTGCTCAACTGGAAGGTGGTATTAACAACATGTACTCCTATGAGAAGCGTTTGCACAACTGATTTGCATGCGAATCTCCTTTCGGTATTTTTGTATATTACCGATATATATATATATACAGTTGAATATTTTATTCCAGTTAATAGGGCAAAAAAATAAGAGGGTGAGATGTCGACACAGCGAGTAAGGCGTACATGTAACATAAGTTGTACTGAATAAAATTACTTAACGAGAATAAAATTGTCCCTCTATTAGCCTACCGTTTGTGTTCCATTTGCTGCATAATATCCCTGTAAAAATTGGCCTTCTCTCTCTTAACCTGCTCGAGAGAAGGTGGCATCATTTCGTTGACCAGGTCTTGCTTCCTGGCCTTTTCGAAAGTACTCAACGTCTCGGTTAAACCTTCGGCACCATGCGCTAGGGCGCCCCGAGGTAATGTTCCCGCATTCATGGCTTTTAGATATTCAACCTTGTCACCTTCTTGTCTCAAAACAGAGTACATCCTCGAAACCTTAGCAATGGCCAAGATTTTGTTCCGCAACGCCTTCCTCCTCTTTTCGTCTTCTAAGATGCTTGAACTGGCACGTGCGACTACAGCTTTATCATCCTTAACAGATTCTGCTTTGGCAGGTTCAGCCACGCGTCCAGTGATAATGGGCGTACTTTCTTCCAACTCATCCTCGGTGCAAATGTTGAGGATGGAAACTAACATCTCCGTCACTTTTTCACCAACGAATGGCAGCGACCAAGTAAAGACATCCATAAAATCGGGCAGCCAATAAGGGTGCGCCGACATATTGAATTGGCGGATGTTCATGACGTTAGCTTCGTACTTCAGAACAGCGGCCTTGTTCCGGTAGGTATCCAAGTAGTTTGGAGCACTGAAAAGCGTTAGAAGACTGGGGAACCCCAGAGACTTGGTATTCTTGTACATTCTGTAGCCAGCATCTTGTGCCTCGTGTGCTCTGACGATGGACAAGAGGCCCGTTCTTTGCAAGAAATCGCATGACGCTTGGTAAGTAAAAGCAAACGAACAACCTCTTATCGAATTGGGTACAAACTTTTCCGAACCGCGCTCATCCGCATCCTCATCATACGTCTCTATCGGGTCAGCCCATACCAGATCGCACATCAGACCTCTCGAGGGGATCTCCTTAAATCTGTTTAGCTTGTTCACGTCCTGAAGGGTATGCAGTTCGGGAGATATACCACCATGAACGCAGAAGTACTGCCCATTCATGAGGGCTGCCAATGGCAATGAATTGAAAGAGTTACAGCAAGCCTCGTAAACCTTCAAAGTGTACTTGTGCAGGCACTCGTTCTTGAAAGTGAAATAGGACGTCAAGTGCTTGCATTCGTGGTTTCCCCTCAGTAGCCAAAAATGTGAATTGTAGCTCAGCTTAAGCGAGTATAAATATATCAAACATTCAAATGAAAAGGACCCACGATCCACGTAGTCGCCCAGGAACAAATACGGAGTAGTCTTCGGGTCCCCACCAACTTCAAACAGTTTCAAGAGATCGTAATATTGTCCATGAATGTCACCACAGACCGTAACGGGAGCTGGTACGGTCAGCAAGTTAGGTTCCTCAGAAAGACATTTCGTAGCCATATTCAATATTTTCAACGCCTGGGACTCTTTCAGCCTGCCTTCCCTGCGGAAATGCTCTTTCAAAAACTCATGCTTGGGCAACCCGGTATTTTGATCAAATAATTCGTAATCCTCAGGGACTTTGTTCGTAATGGCTGTTACGCTCTTCACGACTCTTTCCTTCGTTGACACTCGTGACCCATCTTCCAGGACGTACGATTCCAAGTCACCAGAGCCTATCTTAGCAGCCGAATCAGGCATGATTGGCTTCTCTTCAATTACTTTCAGGGCGGCATTAATCTTTTCAGTATTAATCTGAGCCTCTGTTTTTCCTCTTGGCTTGGACATCACAAAACGGCTGTGCTTGGGGGAGATTTAAACCGCCGTAAAAGTATAGCTAGTGGTAGGATATGCTAATAAACCTTCAAATGGAAGGTATGCCCTCAAGAATCTGTTTTTTTGCCAGTCCTTCCGCAATATGTTGGCGCAGAGCTTGAAGATGGAGGCGTTTCACGCAACCTTCATCTTTCCGCTTCTCTTTCCAAGGTGGGTCAACTTTGCTTCTCTTTCTCGGTCGAGAATTTTGAAAAATTATCAAGCTCATCGCGATGACATTGGCATAACTTTGAAACTCAGAATCGGAAAAAAGACAGTTGTTTCTGGGGACTCTGTATTAACTATTGCTTCATTTTTGCAAGCGTCCGATCTTCTGTGCCATATAAGATACTTTTAACTATGGAATTCGACGAAAATGTATACGTTGAGGCCGGTCCTGAGAGTAAGAACCTGGCATTTGCAGATGAAAAGCAGCAGGGGAGATTTGAGCTGGCAGTGTCTATGATGGTTTACAAATGGGATGATTTGGAGATTGCTGTGGATAACGGTTGGGGTGGGCCGGAGTCTGAAGCCAAGAGGGATTGGATAACGGCCATCGTAATAGACCTTTTCAAGACGCAGAAAGTGGTAGATGCTGCACTGATAGAGGAAACGATCCTTTACGCTATGCTGGACGAATTTGACACAAATGTGGAGGATGAATCTGCGCTACCAATTGCCGTTGGGATCATAGCTCGATACAAGGAGTGCGCCGAGGGCAACTACGCCCCGCTGGAAGAGTTATACGCGAAATGGGAGGAGAGGCAGAGGAACAAACCGAGCCACGTGAGGCGCGTTCATGTGGAGGAGGATCCTTTGAATCCTGAAAGTTCCGCTGAAGAAGAAGAGGATGAAGAAATGGAATTGGTCGAAGACGACGATGAGATGAGCGAGGCGCCAACCAGACCAGAACCCGTTGTGGACGATGACGGGTTCGAGCTCGTGCAAAAGAAGGGCAAGCGCTGATCGCGTTGGGCTCTCATGCTGTATATTAATTTTGGCCTATTTAACATGCGTTGGACATATGATGATTGTATCTGTAACGAAAAGTAAGTATAATAAATAAAATAATAAAGGGAAGAAAGAAAAACAAAATTATAAGATGACATGGAAACGTTCTTTAAACTATTTCTTTGGTGTTACCAACATCAGAGTGCTGTCTTTTGGAGTATAAGGTCTTGAAGAGATCGGTGTTAAACTGTTGCCGCTGGATTTGATGTTACCGTTGCTGTAAACGTTTGAGTTTCCGCCTGCAGAATTGACTGTGTCTGTTGAGTTCATGCTCGCCACACTGTTCAATCTGAATTTTCTCAACAGTGAGGAAGTCATGTCCAATAGTGAGAACTCCTCCTTCTCCTCCGTCTTGACTGAGAACAATATCACTTTGGTGCCCGTCCAAATGTTAGGTTTCAAAAGGCCTGTATCGAGGACGAAAGTATTGGGCCGGTTGTTGAGTGGAGCGCCCTGGGGTGAGAAGGGCACTTCAGAGTCTTCCTGTATCGGCGCATAACTTTCCTTCTTGGTAAGTCCATTCCACGCGAATCTAAAGAAGGACCTACCACCAGTATTGGAATCGGGGGTCCCGTTTCTCGAATTACTCGGCTTGGGGGATGAGAAAGTATGATTAGTGAGGTCTAGCGGTGAACCGACATAGGTTTCGTTGTTTCTTTGTCCAGAAAGGTACCCCATGAGCGAACTACCATTGCTATTTGTTCTTGAAATCAGTGAGCCATTTGAATTCAATCTCTCTAAGCTGGGCATCGTTTCAGCGCTAGAGACTCTGGAGAGATTAGCACCAGCGGAGGAGGTGGTGGCCGTGTCGTTCGTGGCAGACTTCCCATTGGATGCTGGTGCTGGCGCTGGTGCTGGTGCTAGTGCTGGCGGTAGTGCTGGCGCTAATGCTGGCGCTAATGCTGGCGCTGGTGCCGGCGCTGGTGCTGGCGCTGGTGTGTTAGCCACTTGCGGTACGACGTAGGGGCCGGAATGCATGTTGAAAATGTTAGCCCAGCAGATCGTGTAGATCCAATGCTGGTATACGGAGTTCCCTGGGGAGAGGTCGATCAGTAGAGGTTGGGACTCCGACAGCTGTGAAATGAATATGGGTAACTGAGGCTTGACGGCCTTTTCGAATTGGGCCTTGAACTGGGCGATCTCCCCAAGCAGTTGGTAATAGTCCTGGGTGGTGATGGTGGAAATCGTCGGGAACTGTCTCAGCAGGATTCGCGATATCCGAATCAAAAGCCAGAGGCTGTGAGACCCTGTCCACGAATCGCTCAGTGGAGCGCTGGCACGCCGCTTGGCCTTCGCCCTTTGTGTGGTTCCCGGTGGCCATTTCGGTCTCAATGCGTCGAACACTTTTTTGTTGGACATGACGGGGTTTACGCTCAAGTCTGCGTGTTCGTAAAACTCTAGATTTTTCCCCATATTGGTGGTTCGCGGTACTTCGACGCCCTCGCCAGCGTTACTATTATTGAGTCCACCATTCGTGGTGTTGTTGCTGCTGCCGAATCTGCCATAAACGGGTTCGTTTTCCATCTCGTTGACGTCCATGCGGTCCTCAGAGGAGATGGTTGCCCTCCTGTTGTTAAAAATAACGCCCTGGCTGGGGAAACCGTTGTTGCCCGTGGTGACACCGCTGGCATCGTCTGTGTTGCTGTCAGCGGCAGCGTTGTCGCTCTCAAAGATACTTGGGTCCAAGTTATTTTCAAAAAAGTCGGAAATTTTGAGCACCTTCAAAGTGACCAGCGGGGTGATTGCGCTGCTGGTGCTGCTGCGATCACCGCTCAGGCCCTTAGAGATGACATCGACGGAATCCTTGATCTGCATCAGTATTCGTTGGTGACGGCATAGGGCAAATGCCAAGTTTTTCGACTCTTCGAAATGGAGCACGATGTAGACGGAGACTACTTTCAGGAGCAGCGCGAGCAGATCCAACTTAAACCCCGGTGACAGCGCGTAGAACCTCTTGGGCACGCCCGTGAAGGGGGTGGCATAGGTGGTTAAGTACGTCTTGTTAGACATCTTAGACATCAGATGCAAGAGTGACATGGAGGCGTTGTAGCTCAAGCCGCTGTTACCGACGCCCTTGAGTCTCTTCTTAGACGACAACTGGACCAATTCGTCGTCTCTCAAATTCGCGCGGATGGGTACCAAGTTGTAAATGAGTTCGAAGAGCCAAGGTCTCGGTTGCGAATTTTCCCTGACGTCTGCGATGGCCATGTTGCAGAGGTGCACGAGGGCGAAGTCCCTGTAGGTGATGTGGTTGATGTTCCCCGAGGAGAGTTTGAAAAAATTGGGCAACTTGTTTGTGTAGTAGTTCGGGGTGAACGTCTCGAGCATCTTGGAGAGCACGAGTTTTTTCGAAGAGAAGAAGAGCGTCAAGTTGTAGCACAGCGGGATGAGTGTGGCGCACAGTTCCTGCGTGGTGTTGTAGAAGTTGAGGTAGTAGATGACAAAGACGACGAGTTTGCTGGCGAATCTGTCTGCGACGTAATTCTGGAACACCTTGTTCTGCTGCACGAGCCGGGTGAAGAAGATGATGCACTGTGGGAGCAAAGGTGATATGGGTGGCAGCGTGGAGGAGGAGGAGAAGGGTGTGGCGGCTGCGGGCACGGGAGAAGTGGTCGAAGTCGAAGTGGCCACCCTGGGGGAATTCGCAGAGGTCGTGGTGGCCGTCGTCATCGCCGCGCCGCCTGCCGTGGTGCCCGTGGTGCCCGCGACGAGGGCGCGGTCCTGGTCCCTCGACTGCCGCGACCCGGTGAGCGGTGCCTCGTCCACGGCGCTGGTGCCCGAGGAGGACTGCCTGCGCGGGAAGCTCAAAAGACTGGATTCCTGGTCGATGGCGGCGTTGATGGGGGCCTTGAAGATCTTGGCAAAGGACGTGAGCAGGATCTTGAGGTCTGCCTCGCGGCTCAGCGTGGCCACGTAGGAGAGTGCGATGTTGCTGGGGTCGGCGCCGCCGACCAGCGGCGCCAGCTCGTCGCGCAGCGGCGCCGACGGCTGCTCGTGCAGCAGCATGAGGTTCAGCAGCTGCAACGACGCGGCCACCAGCTGCAGCCGCAGCGCCGGCAGCTGCTGCTGCTGCGACTGCTTGTAGGAGAACCGCGCGTAGGGAACCGAGGGCTCGTCCACCCCGCTGCAGTACCGGCACACCACGTTGATCAGCGACGCCACGAGGCACACCACGTCGTACTCCGGTGCCAGCGTCGACACGCAGTACAGGAACCGGTTCGGCTCCGCGTACAGGTCCGCCGAGCACAGCGCCAGCACCAGGTTGACGATCTCGAGCCGGTTGGCGTCGATGCGCGGCGATTGCTCCTGGTACGTGTTCTCCTGCGTGTTGACGCCGTTCTCCCACAGCAGCTGCGTGCGTGAGCCCGGCCCGCCCACGGACGGTACCGTGAAACCCTGGACGAACAGCAGCTTGAGGAGGGCCTTGACGACGCTGAACCCGAGTGGCTCCCCGCGGTCCGTGGACCAGAGGAACGCTTCCCCGCCCCGCAGCGACAGGTGCACCGGGTAGATCTTGGAGAGGATTCTGGTGCACACCAGCACGTCTGTGAGCTGTTTCTCGAGCAACGGCACCTCCGCGCTCAGCGAGTGTGCCAGACTCACAATGCTCGAGGCTGCAAACTCCAGCAGGTTGACCACGTTGGCCCGGTTGGCCCTGCAGATAGTTTGGAGCTCTGCGGGGGTCACCAGGCTGTTGAACATCTCCACGGTGCAGTTTTCTCCGGCGAGGAACTCTCTGTAGAACTGCGCGACGGCCCCGTCTGCGTCTTGCAACGGCACGGTATCACCAGCGAGCTGCCAGACGTGTTCGCGGTAGAGCGATTGCAGCTTGGAATCCGTGTTACCCATTGGCGTTGGACGTAGCGACTTGTCTGTGTCGATTATCGTATTCACATTTCATTTTTTTTTTTTTTTTTTTTTTTATTCAATTTTGCATTTTTTTCCTCTTGTTGTATTCGCTTCCTGGGACTTCTCCTTCCTGTTGCCCCCGTCCCGTCCCGTCTCGCCCGTGTGTGCATAGATATGTAGTGCGGTATAAACATGCATACTACTACTTAGAACGGGGCAAACTGTGCTGTGGCGGAGATATCGCGTCAGAACTCAGTCTGGTCCCAGTTGCGCTTGACGCCGAGCTTCTCGTTGAGGATCTGGTCGTCGATGGTGGTGAGCCGCTGGTCCAGCGTCTCCTCCCAGGCCTCGAGCGAGGAGGACGACGAGAGGGTGCGCTGGTTGACGAGCAGCGGCGCGTCCCGCGTGAGCGGGACGCGCTTGTACTCTGGGATCGTCACGGAGGAGTTGTCCTGGACGCAGCGGGGGGACCCCGCTGCGTGGGCCGCGGCCGCGGGCAGCTTGTACCCCTGGTCGACGCTCTGCCTTATGCGCATGCCGATGGTGCCGAGCTGGCCCTGGCAGTCGTAGCGGTCGTCCTGTGGCTGGATGCGCAGGTGCAGCGGTTTCTTGGAGGGTTGTGCGAGCATGTGTGTTGGTGTGGATGCTGATCTGGGCGCCAGCGCCGGCGCGGGAGTGCCGCGTATTTATATACGCAGCGCTGCGGATGGGTGGGCGGAGCGGTTTGTTGTGTAAACACTGGGTGCCTGGGCGGCACGTGCGCGGCACGTGCCGCCGTAGACCACGTGCGGTTTAGCCGCCGGCGTTCGTTCTGGCTCGTCTTTGGCGGCTCCACTTCTCTCGCCGCGCAGCGCCACGGTTTTTGGTTCTTTTCCCAAAAAGAACACTGGCGGCTGATGGCGAAAAAAATTGTAGGGCAATGCCATTCCCAGGAATCGAACCTGGATCTGCTCGGCCACAACGAGCTGTACTAACCAGTATACTAGAATGGCTGACTGCTGGTTCTGAGTTTCAGGAGGCCGCCTGCGGCACACCGTTACTAGGGTACCACGTCCTGTGACTCGCCCGGGCCCCTACATAATCCTAGTTTGTGGGTCCGCGGCTGCGCAAACCAGTTGTTATCACGTGCACGTAAACCATTGCAGTGCGCTGCCTCTTAATGACTGCCCAAGAATGACACTTTTCACATCCTGCAGGGATGCGTAGAACGCCTTGAGGAACTCGGCCAGCTGTGATCCTGCCGGATGATTTCGCGGTTCCTCCCGGGAATCACGTTTTGGTCCTTGCATCGAGATAGCTTGGTGCCTCTTCCGATTGGCACTGGTCACATGCTCGTCATGTTCAATTCATGACCTGCTCGCAACTCCGTGTGTTTGTTTTTCTTTCCTTCATCAGCCCTTGTAGCTTGCCTCCTATGGACAACCGACTGCGAGATCGTTCACACAACCCGCCCACTATTTAAAGGCAGTTACAGGAGAGAAAACACAGATATATAAAGAGGCCGGGCGAAAAGAATGGCATACATGTCGCTCCGCTAATTAGTTCGTACACTTTTTCCCAAATTCGCCATCAGTATGTTGTCCCGTGCCGCTGTCGCCTCTAGTAACGTCGCCAGAGTATCGCGTGTCGCCAGGGTTGCCTCCATCGCTAGACCTGCCGCCACAAGAATGCTTTCGTCCAAGGAAACCGTTAAATTGGAACAGGAGTATTCCGCTCACAACTACCACCCTCTCCCAGTGGTCTTCCACAAGGCCAAGGGTGCCCACGTCTGGGATCCTGAGGGAAAGCAGTACCTGGACTTCCTGTCGGCCTATTCCGCCGTCAACCAGGGCCATTGCCATCCTGACATCGTCAAGGCGCTTGTGGACCAAGCCCACACGTTGACGCTTTCGTCTAGGGCATTTTCAAGCGACGTGTATGCCGAATTCGCCGAGTACGTTACAAAATTTTTTGGCTACGAAATGGTTTTGCCCATGAATACCGGTGCTGAGGCCGTCGAGTCAGCGTTGAAGCTGGCCCGTAGATGGGGGTACGAGCAGAAGGGAATTCCCCAGAACGAAGCCATCATTTTGGGTGCAGAGGGCAACTTCCACGGACGTACCTTTGGAGCCATTTCCCTCTCCACTGATAATGAGGACTCGCGCAAAAACTTCGGACCATTCTTGGAGAACACGACCGCCACCTGCCCCAAGACGCAGAAGCCCATTCGCTACGGTGTGGCAGAGGACCTCGAGGCAGCGCTAGAGTCGTACGGTGACAAAGTCGCAGCCATCATTTTGGAACCCATTCAAGGTGAAGCCGGTATCGTGGTACCACCGGCAGATTACCTGCCCAGAGTGCAGGCCATGTGTAAGAAGCACAATGTTCTGTTCATCTGCGACGAGATTCAGACAGGTATTGCTCGTACTGGTAAACTACTGTGCTTTGAGCACTCCGGCGTGAAACCAGACGTCGTTCTGCTCGGCAAGGCGCTTTCCGGTGGTATGGTGCCCGCGTCGTGCGTGTTGTCCTCTAGAAAGATTATGTTGACGTTGGCACCGGGCTCTCATGGTTCCACCTACGGTGGTAACCCTCTGGCGTCGCGTGTCGCCATAGCAGCGCTCGAGGTCGTCAAGAATGAAGGGTTGGTCGAAAGAGCCGCCAAGTTGGGTGCCTATTTGCAAAAGGAACTCGTGCAGCTAAAGGAGAGCTCCGGTGGAGCCATTGCCGAAGTGCGTGGCCTTGGCTTGCTCACCGCAATTGTCATAGACCCCAAGAGGGCCAACGGCCGCACCGCATGGGACTTGTGCCTGCTCATGAAGGACCATGGTGTGCTTGCCAAGCCAACACATGACCACATTATTAGATTGGCACCACCTTTGGTCATCTCTCAGGAGGATTTGAACAAGGGCGTTGAGGCTATAAGGAAGAGTTTGAAGCAATTGCCTAACGCGCCCATCAGTGGGCATTGATATGTGTGTGTAATCCTTTTGTATAATAATGTTCCGAATATATTTATTCGGTGCACAAAAGTTTAATCTCGCAAGACGTGGTGGTGATGGCTTATTCAGAAGATCTTTACGAATAATGTGTTCTTATCAGAGTTTTTAGCCTGTCGATTACCCGCATGTTAGATGTAAATCTTGAAATTTTGAAAGCGATGCCTTTGTACATTAAAAAGTGTACAAGTTTAACTTTGACCAACAAAGGAAAAACTCTACCAACAGCAACAAAGAATAGGAGTTTGATTTGCTGTTGTTGTTTTTGCATTTTTCCACTACCGTTTACCAGCTTTTTCCCCCAGGATTATATATCCAGCAAGTGTACGCAGTAGCTTGCCAAAACATTTTTAAACAGATTTTGGAGATTGCGCCGCATGTCGAATTGGTAAGCAAGGAAAATACCATGGGCGTTGGTAATCAGACGAGAATACTGTCTAGTGCGCCGGGCTTTGTCCCCAGCACGCAGAGTTCACATCAACGGGAAATACAGTCGCAACAGACGCAGCAGGCGGGAACTACCACTTCACAAGGGTGGTTCGTGGATAATTTGTTAAACGTCACTTGGGTGGTTAGTTATTTTTTCATTTGCTCTACGAGGTATTTTGCCAGATGGTCGCTTTACATCGTGACCATTTGCCTCTTGAAAGTTCCCAGATGGTGCTTCGTTTCTGCCAATCAATTCCACTTAACCATTTCCTTCCCCATGTTCTTGGCGTTGGCAATGCTAACTACCTATATGATCTACTGTTTGATGAAAGTACAAGTCTTATCCCAATACAAGGCCTTGTCATCTGACGATTTGGATGCAGATGAAGCGGAGACGATTCACAAATCATCCAAAAACGACCAGAAGGACGAAAAATTGGGCATCAGAGGTCAATTGCGCTATGGAGAGCGCGATAAGGACGAGGAACCGTTCATTACCTCTTATCTGGATCAGTTTCTAAGTGCCATTAAGATCTTCGGCTATTTGGAGAAGCCTGTGTTCCATGACTTGACCAAGAACATGAAGACCCAGAAATTGGATGAAGGTGAAATTCTTCTTCTCGATAACTCTGTCGGATTCTCCATCGTCGTAGAAGGTACTCTACAGATTTATCACAAAGTGGAACAAGACAAGGAAACCGTACAACCCAACGACACGTTTGCAAGGCACGTAGACAGTTCTGCTGGGAAGACCGAGTATGGTGATTGGGAATCTTTGTCGGGTGGTGCGAACGAATTCACGGCTGAGTCTGACAGTGAGTTATTCAACAATGAGGATGAAAATTTGTCGAGTTACATCGAGTTGAAAAATGGTTTGGGTAAATTTCAATTGCTGAACACCGTTAAACCGGGGAATTCCGTGTCCTCTCTTGTCAATATTTTGAACCTATTCACTTCATCCGATATGGGTGATGGGTGGGGGGAGGCCGCACCTTCTTCTACGTCTCCCGATGACAAGCCAGTCAGTTTCAGGTCTTCCTTCACGGGTCAGTGTGACCGAGTTCGAGATTCGACGACGACCCCTAGTACCTCGACTTCCCCCGCTCCTGAATTCGAAAAAATTCTTGAAGACGAAGTGGATTTGATGCAGACTTATTCGGATACTGATGCTATGCCACCGGGACTCGTACCCAAAGTTATTGCATGTGCATCCACAGATTGCACCATCGCCATTATACCTCCTCAAGCATTTGTCAAATTAACTGCCAAATATCCTCGTTCTGCCTCGCACATCATACAGATGATCTTGACTAGACTTTATCGCGTTACTTTCCAAACGGCACATGACTACTTGGGTCTCACAAGGGAGATAATGGATATGGAAGTGTTGCTAAATAATACAGTCAGTTATGAGATACCTTTTTATCTGAAAGAAGCAGTGATAGGGAAACTGAAAAGTCAAAGGCAGAAGGAGCACGCAGCCGTCAATAGCCATGTTGAAAATGAGAAGAAGGACCAGAAGGCAAAAAATTTAGGTTCTATGAAGAAGGAGCCAGAGAGGCCAAAAATGCCGTCTTTGAAGCACCATCAGTCCAGTTTCAAGTCGCCAAGCGCAAATTTGAGAAGTTCCAGGCACGTCGTCCTAAACTCTAGGGATCATTTGAATCCCGGAGATTTATTGTCCAGTGTGCCCCTTTTGAGAAAGGAATCACTCAATCTTTCATCTGCATCTTCAGTAAAGGATCTTACGTCTGTTACCGCTTCCTCTCCACCAGCCTCAATCCCTTCGTCACAGATCGGAATCTCTTCCAATTCTTCAAAATCTTCAAGCAAAGTCATACAGAAACCCATTTACTCGTCAGCTATACTGATGGATTCCGGGGGAAGTCAGCATTACAATAGGAATGATCCAGGCACTTCCCATTCTAATATGCGGATACATAGGGAAGAGGACATTAAAAACAGGTCATTTTCTGCTGCCCAGGAAGAAACGGAAGAATCTGCCGTAAAGATGGCCTTAGTGGAGGCCATGTTCACCTACCTGGGTATAAGTAAGGAAAACATGCGATTCCCATCTGTGGCTTCGCCTAATGGTACTAATGAGGATTTAACCGGTACGGGTTCGCACAGATCCAATAGTTTGTCTCCCAATAACGGGTCAAGTCTCTCATTGTCATCATATACATCTCCTTCCGCTGCGACGGGAGCCTCTTATACTTCAGTTCTGAGGATTTTACCCAGCGATTACGCCATAAGTTCGCGCAAGGCGAAACCTAAAAAGAAAGCTAAATACAAGGAAGAGATATCTCCAAAGCTAACTTTTGAATCTGCGAAAAATGAATTCGCTGAAGGTATCGAGTTACAGTTTTTCGAGCAGAATTCGTCTATTGCGGAACAAAATCGTAAGGGTAAAGGCTTGTTTTACATTATTTCTGGTAAAATAGCTGTCACCACGAGTCATGAAAACAAAAAGGTCTCTGATCGAAAGTCGTGTCAAGAACACTCTGAAACTGTTTTGTATACAATTGGTGCTGGTGGGATCGCAGGTTATTTGTCTTCCTTGATTGGCTACAAATCTTTTGTAGGTTTGCGAGCGAAGACCGATTGCTATGTTGGGTTCTTGCCGGGTCAAACTTTAGAGAGACTTTGTGACAAATATTTCATGATGTACTTGCGCATCACCGAAACTTTAATCAGCCTTCTCTCTCCCAGGTTGTTGAAGTTAGACCATGCCTTGGAATGGATCCATTTATCTGCCTCCGACTCATTATTTAGTCAAGGTGATCCAGCCAACGGCATATATGTTGTTTTAAGTGGCAGATTGAGGCAACTCCATAAAACGCTCTCTAATCCTAAAGGGGATGAAACTGCCGATAGAAGTGATGATAATGAGGATTTGGAAGTTTTGGGTGAGTTAGCTCAAGGTGAAAGCTTTGGTGAGGTGGAAGTTTTGACTGCAATGAATCGTTTTAGTTCAATCATTGCAGTAAGAGATTCAGAGCTGGCAAGAATACCAAGGACATTGTTTGAACTTTTGGCCTTGGAATATCCTTCAATTATGATTCGCGTTTCGAGAATGGTCGCTAGAAAAATCCTGGCATCCCAGAAGACGGGTTCTAATCCACCTTCCAAACTGATCGGTGGCAACGGCGGTAAATACGATTTCAATGCAACGATCCCTCCCACAAAGGCCACCTTTGGTCAACGAAAACACATCCATAACAGTTCCACGGGTTCTATTACCTTTAGGACAATATCCATCTTACCTATAACTTCAGGCTTGCCCGTGGAGGCATTCGCTATCAAACTGGTGCAAGCTTTTAAACGGGTTGGAAGTACCACTATTGGGCTGAATCAACGTACTGCTCTTTCTCACTTAGGTCGTCACGCATTTGATAGGTTGGCCAAATTAAAGCAAAGTGGCTATTTTGCAGAATTGGAAGACATGTTCCAAACAGTTGTTTATATCGCAGACACTCCAGTCAATTCAAGTTGGACGAAAACTTGCATTGCTCAAGGTGATTGTATACTTTTGCTTGCTGATGCTACTGCATTTCCTGAAGTCGGAGAATACGAAAAGTTGCTACTGAAATCGAAGACTACGGCAAGAACTGAGCTCATCTTACTTCACCCAGAGAGGTATGTTGAACCTGGCTTGACTCATAGGTGGCTAAGATATAGAACTTGGGTTGATTCCCAACATCACGTTCAATTTGCTTTGAATCCATTGGAAACAGAAACTGGCGATAAGCATAGTGGGATTAATCTTGGTGCATTTGGTCTGGTGGACAAATTCATCCAAACAGAATTCAGCAAGAAGACTCAGGAAAATATTTCCAAATTTGTGCCCGATGCCATCAAAGCTCGTGTGGAGAACATTTCTTCACGATTTATTAGAAAACGTCAAGTTTATACCCCAGTATATTCGCACAAGAATGACTTTCTCAGGTTAGCGAGAATTCTATCTGGGAAGGCTATTGGACTTGTACTTGGTGGTGGCGGAGCCAGAGGTATAAGTCATTTGGGCTTCCTTAAAGCTATTGAGGACCAGGGTATACCTATCGATATGATCGGCGGTACTTCCATAGGTGCATTTGTCGGTGGTCTTTATGCTAAGGATTACGATCTAGTTCCCATTTATGGACGTGTTAAAAAATTTGCCGGTAGAATATCATCCATTTGGAGAATGGCAACAGATTTGACTTGGCCAGTGACTTCTTATACAACGGGGCACGAGTTTAACCGTGGTATATGGAAGACCTTTGGTGACGTGAGGATTGAAGATTTCTGGGTTCAGTACTACTGCAATTCCACTAACATTACGGAGTCAGTGCAAGAAATACATTCCTCTGGTTATGCTTGGAGATACATCAGAGCTTCCATGTCATTGGCAGGTTTACTTCCACCTCTTGAGGACAAGGGATCCATGTTGTTAGACGGTGGATACTTGGACAATTTGCCTGTATGGGAGATGAAAGCTCGTGGTTGTGACACTATTTTTGCAGTTGATGTTGGATCCGTTGACGATAGAACGCCAATGCAATACGGTGATTCTCTTAATGGATTTTGGATTGTCATTAATCGTTGGAACCCATTCTCCTCTCATCCAAACATTCCTAACATGGCTGAGATCCAGATGAGGTTGGGATACGTGGCGTCTGTGAATGCATTGGAAAAGGCCAAGCAAACTTCAGGCGTCATATACGTGAGACCACCGATTGAAGATTATGCGACGTTGGATTTCAACAAGTTTGAAGAGATCTACGACGTCGGTGCCGATTACGGCCGTTCTTTCCTTAATGAACTGATTGCTCAGGGCAAAATGCCCTCCATCCCAGGTTCGCAGGCGAAACACGAAGGGGAACCGCCGGAATTCTTCCTGCGTAGAAGAAACAGCATATAATATTCCATTTCATTCTACTTCCACTTATTTTTCAAAAAAAATAGCTGTATATTATTGAGTAAAAAGTTATTTCTTTGGTCTTTGTTACAACATGCACATTATGTGATACATCTAGTATACAGTTTGCAACAGGATTAATCGTCGTCAGAAGAAGCGGTTATCAATGTTACACTGTCGCCTCTAACAAATATCATCTCTGAGTTTTTCTCTGTAGATTTTAGTTCGCCATCCACCAACTCGTATATGGATTCCACGGCATCACTAAGTACAATGTTACAATGGGAATCAAATGCCTGTAATGTGCCCATGAGCTCCCTAGCCCCGCGCAATTTGACGTAGACTTTCTCGTCCAGATTAAGCTTTAAAAGATCTAGAGGAGTGTCCAAGGACATTTTTCAATTCGTATAGTCCTATGATGGCAAGAAATAGCTCAAAGGAAATCTCTTTGGATGCTTCGATGTGGTTTTTCTTACATTAGAGACTGCTTGAAAGATTCACGCTTATGCACATCCTCGGAAATGTTCTAAAAAATTGAGTACCGGGTAACGTTTGATGAAAAGAATAAGTCTTCAGAGATTGGAAAATAAAATAAGCCAACAGAAAAAGTCTTAGACCTTGGCTATCTTTCCCCAATTATTAATTGCTGATATTTTCTTCTGTTGATTGGGATTACCTTTGAAAATGCAATTTTTTCTGAAAGATAATTAAAAAATGGCATTTTTATATTTTCTAGTTATTTTTCTTTAAAATTTATGATCTTCCCAAGTGCAATGCCAAAAGCTTTATAATTTTGGAGTGAACTAAAAAAAAATGGGAGAGAGGATAGCAGCAATATATCGAAACAGAACATGGAGCAGAAATTTAATATATTTGTTTGTTAGTTACTGGGAGAAACTGAACAAATAGTTTACTATGTCAATGTTTGCGTAATTGAGAAGGTTTAAATAGTAAAGGGTGGAATATATTTCACTTACTCAATGGACTTGGACAAGGACGGAAAGAACAATTTTGTAATAATGTTTTGTTTTTGAAAACCCCCCTTTGAATTTCTAGTTAATAACTGGCGCCCGAGAATGAGGTGTTACAGTCGTACGGTCCTATCAAAACAAAACAAAAAAGTTCACGAATATTGTCACAACGAACTCGTTTTTAATAGAATTTTCATCGCTATAAACTTTTTCACTTGGTCGAAGAAAAAAACAACAAAGCTCTTTCATAGTCAGGTTTATTGAAAAACAGCTCTCAATGCGCTGAAATAAAAGAGTTGAGATATGGATAGTCATGATTTTGGTTAAGAATATCAATTATTTCTAGTCCTATTGTTGTTGAAAGTATGAGTAGAGCAGTCGAGAAAGTAGCACAATATACCCTTAGTTGAAAATGATATCTTCGAAGAAAGTTCACATGAGTTTGCAAAATTACCATTATCCAACACGGCCCGAGAATTGATATATAACTCCTTCAGAAATCATTGTCTAAGTACTGTCCAGAGGCGGTGCTATCCGAAAAGTTTTGAAAAAAGCCAAACATAATATTCTCTAACTCGAACTTTTAGGTTTTCGAAGTTGAGACACAAAAATTTCTGGAAGGAATTGACAGTGCAAGGGGAATATTTTTGGAATACAAGATATATCATACAAGATATATCATACAATTTAGATTTTATTAAAAAAAAATTAATTGACTCAACAATAACCTTGTTTTGATATTATACGTATATTCATGTCCGAATTAACCACGGTTGGCGGACATAATATATCAAAAATTTTCAGAATTTTCAACGTCAAAAAATTGATAATAGTAAGAAGCCTAGTCCTTAAAGTAATCAAATACAAACAGTATATTATCACCATCCCCATGCTATTCCAAAGAGGCTTACAAACAAGTGCTAGGTTATCTACCAGGACGAGGTTCACCAAACCTAAGCCTAAACCGCCTCGGAGAGAGAATGTGAGGCTACCCACGCAAACAAGTCATCATGATAACACCTTACAGATTCATGCTCCGATTCCCCCCTCTGCGGCCAACTTACAATGCCCTGATGACCATCCTCTGTGGCAGTTTTTCGCCGAGAAGAAATTTATGCGGACTCCTGAAGAATTAGATAATCAGTCCCGACCATGGTCTATTCCAGAATTGAGAAGGAAATCGTTTAATGACTTGCATTCGCTATGGTATACTTGTTTGAAGGAGAGAAATATTTTGGCAAGGGAAAATCACTTATTGCGAAATGCAGTCGAAGGTCACCAGGGATTTTATGAAGATGTGTCAAACAATGTGAGAACTACCATGTGGAGAATAAGACACGTACTCAGCGAGCGTGATTGGGCGTTCCATAATGCGCAAGAGACCAAATCCCAAAAAGAAACTTTTATTAAACAGTTTGAAACTGAATTTTCAGGACTATCACAAGAAGAGGATGACGAGGCATTCGAAATGTTGTCTCGTTTCCAGCAATGTATCTTTGGAATTAACGAATTTATTGACGAAAATGTTGTGGACAAGAGATTTGTGGAGGGCTTAAAATACATAGCGACTTTGAAGGTTAAGAAACTTGCACCTAGGGATAAGGAATTGCAAAGGTTTTTGGAAGATTGTCCTGACCATAGCATATTAGATGTGGGCGAAGCTTTCGTGATTTTCACCGCTGAAAATAACTTGAAAGATGTCAAGGACGCTTGCAATGCGGTTCAAGATTTAAGGGAAAAGGGGAATTTTGTACCCCGGTTGCAGGAAGTGGCCGCAGTTACTCAATACATTCAGAGATTGACAGAGGCACAACTACATACCTCTGCCCCTTAAAATTTGCTATAAATCAATTCATGTACATACTTTTATGCTAGTTTTCTTGTTAATTGTAAACATTCAACTTGAAACTGCTTTTATTTCTACCGTATTTTGCTCAATATGGAGCGAGATGTTCTCCTCCTTTAGTTCACTTTCCTTTAACTTCACCAATTTCCTTCTTTTTACTTCACCTGTGCTAATAGCCCCACTAGTCTTGCCCACTTCATTGGTGAATAGTATGCCTTGGGCCCAGCCCGCATAGGGACCCCATAATTCCAAGAACATTTGCCTAATGGAATCTAGCTCTAAATTGATTTTTTTACGAGTAATGGGCAAATCTCGATATTTTTCGGCTAGGCTCTTTATTTCATGTTTATTCGCTTGAAAACAGTAGTCTCTTTTAGCTATCCTTCCAACGTGCACATCTACGGGTACCACTTGGTCCATGCGTAGCCCCATGAGGCAAATGCAGTCAGAAACTTTGGGACCTATTCCTTGATAACTCATTAGGTGCTCTCGCATCTGCTCGTAAGTCGTGTGTGCGTTCAGGTGTTCGAGATACTTGGTGTCGCTCTCGAATCCAGCTGCCTTCTTGTCTTTAACCATCTTTTTCGCAGTCTCTATAATATATTTCGCCCTATATCCAAATCCAAGCTCCCTGAGCTGAACTTCTGTGGCCTTGTCGGTAAGCTCGTCGCTGGTGGGAAATGAATAAAAGTCTAATGAATCCAAAGATCCAATTTTATTTCCGTAAAACTTGCAAAGATTGGAACACATCTTGGTAATCCTCGAGATATTGTTGTTACTGGAGCAAATAAACGAAACTAAAGTTTCCCATGGTTCTTGACCTAAAATCCTGATTCCCTGGGGTGAATATTTTTTGAACCTTGTATCTCTCTTTTGCCAGTCCGAATAATGCAAATCTTGCAATGGAACGTCTAGCCTAAAGTAGCTATTCAAGTGTTCTTTCAACATTTCCTCATCGCATGTGTCATCCATAATTGTGAATTCCAAAAGATGCTCCTCCGGTTGCCTCACAATTATTAGAGAATATTTATCATCATTGCTTACTCTCATACTGGTAGCATAATGGTTCTCCTCCTCATTAAAAACCCAGCGAAAAGCTTGTCCTGCTTGTAGTACATTTGATAAGCACAATTCGCCCTTACGGAGAACTATTTGACTATATTTATACATCTTCTGCTTTAATTTTTACTATTCTTCATTCACGATGAGCTCGATCAGTTTTAAAGACGTGTCGTGCGCTCTCATATTGAAGGCGCTTTCGAAAATACCAACATATCAGGAGCAAATGCAGAAGGGTGAAAATCAGGATACCAAGGTCTTTAGTCACAAACTGTGATCAATCGCCAACTAATATTGTTCTGAGACCCATTTCTGAACTACTGACGGAGAGCTGACATTGATTTAGGCGAGATATTCACTTGGATTTTGGGATACAAAAGGAAGCACACAACAGTTGCGGCAACATTGATAGAATTGCGCACCTAAATATATGAGCCTGTCCCGCAAAAAATTCCTTGCAGCGGTCTCTAACAGCCTTAAGTCGCCTTTCCTCTTTCTAGCCCCTCAAGTCATAAAGCGAAACAGAGTTTCAGTGATGACTAGAACTTCTTCCTCCCTTTCACAGTCCACAGAGAGTTCGAAACATGTGAAGCTTTCCTTCCAAGAATATGATGAATTGAATAAGTTGTTGTCGGATTCTGATGGATGGGAAGAGGAAATGGGGTCGAATGTGAAAGTTAACTACAACTGCAAGACGCGCAACGATTTCTCAGATGAAGACGATTCACTCATTTGTGAAATGTTTGAGACGCATGCAAAGGACAGTAAATTACCCAAATCTTTGGCAGGCGCCTCGAAGAGGACTATAGCGCTGCCGTTTAAAAGTCCAATGTTTGAAAACGCATCGAACCGCCAAGAACCCGTTGGAGCAAGCACTCAAAAGCCGGATACGGAAACTACTTACGAAGGTCCCATTGCAACTTTTCAAAAATCAGACGACATCATAATGGAGGCATATGGAGGAACAAAAGGTTCCGTTGCCGAAAGGGAGAATGCAAAACCAACACCAGTTAAGCAAGAGAAGGAATCACCAAAACAGATTTCACATGAAAGCTTGGAAGTGGTGGAAGAAAATCAAAAAATGGAATATGGTGAAAAGTTTGCTTTACTGACTCAAAGGCAATGCGTCGCAGGTTCTGAGGATCCACGGGCAAAGCTGCATTTAGCTCCGTCAACAAAAATAATTGTGCCGATTAGACTTAGCAGAGAACAAGAAACTGTACTGCACTTGGCAGAAGAAGGACACAATATATTTTACACGGGCTGCGCTGGTACTGGAAAATCTGTCTTGTTGCGTGAAATGATCAAAAATTTAAAAAAGAAATACGGTCCAGATCAAGTTGCAATTACTGCGTCGACGGGTCTAGCAGCTTGTAATATTGGAGGGGTTACCTTGCATTCCTTTGCAGGTGTCGGTTTGGGTAAAGGAGATGTCGACAAGCTATACAAGAAAGTCAGACGGTCAAAAAAACATGTCCAACGATGGCAAACAATAAGTGCCTTAGTCATTGACGAAATCTCAATGTTGGAAGGGGATTTACTGGATAAGCTAAATTTTATCGCTCAAAAGCTCAGGAAGAATGACAGGCCATTCGGGGATATTCAACTGATATTTTGTGGTGATTTTTTCCAACTTCCACCTGTATCTAAGGATGCTAATAACCCCACCAAATTTGCTTTTGAGTCGAACCTTTGGAAAGATGGTATTGATGTGACAATAATGTTGAAGAAAGTTTTCAGACAACAAGGCGACACCAAATTTATCGAAATGTTAAACAAGATGAGATTGGGCCAAATAGATGCAGAAACTGAGATGGAGTTCAAAAAATTGAGCAGGCCTTTGGAAGAGGATGAAATAATCCCTGCAGAACTGTATAGTACAAGAAACGAGGTGGAAAGGGCCAACAATTTCAGATTGAATAGATTACCTGGCAAAGTACATCTTTATAATGCTATAGATGGGGGTTTACTGGAAGATCAGGAGCTAAAACGAAAATTATTACAAAATTTTTTGGCACCCAAGGAATTGAATCTAAAAGTGGGAGCTCAAGTTATGATGATAAAAAATATCGATGCAACGTTGGTGAATGGCTCCTTGGGAAAAGTGATTGATTTTATTAATCCCGAGACCTACATGTTTTATGACACGATAGTGAATTACCCTGAAATTTCGGTAGACGACCTTGAGAAATACCTAGCAAATCCTGAACTATTGAAAGAATTTAGGACAGATGAAGATTCTGAAGACGGTGATCAACCTGTGCGCCAAAAAAGTGTCAAAGATGCGTTCTGCAAGGCAGATCCGGATGAATCATATGTGCAATTGGGCGATACAATCTTTGACTTCTTAAGAGATGACTTGCACACGACTTCAGAGTCGAAAGATAACATTGAACGGAAAAGAGGACTGTTACAACGCATTCATGAAAGCTCCAAGACCAAAAGGAAATTACCACTTGTGAGATTTAGGACTTCTGATGTGGGCACTCGAACAGTGCTCGTCGAACCCGAAGATTGGGCCATTGAAGATGAGAACGAGAAACCATTAGTATCAAGAATTCAATTACCACTGATGCTTGCCTGGTCTTTGTCTATTCATAAATCTCAGGGACAAACGTTATCGAAAGTCAAAGTGGATCTGCGAAGGGTGTTTGAGAGGGGTCAAGCATATGTTGCATTGTCAAGGGCCGTTTCGCGACGGGGCCTCCAAGTTTTAAACTTTGACAAAACAAGGATTAAAGCGCATGAAAAAGTGGTCGATTTTTACTCTACCTTAATCTCTGCTGATGCGGCTGTCAAACACCTCCGCGCTTCGACCTCCATCACAAGAAAAGGCAAACAACGGAAGCTGCAACTTGCTCCGAATCGATCCGTCAGCCAGAAGAGAACCAGAGATTCTAGATCTAAGTCAGGAACCCCAATTTCTGTGGGAACAGATAGAATAACAGCGATGCTTAAACAGCGAAAGAAGGATAAGCCTCCACCAAAGGACACGTTAGACGAACATCCATCTTTCAAAACTTCTGTAGAAATGAAGGATTTAGAATTCAGAGAGGAAATCTGATGATATCGTTGAATGGCTACAAATATGTTTGTATACAATGACGTTTTATGACTAATTTAATTCCTTTCAACCGCGAGATAAAAGATTAGCAATGGTGCTAGAAACACCATAAAGCGAGACACCATTTTGCATCAAACTGTGAGATCCCCCCGTGTTCTCAAGTGAAAATGGATCTTTAATCAAATCTCTTGTCACCAATTCAAGTTCCAGAGTGCTCCACTGGGACGTTACGGCCTCCATTTGATCTGCGGGACATATATGCAAAAGTTCCCCCAATATTTCCAACTGGAGAAATACGATTTCCGTAGGGATTTCACCGTCATGCCAATTAGGATCAACGAACTTACCCACTTGCAAAATTGTAGGCCAGCAATCAAAGACATCATTTTTTTTCAGCAGTATTTTTGTATTCTCATATGCATACTGGAAGTCCATGTTAGCTAATGCATGATTTATATGAAGAACCAAAGTTTTGACGAAATTTTCTTCGGTATCAGTGTTGGTTTGACTTTCTACCTCAAAAGCAACGAGCATTTTTAGTAATATGTTGTAAGTAGAAGGCAGATCTCGATAAAGCTTACTGTCTGACTCCAAAAGTATCGATATTAATTTATACGGGTCTTCCGCAAACTTCAGGAGATGGGAGGGCTTAAATGTAATACCCCTTCCCAAATTGGGTGAATAGCTAGAAACATCCATTGCAACATCAATCAAAGCTCTTAAGTGATAATATTTGGCCCTATCGGCTTCTAAAAGCAGACGTAACACATTTTCAGCGTTAACCAGATCCCCACCGTCTTTTTGACAGCTGGGCGCCATATTGAAGAAATGCCAAAAATATTTGACCAAAACGTCCTCACCTATTTTATACTCATAAGTGCTTATAAGCTTATGCAAACATGGAAAATTACCCATTTCCAAGAGAATCTCGATCAAAATCGATAATTGCTTCAACTCCGACAAATGAGTGAAAATTGTCTCCTCTGGACCTTTCCCATGGTTTAACAGTACCGCAACGTTTTGTAAGGTTATGTCTTCGTTGGTCGCAGTTTCCAAAGACTTCCTTGCCAATGATGCGAAATGAGACTCTTGAATTTGCTCCTCATCTTTTGAAATGGCATACAAATCTTGTACACTGTAACCCTTGAAGATACCGTCTGTTAGTCGCGAATAGTAAAGAAGAGTGTTCACAGTAATATCTAGAGTCCCCACGGGGGTACTTCCCTTTAATCCCATAAGAACTTGGTTTAACCGATCTTTTGAACCAATTTTCAAATAGTTGGGTCCGTTTTTGAAAATAATGAGGGCAATTTGACGTTCTAGCTTATCCAGATATTTATTAGTTTCAGCATCTGGAATACTGTAGATGATCAAAAGATGGTAAAGAATTTCGAAATTGTAGTTTGTATCTAATGGGAAGTCCTTGGTGTTCATGAGGGAATCCAAAAACAATTCGAAATAATTGCCATTCGAAGTATAAGGCATTAACTCCCTTCGTAACACAACATTAGGATTTTCATCTGGTGTATTGAAAATCATATAAAAAACGCTTAGCGGATCCATTTTTTCAAATTCTCTAATTTTTATTGAACTTTTCAACCTTTTATTAAAATGGTCCAAAGGTTCCACTATGCCCGAAATCCACCTATGTAATTCACTGTCCTTCATGTAGATGACTTGCCAAAGCGGATGGTATTGCATGGGCAGTTCGTCGTTGAGTTCATTACAGACAATCAACCGTTTTCTCATGTGTTCACCCATAACAGTGGTGAATTTTATCTTATCGTAGGGGGGAACTTGGCTCATGTATTCTTTGGCGTAACGTTTAATGGCATCGCATCTTTGAAAAACGGTATCCGTATCCATTTCCACCATAGTAATCAAATGACTATCGGTTTCGATTAGCTCAACTAACAAATCTTGTGGATTGGAGCTATGTAACCTAGAAGAACTTGAGGATGGATCAAACAGAAACTGCAATTGCATAGGGTCATCCATTTCTGGCCAAAGGGAGCAGATAACTTCAAACAATTCTTCAGAACCATTGAAAAAGTTCCATAAGGTTTCACACCTACTGGAGTCTGACCTTGCAGCAAATATAGCTGCCAGCAAAAAGAGTTGATCATCAATCATGACCTTCAACTCTCTTTTTCTGATTGTTGTGTTTTCACCACAAATTGGGTTGATTCTTCTCATTTATCGAAATGTTGAAATTTTAACATTTTCTACAGACTTCAGCAAAACAGATTCCGTTGATACAGTGCTATCGAAAGCCTCTAGGCATTTTCTAAGTATCGAGATGTCTTTGACTCCATTGCAGATGGATCAGGTGAGAGCCAAGGTTTCGTACAGCGAAGTTGATTTACCATACAATGGTTACATGAACACACTGGCCAAAGTTACCAAGCTTGCAAATCAGATACTGAAAGGTAAACTACAAGAGTACACTTCAGAGTCCAAATTTGAGTTCAATGAAAGCTATGTCACCGAATTGGAGGTTTCAGCTGATCAAAGATTCCTGGAGCTGCAATCATCTCTTGAAGTCAAGAAAGTGGCTCAAGAAAATTGGGATCAATCCAATAGCGAAACTGTACAAAGGATGGAAAGCAAATTGCAAGATGCCTTGCCCGCATTGAGAGACCTGCGGTCTGATTTGCAGACCCGAATTGTGAGAACACAAGAATTGTACGATTCAGTGAGCAAAGTGAACAGGGAGCTGGAGGCTTTAGTGGAAGGCCGTACGGGGTTGACATCAAGTAAAGAGCAATGGGAAAATGTACTGGGGGCCGCTTTAACTGAGAGGTTAATCAAGCAGAGTTATTTGAAGAAGATTGGACTCCAGGGAGAAGAAAAATACAGAGTCTATGATAATTTCACCAAAGGACCTAATGAACTGAAGCATACCAACAAGACTATCAAGAGCGACATCGATCGATTATCAGAAGAATTGGCCACGTATAAAAATAAATGGCTTAAGGATGCAGATATTTTTTCACGGATGACCTCTGCATTGAAGGAGGAGATGAGTAAACGAGATTTGGATCTTCAAGATACAGAAATGGAGGACGATGAGGAAATGGAAGAACCGGAAGAAGTGGAAGAACCAGAAGAAACAGAAGAGCCAGAAGAACTATCCGATGATAATATGCTTGAGGACGATAGAGAACAGTCCAGGAAGAGTGAGCGGGTCGACCAAAGTGACGAGCCAAGTGATGAGTAAGTTGAGGAGGAAGGTAGCACTTCGAGCTATCGCAAGACATAAATAGTATCGCCTTCGGATATTGTAATTTTACTTGTATCAAACCCAAATGGTTCAGGCCAGAATGGTAGAACATCATCATTAAAAGCTTTGGACCAAAATTTTTTTGTAAAAATAAATCTGGAGGTCAGACCTGGAAAACTGTCAATGAAAAAGAATGTCTTAAAAAGAATGGCTTAAGATATAAGCAACTGGTGTTTCCAGGCTCTTGTAGGGCTAATTTTGCACTAACAGAAAGCTTGCTCTTTTTCCAAATCTTGTATGATTGTATTTTTACCTTGTAATAATAAACACCGTTTGAATCCTCTACAGTTTCATTATAAGAGACAGATTATTGCGTTCAGTGGCAACCGCATTAGAGTAATTTCTTATTGATTGTTGAGTTTAAGAGGGGAAAAAAAGTTCATTTGCGTTTGTAGCTTAGATGAAGGCAGAAGAACGACTTGGGCAACACATCTACTATCTGCTTCCTCCACACTTCATCAATCTTAATTCTATCATCACGGCATCTTTAGGTTGGCTAACTAGCACTAGCCAATGACTTGACAACTTATTTAGCTGTTTATTTCTATTACAATAGCTAATCAAGTTACGAGCAGACAAATAAGTAAAAAACACTGCACAAGCTCAGAATTCTTCAATTAAGCCCGCAGCCAAAGCGAAGCTGCGACACCGTCTCGTAGTTGAAAATCACACTCACCACACACCCTTGCGCGGAGCCGGGCTGTCGTCACGCTAGACTCGATTATCTTGTATACAAATCATATTACGTTTACACAGTCTCCAAGATCTCGTCCTTGAAGCCGGAGACCTTCTTACCGGTCTCATCGGAACCCTCACCATGCAAAGCCATCAAAGAGCCCAAGTCGAATTTAGGTTGTTTCAACAACTTGACCTTTCTGACGTGAACGTTCTGCAAGGGAAAGATGTCCTTGGTAGCGTTCTCGATCTCTTTGTTGATGACCTCAGGGATCAGCTTGGAGGTGAACTGGGCCAAAGTGGCGTTCTGCACCTCTCTGGTCAAGATCTCAGAGATCACCTTTCTAATAGCTCTGATGTGAGAAGACTGGGCGTAACAAGTCTTCTTCACCTGGTTAGGCTGCTTTCTGGTGAAAGCGATGGCAAACACTCTGAGGATGTACTCGTCAGATGTCTTGACGGTCACGTTGGCCTCGATCAAAGTCTGCCACTTTCTAACCATTGATCTGTACTTATCAGTGGTGAAGTCCATACCGTGGAAGTTGGTCAACAAGTTCTTGCCCTGAACCTCGTCCACTCTCAACTTGATCTTTCTGTAAGAGTGGTCCTCAGAACCCTGCAAGTCAGCCAAGTTGGCTTCCACCACACGGCCCTTCAAAGTATCGGAGGCACTCTTCAAACCGGCGGACTTGTTCACCAAGGTCTTACCGACATTTCTGTTCTTGTAAGTGGAAGGTGCCTTGATGTCGTACCACTCCTTTCTGGTGAAGGGGTCTACGACTCTCTTCTTGAGACCCTTCTTACCCTTAGATAGTCTCTTGTTCTTACCAACAGCCATTATTGATCGGTTTTGGTCTTCGTGATTGGAGTAATTGTAGTGAGATGAGTCTGCATTTCTTTAACTTGGTTGAAATTTCAAACCGTACAGTAGTTGCTTTGCGTGGGGTGGGGAGTACGAGAGGAGGTCCCTGCGACGCTGAGCTAGGCGGACTCCCAGTAGTAGGCCAGGAGGCCAGGCGGGGGCTAGGCGGACCCAGGCGGACCCAGGCAGAGTCCAACAGGCGAGCAGTGGGCACTGTAGGGAGAGTCGCGTGCGTCGCCGAAGATTCACGCTTACGATCCCGCTGCCTAGCCCTCGCCCCCCGCCTGGCTTCCGCCTGGCGGTGGCCGGGCGACAATGTCTCGAATTTGCCAATTAAGCAACCGACGCAAAAAACTTTCTCGGTTTCCAAAAATTTCCAAAAATTTTGAAAAAAATGAAAAATACACAATGTACGGATTATTTTCAAGATGGTGTACAGAGCAAGATTAAAAAAGCAGTCACTTGAAATGTGGACAAATGTCAACATGAACAAGAATTAAGTCAACAGGATGCGAATAATCAATGCAGCTATTTGGAATGTGTTTAAACCGAGAATTGGGCCGATCAGGGTAGTCTAGGGGATTGCAAAAGAATATTTCCAAGGCATAATTTGCTTTACCGGTAGGATGGAAGGTAGCCAAGAGAGACAGGGACAGCAGCCAATGAACGTTAAAGTCAAGAATCAAGTGGAGGTGCAAATAGGGCTGGTAGGAGATGCACAGGTGGGCAAGACCTCTTTGATGGTGAAATATGTACAAAATGTGTTTGACGAAGAGTACACACAGACTCTGGGCGTGAATTTTTTAAAGAGGAAAGTGAGTATACGTTCCACAGATATTGTATTTTCTATAATGGACCTTGGTGGGCAAAGAGAGTTTATCAACATGCTTCCGATCGCCTCGCTGGGTTCTTCGGCGATGGTATTTCTATTTGATCTGACCAGGCCAGACACATTGACATCTGTCAAGGAGTGGTATCGGCAGGCGCATGGGTTGAACGAAACTGCGGTCCCGCTGCTTGTGGGGACGAAATACGACCTTTTCGTGGATCTCGACCCCGTATACCAGGAGCAGCTATCGAGGACGAGCATGGAATATGCACAGGTGATGGATGCGCCGCTGGTGTTCTGCTCCACGGCGAAATCGATAAACGTGCAAAAGATATTTAAAGTGGCGTTGGCTAAGATCTTTCATCTGACGCTGACGTTGCCAGAAATCGATGAGATTGGCGACCCGCTGCTCATCTACAGCACGCTGGGTAACAGGAGGAGTCGAAGAGCCAGGGATAGACCTTAGTACACATCTAAATAAAGATAAGAAAAGAAAACGAGTATTGATGTTTGGGAAAAGAAGATTTAGATACCTTGCAAATTCTCGTCTTGCTCGAGTCCCTTGCGTACGTCCTCCTGTGAGACGTTCAATTTTACGCAAGTTATCCTCTCGTTCTTCATACTTTGTCTGAATATGATACCGGCTTCCACCAACTGGTTGATGACGAAATCCCAAGAGACAATCTTGAGCTGCTCAGAAGTCACCTCGGAACCCTTCTGGAATAGCACATGGCTGAGCTCCACGATGAATTTGTTGCTACCGTTCACCTCAATGAGAAGCCGAATCTCGTCCACTATGTCTCCTAGCTGCTGCTCTTGCAACTCCGTCTTTTTAATCAGATTCAACAGTGCATACAGGAACAGCTTCCCAGTAAATGACATTTTGGCAATGAACTTGGTACCTTGAGAATTGATGGTCTCGTTGAGAGCTCTTGTCACGTGTGCCATGTGAACGGTCTGCAGTTCTTCGCCATCATTGGCGTCCTCTTCCTCAGGTACGACCGCTTCCCCGTCGTAGGCATACCCGTGCTTCGACATGTAATGCTGCTCAGCGATCTCGGCGGCTCTCTTGCACACTTTAAGAGCTCGGCGCGCATCACCGCTGACGCTAGCCACTTTCCGCGAGGCAATCTCAATTGCATCGTCACTCATCGTTAACTGCACTTTTTTCGTATGGGGCGGCAGTGGTGCTTGGTCTGTCTCACCGGGTGTCACCATCCGGGCACCCCCGTTTTGAGTATCGACGTAGAAAAAGGTATTGTTCAGACCTTTCAGGCGGAAATTGATAATTTTCCTTAGCTCCTCGTGGGTATAACCTGTAAACATAATCCTAGTAAATCCAATCCTCGACGAGACCTTGTTACCCAGCTGCCTTTCAGGTAAATCCATAGTGTTGGCAACTGCGATGACGATCAATTTTGCATTTTCATAAGTGGTCCAGTTGAAAAAATTATACATGATATCTTGGGTTTTCGTTACCAGAGCATCCAATTCATCCAATAATACGATCACTGGCCGCTTTTTATTCTGTGGAACTTTGTTAAAATAAAACTCCAGAGATTCCATGGCGGCCCCCCAGGTTAGTCTTTCTCCCATAATTTTATTCCACAACACTTCGTAACTATCTGTCGGTTTGACCATCTTGAGTCCGTTGATCTCCACATACTGGAAAAGCGGCAACTCGTTTTGCTCCGCTGATCGTTCCAATTCCTTGACCACTTCCCGAACCGTCAGTGTTTTGCCCACGCCAGGAGTACCGGCAACGTAGACGGTGGTGGCAGATCCAGACTCGATTGCACTGTAGAGACTCAAGTATATGGAAGCAAATTCGTTCTCACGAGCCGGTAGATAATCTTGAAAATTAGTGGATTTGACAATTTCTTCCTTCTCATGAGACGAGTAAAGTTGCTTCTTAATCTTTGAAAAAATCGTCTCCACTATTTCGTGTTTCTTAGGACTTCTCAATTTGTTCTCTAGTGCTGCTACATTTAAATCATTGGTACTTTGATTAAATTCTGCTAATTCAGTTAAATCTGGAATTTCGTCGACTGATTTGAACCTCTTGGAAAAAGGTGTGTACTTTTTTTTGGCACGAGCCACATTTCTCTTGGTGAATTTTCTAATAACTGGACTATTGCTACTGTTAGCGGTGGTAGGTCGCGAGGGTGTTGCAGGAGTGGAGGATGAAACCAATTTACGGGACTTCTTGCCCCTCGGTGCAGTTGGTTTACGACGGCTGTTTTTCGGCTCTTCCACGCCCATTTCCTCTTCCTCTTCTTCCAACTCACCCACTTCTGCCTCTTCAATTTCTTCATCATGATCCATCTCTTCTTCATCGCGTGTGTCATCTGATTCATCCACAGTAGCATCATCCTCTCTTGAACTAAAATTAGAATCCACCTCCTCCAGATCACTCTCGCTCTCACTCTCATTTTCTTTCTCATCTTCACCCTCTGCAGCAAGTTTGTCTAAAAGATTGACTTTGGAAGGTGCTCCGTTGGATTCGCCCTTTTTGGGACTACTTTTGGAAGCAGTCGATGGTGTTTCCTGCGCATCGCTATATGCTTCAGAGGGTGGAGAAGGTGAGGATGCCTGTGAATTATTCGACGTTGTCTTATTCCCCCTTTTTGCAGATTTTATTCGCGTTGGAGACAAAGATTTAGCCGCGACATTCTTAGCCGCCACCTTTCCTTTATGTTTCTCCTCTTTATTTTTTTTTCGTTCCTTATTATCCTGATTTTTTTCGTCTTCCTCTTCTTCTGTTTCTGGCTCTAACTTTATCTCGCTGATAGACGCTCTCCTGCCATGACCTCCAGCCTTCGTCGATCCAGATTTGGTCCTGTTGTGACGTTGATAATAAGCTACCGCCGGAGGTAACGACATCTTTTTCAAATGCTCTTCAAAACTCTTGGGCTCTCCATCTAGGAGCATCTTCTTCTCCTTTCTAATATCAATGGGCACGTAGCTCTCAGCGGTAGGCTCGCATATGAAACGAACGAAGAAGTCTCTGTCCTCCACCTTACCACAGCCCTTCCATTCGTCTTCCGACATGATATCTGCCACACCAACAAAATCCCTGAGCCATATCTCGGATAGCTCTGCCGTCAGATAAATCTCCGCCTTGTTAACTTCTTCAATAAATCTGGCACGGTACTCCTCGATGGGTCTATTTTCAGCTGCGTAACCAGGGTTAAACAATGCATAATACAACTGAGGCTTCAATTCAAACCACCTCAAATAAGAAAACGCCCATATTTCCACTAAATTATTTAAAGTGTTGAGACGGATTTCATGAATCAGATAAACGGAATAAGTCTTCGTGGCTCCATCGTCCATTATCACACTGTCGCCACGGCCAAATTTCAACCCATCAGAGAGTCTAACGAGGTAAGTCTTTTCACTACCACCTCTTTTTCTCGATCTCCTTCGATTATCATTAATGATGTTGCCATTCTCATCTGTAGTGATGACTTCCCAACCGCGAATATCCTTTAATGTTTGAGCCATCCTGATTCCATCAAAATAAAAGAGCAATTAAAAGATACCTCTAGAAGCTCCAAAGTTCCACTAGTCGCTCACCGATTCTCTGTTTTTCACATTAGTTTATTCTTTATGTTCATCCCGCCTGGATTTTTATGGGGGCATTTCAGGAATCTTCGAAAGTTTTTGAAGTATCAAAAGTTGATAATAGAGGACAAACGGCTTGGGGCTAAGAACCAGTGGAAGCAGGCCTTCTGAACCTCTTAAGGACCAACCATGCAATGTTCTCGAATACGAAAGGTCGTCATGAGGCCATTTGAAAACTTGACGGCCCTGGAGAGCCTCGTGCAGTGGTTACGATTGATCTCATCGACACTAATCATTGCACTCGGATTGGTGGTCACGGTAGGGCCTTTAACTTCCCCAAATACCATGAAGCTGGCCCAGTTTGACACTCGACCTGCTGACATCAGCAAAGGACTTTTTCAGGTACTCGAGCAGGCGGTGGAAGTGTTTGGATCGACAGATGTAAACAATGGCGTGGGGATGACCACTTCTGAGATCTATATCCTGACAGCATATACTGAGAGTCAGATAAAGAACATACCACAGTTTATAACGCTGAACATCTACGGTAGATGTGATGTAAGCTTCAATACGAAGAGCATGCAGGATTCCGACGGTACTGATGTGCAGGTGAGGAACTCCACCATAATTGAACATTGTGTAAGGACTGGACCCAGCTATGTCTTTGATTACCGCAGTGTACTTTCCCAATTGGGGCTGGAAATAGTTTTGGATTATGCGTACGATAAAGATGGAACCTCGACCCTGTCGTCGAGTGCTTATACCAAATACCTGTCGAGGCTGGCTCACCGGAAAGAGAACGTGTTAAGTTTGCTCTATGTCGTAATATGTTTGGAGGCTTGCATTTTGGTGATGACTTTTTGGTACTATCTTATCAAAGGCCGCTTTATCAACCCTTTCAAAGAACGATTTCTCACACATTCGATTTCGTTGTTGTCGTTTACCATATTTCTTTGTTCTCTCACAAGTATCATTACACTGACGTGCGTCAATTACAATTTAAGAAACAAGATAAATAACGAGTTAAAGGCATTTGGGTTCTCCTACAGTTTTGGTACTCCATGGCTAACCTGCATCTGGTTTATGGCGGTCTTTGTCATCATATCGACACTAGTTTGGTCCGGTTTGGAATGGTGTGTATCGGATTCACAGGACTACAGCGATGGCTCTAAAAATAACATTTTGTCATATGAACCAGGAGTGTTCATGAATCAAAGTGAATTGGAAGAGCCCCGTGATACTCAGAATGGCGAAAGGGACCTTGGTACAAATACGGCCAACATTTTGACCGGGTTCTCAAGGGACGGGGAGCGGGAATATGCAGAGGAATTGGAGCTACAGGATCTCGCACTTTATTCTAGTGAGGACAGTGAATTGATGATGCAGAGAACCGTAAAGCCTTCTTCTACAATGCAATTTTGATTTTGATTTTGATTTTGATTTTGGAGCACTTGTTTTTTTTTTCTGGGGAATATTACTTTTGTGTCACCATGAAAACATGCGTATTGGTATTGACACGCCCAGATCAACTCAACTAATTAATATACTAATGGTAGTTAAAAAAAAAAAGCGTGATAAATAAACAGCTAGAGATGTTAGTTTTCAAGAGATTCATCGTGTGGACCATCTTATTCAGCATCACTATAACCCAGTTCCTGCTGTATTTGCCCAATTTCTCATGTATGGTCTCTACAGGAGTCCCGTTGTGTACGGCACAGTTCAACTTTTCAATCGTCGGTACATCAGCCATCACTAGAGATTTCATCGATAGCATCAGGGAATTTTTAAGGCTCATCTCATATTTGGCGCTTGACATGGGTTGGTCTGGTGCAACAGATCCCAAGATTTATGACGATGACAATTTGGTAGATACATTTGATGCCGATAACTTGTACAAAGTGAACTTCTTTGGTTATTGCAAGAAAAATGGTAACTACAGGGCTTATTGTGTTCAAAATGGTGATTCGGGCATGGATGTGCTCAGTGTGTTAGTAAGAGACTTGGGGATACAATTGGCTAAATTGTCCAGTTCTCCTGCCAACAACACAAAAGTCTTGGGAGATTCGCTGGTGCTCACTTACCACCTTTCGCTGTCGTCTTTGAGGAGATTTCTCAGAGGTGATCGGCGCAATTCCAATGCCTTTTCTAAAATACTTTTGGGGACTGAAGAAACTGACACGGATGACGAAAGAGCACATCAATACGGCAAAGGTGTTGAAATTGCTTATGCTCTAAAGACTTTCAACAAAGTGTTATTTTATGTGCAAATTGGTGAAATTTCCTCTAGCTTTGTGTGCATGCTGACGGTAATTGGGTTTGGGCTTGTCCTGACATTTGGTAAAAGGCATCGATCGCTGCCCTTTCTGCTCAAGGTCACGAGCTCGATCCTCTTCACTGTGGCAGCGCTCACTTTAATGGGGTCTACCATATATTTCTTATTCTTAAAACTGCTGGAACCCTCACACGACCATTCCCAAACATCTGACTGGGCTCTATTGCAAGTGACCATCGGAAGCGGTTTCGTCATCTGTTGTGCCCGCTTTCTACTACAACTGCTTTTCCTCCCCATAACTTTTGTGACCGCCAACCATTATAGCAAAAAGAGAAGCTCAAAGCACGATCCTGAGGACTCCTCGAGCGAGTCCTTAGCGAAAGATGACATATAGTAGAGCAAAGTTCGATTTTTTCAACTTTCATTTTTATTTTTCATGTTCTATTATTTGGCGGTCATTTGGAAAAATTATATTAGAGATTGATGGACACAAACGTATAATAGACGGCGACCACTGGGACTTTTTTTGTATAACAAATTCTAGTAGCCATGGCTGGTTTACGGTCCTTTGATGCATTCCGTAAGTACAGTTTGGATGATTCTTTTTAAAAAATTTCCTGTGTTTACTAACACTTTCATTAGCCAAAACCGACGAGACTCATGTGAGGAAATCCTCCAAAGGTGGTCTTAGTTCCCTGCTCACGTACCTATTCCTACTTTTCATTGCGTGGACTGAGTTCGGCAGCTTCTTTGGGGGTTACGTTGACCAACATTATCAAGTGGACGACCAAATGAGGGAGACTTTCCAAATCAACATGGACATGTACGTCAAGACACCCTGCAAATATTTGGCTGTTAACGTTAGGGACGAGACCAAGGACCGTAAGTTGATTTCCGAGGAATTGAACTTGGAAGATATGCCATTCTTCATTCCCTATGGCACCGATGTGATCAATGATATGAAGGAGGTTGTGACTCCAAATTTGGACAATATCCTTAATAACGCGATCCCTGCTCAGTTCAGACCGCAGCTGGAGGCCAAGGATTTGTTTGGCTCCGAAGAAGAAGACATCCAATTTGATGGTTGTCACCTATTTGGATCCATCCTTGTTAACAGAGTAGCAGGGGAGTTGCAAATCACTGCCAAAGGACACGGTTATGCCGATTTTATTAGGGCACCACCTGAGGAAATGGACTTTTCACACGTCATCAACGAGTTGTCTTATGGCGCATTCTACCCCTACATTAACAATCCACTGGATTCCACTGCCAAATACAGCATTGAACATCCAAGAACGACTTATATCTACGATACCGCCGTAGTCCCCACCGTATACGAGAAATTGGGGGCCAAATTGGACACCAATCAATACGCAGTGAGTGAGTACCACTACGATCCGGAGGTGCATATGACGAAAGGTCCTTTGAGGTTCCCAGGTATCTTCTTAAGATACGATTTTGAGCCGCTGTCTATCCAGATCAGTGATGTGCGTCTTTCATTCCTGCAGTTCATCGTGAGACTGGTAGCCGTGCTGTCATTTGTAGTCTACTCGGCCTCTTGGGCCTTTAGGCTGCTGGATCTGATACTCTTAACATGCTTGGGTCCTCGTTGGTCTCTTCGTTACCAGTCAGACTCGAAATCTCAAGGTATTTTGGACAAGGATCCGTCTTCAAAATAAAGTTACATAGTTTCTTAAGGACCACAAAGTAAAAGAATAACGTATCAAATAAACATATTTATGCAATGGTTGAGAACGTCTCTAGTACTGGTGAGAATGTTACTGCTGTTGTGCCCACGTTGAAGAATTTAGCCGCCGAGTGGCAAACCAAGAAACATACGGAGCAAGCCAAACAGGATATCGCACAAAATGAAGTTTTACGCAGGATCCTAGAGGCCACCCAGATTATCAAGGATTGTAAGCAAGACGATCCCGGTTCTCTACAGAGGATGGAATGGGATTCCCTCTACGAGCTCTCTGCAAATGTAATGGATGAGTACACCAAGAGTGTCGATGGCGTCTTAGGTCAGTTGGATCAATTGTATCGGAAGCAATACTTGTGGCAGGAAGCTGCGTTTGTAATGGATTCTCACAGAGGTGCCACTATGATTGGAAAGGCTGAAGAGTGGATGCGACTAAAGGAGAACCATTTGCAGTTTAAACGAGGAGAACTAGAAAGATCTGCCAACGTCATCAAGACAACCATTGAAAGGTTGACCGCTCAGAAATAAGATAAAAATTGGATCATTGCTGCTATCTACAGCTATATATTTACGTGTCATGATTCTGTGCCTGGCATGCCCTCAAATAGGCGGGCATAGCATTCAGAAACAGGCTCTCTATAATGTTCGTAAGGATCGTCTGCGTAAAGCATTTCACCGCAAATATAGCAGAACAGAGTATCGCACATAGCGCATTTCATCTTGTTGCAACCTTCGCTGCGTTGGACGACAATTCGGCACTTCGGGCACCTTTGCAAATTAGAATCTTCAGCGGCAACAGCATTATCCAGCATTCTGTCCGCTACAAAGGCATTCGCTTCTAACTCTAATAATCTTTTGCTATATTTTGCTTCCAGGGCCAGGCGGCGGTCTTCCAATCCAGAAAGTTCCTTCGTGTCCACATATGCTTCGATGATATCACGAGGAATGCCAACTTTCTTGCCGCAAACATTGGTATAACCATGCCACGAGTGCAAGCAGTCAAAGCAGAAAGTAAAATCACAGTTTTTGCACTGGATCAACGGCTCATCCAAATCATCCTTGACACACCAGAAGCCACATCTTCTGCAAGTCACGCAAGCATAGGGGCAATGCTTCGAGAGTTTAGTGGCTGCCTGGATGTGGAATAACTCCTTATATTTTTGACATGTTTGAGTGCTAAGAATTCCATCGAAGGCGTCAAGGGGAATCGCTGGCGTAAAGATGATATTTTTGATTTCGCTATAGCTTTGCAACCTTTCCACGTTCGCTGGGTCATACTCGCACTCAACACATCTAACTCTATCCATACTGCCTTCCTCAATCATACTAGTGAAATAAGATTTTGTACAGTCTATGCAAAGCGCGTGTCGACAAGGCAGCCTGATCATGTTGCCGCCTTTCTTCGTTTCCATGCATACGGCACAAGCAAAATTACTGCTAGCCATTTCTTCGCATTTTATCTTTGCGTACATTTGGGAAAATATGTCAAATTCTTCTTGTGATTCGCATACCAAATCTTGCCCATTAAAGAGTACATTGGCACTGTCATCAGTAAAAAATCCGAAGACAAGCATCATCACGGAAGCATACTCGTCATACGACTCAGATTCTGAGTCGGTCATCGCATCAAACTCATTATGAAGTGCTTGCAACAATTTCAACCGATCTTGAACCGACATCCATTGTGAGTAAATCGTTAACCTTACACCCCGTCGCAGGCTTGGGTAGTTATGACAATTTATTTCAAACTCTAAGGAACAGTTTGTAAGGCTTTGAAACGTTAAATTCAAGGTTCCATATGTCACTTTCAAATCTTGGGGCAGAGCTATGTGGAACGGCATGCTACCACGGACTTTAGAGAGATTAGTAATAGCTTCAGGCTTTACATCTAGTTGCAACTCAGGGTACATATCCAGCAATATGCCCAAATCCTCTTGGAGCCTAGAATAATCTGTCATCTTCATTGCATCACTTGATGACTGTGCGCATGTCCCTTACACATGTACGATTAGAACCCTTGGTTTTTGTTTTCGTAGAGTTACTGCGTTTGTCTTCTAGGCTTAATAGATATACAGACAAAAAAGAATCCAGACTTGAGGCAGCCAAACATAAAATACGAGGGAAAAAAATACAGTAAAGAAATATACAAATTAAACTGAATAACATTAATCAACTTTGGCTTTCTTAGAAGGTCTGCCATCTTCCTCCTCACCGCTACTAGAAGCTCCTGAATTGTATTCTTCGGCCACATCGTCATAGTCTGAACTGGCACGAAACTCTTCATCCGCAGACTCTTCATCTTCGCCGGCAGAACCCATGTTGATGTCTGGATCATCGCTATCTGATCCCAGTGCACTCTGCAGTCGCTCTTGTGCTTCTTTATCCTCGTTCTTGACTCTCAAATTCTTAGACCTGAGGAATTGTTCCAGTAATTGCTGTTCCTCTTTGCTTATATTGGCGAACGTGGTAGAACCCCTGTTGCCACGCAGCATGACTTCCAGATCGAAAGTTCTTGATGAGGTGGAAGTCTGACCGGCTCTAGAAATGTTGACGGAACTCACATCCATGAATGGTATGTAAAGGGTGGGTTTTGTCAAAAAGAAAAATGCATTGTCCAATGGATAAACGTAACCTTCGTTGGCCTTGTAAGAACACGAGACTGCACACTGGTCGTATTTGGACTTGTATTCACCAGGAACGATGACTCTACGGCCTGTGAGCCCCTTCAGCACATGGCTTATCACGATATGTGTTTTGGAATCGTACTGTTTCTTTAGCTTGTCCTTGTAGTTGGCTTCAAAATCTTCATCATCCAAATTCAATTGCACCTCAGTCTCTTCATCCTTTTGAAATTGCAACACAAGGAATGGGTAAGTAGTTTGACCTTGACGCAAGGGTGGTTCTATCGAGAGGACAACCAAATGGTGTATATCGTCAGCCTTGGGCAATGACACGATTCGTTGAATTTGACGATGTTGCAATTTGTACTCGTAGGTCTTTCCTCTCAGCCTAATAGAGTTCTTATAGATGTCGATGTCGTAACGTCCTCTTGGCGTGGCAAAGAAAACATCCTGGAATGAGACAATCGAATCACCAGATACTTCTCCAATGTCCGCCTTCTCCTTTAACTCTTCGTGAAATGCCTCTGCCGCACTCTTTTCCTCTCTGACCACGTCCACTTCTCCCTCCTCAGCTTCCTGCTTGATACCATCTTCACCTTCTTGCTTAACATCATCCTCATTTTCTCGCTTGACACCATTTTCGTCCTCCTTCCCCACGCTCTTCGCAAACCCATTTTCGGATTCATTCTTCACTGTGCCCGGCACGTAGAACCTCATCTCCACGAGCTCATCTCCGGCAGGCTGATAATTCTCATCTTGAATGTTGAATTCAACACCCACTTCGTTCTTGGAGGTCAAATTTGTGTTATTGATACGTGCATATGGAATCTCAAATGCTGGCTTGCCATTCAGTGCGAAAACCATCTCATTCCTGGCCAAGTCGGTCTTGCCCCAGTTCCACCCACGCAGTGAGTGCTCCTTAGTTTCCACCTGAACGTTAAACCGTCTGTGGAAGTCATTCTTGATCAAATTGAAATCTTCTGGGGCGAACCCATCCAACTGTACCACGCCTTGGTTCTTAGTATTGATCTTGAGCTCCAATCCACGGCAGCCTCTGCTCCATTGCACTGTAGATAACTCTGTGGCTGATAATAGAAAGGGTTGCTTGGCCTGGTTAGTCGCGGAACCACCAGTACTGGCCGACTTCCAACCGAGACCAGAATCAGCTATACGAAACCTTCCGTTGAACTTGGATTGGTTCAGGTATATCCTATCAAAATCAGTACTCATGGCAGCACCGCAGAGACTCAGGCAATTCGTTCGCACTCGGTTTTATTCTATACATGTACTAGTGACTTCAGAAACGAGCTAACCTGAAGTGAATTCGAAGTTGAAATTCAAAAGGCTTTCGTTGAATGTGATACACATATACATATATACATCTAAAGCCAATTACTCATGTCGTATATTCTAACCCTTGTACGCAGACTGGACACCCTTCATGAATTCGACCAGCCCAACGGCACCTGGGTCCTCTACGCCAGAGGAATCCCCCACATAAGAAGCTCTACCAAATTTGGCCTCTCTACCGGAGGTGGACTTCGCGCCTTTCTCTGCTGCAGCAACAGCCTTGTTTAAGTCTTTCGTTGCAGAGAATTCTTTGACAAATGGTTCGAGGGCATCTACCATGGTCGAAGCGCCTGGTCTAGCCTTTGTGTATTTGTACAGGGTCTCAAGAGCAATGTTAAAGGCCTTAGCGGTCACTTCCGGCGTTACTGGGGTCTTCTCGCTCTCGCAAACTTGGATCAGCCCGTGGGAAAAGCCAGAGATCAAAATAGAATACAGACCACCAGATGTGCCACCCATGGAGCTTTCGGTGAAGTCTGAGATCTGTGCAATCGCCTCCGACAGCGATTTACGGGACAATTTGTCGAGATTTTCTGTAATGCCGTTGACACCAGCGACCAGAGTATATCCGCAGTCACCGTCACCGACCTTGTTGTCGAGGGAAGTAATGTGGGGCTCTGCCTTGATCACATACTTTGCACCGGCCTTCATCCATTCAGCGAAGGTATCGTAGTCGTAACTACCAGCGTCCTTGACTTTCACCTCTTTTTCCAAGATGTCGCTATTCACAGAAGGGCCCTTCGCACCGGGCACAGATTTTACCGGCCAGGCAGGGGCGTCAGTGGGGGCATTCAGCAGGTCTAGTACCGAATTGATTTCGGTGAAATGGCCGTGGAGCTGTTTAGAAGCACCCGTGGCATTCAACAGCGTGAGACCAAACCCATTACCGTTGAACGAAGTCATCAAAGTACCCGCAATGACCTGCACGGGGGTGATCCCGTAGTTCTTCTTTAGGAGTTCCACGGCCAAAGAGGCAATGGCAGTGATTATGAAGTTGGATACACCACCGAGGTTGTTGACCAAAAGAACCACTTCATCGTCTTTCTTGAAATCCACAAAATGTCTATCCTTGTCCGTGGAGTCCAACAACTTGGGCAACATCAGCTTCTCGATCAACTCCTCCGTAGAGGGAATTGGTTCCACCACATGCACTCCAGGCTCATTGTGAATACCCATACCTAACTCCATCTGTTTCGAGGTTAGCTCCGATTCAAACTTCCTTCCTGGGACCTTGCAGTGGTCCAAAGAGCTGTTGATCGTTACCAAATGGGCGTTGACAATCTGGGCCGCCTTTTCAGCCCCCTCCAAGCCATACTTCTTCGAGTAATGCTCTGCAAACGCACCAGTGATCTTATGCACCAGAACCGTACCTGCCAGAGCCCTCCTGCCCACCATGCCACCTTTCTCTCTACCGACAGCCACGTCGTCACCTACAACAATCACTCGGCAGTCGATGCCCTGCGCCCTGGCACGCTCTGCAGACAACCCAAAGTGCAAAACGTCACCGGTGTAGTTCTTTACAATGAGCAAAACGCTGCTTGAGTTCTCAGCAACCAATTGGATCGCATGAAGGATCTGTTTAGTCGAAGGCGAGGCAAAGATTTCACCACAAACTGCAGCTGAGAGGGCACCATGGCCGATGAACCCGGCATGCGTGGGTTCATGGCCACAACCACCACCTGAAATCAACCCAACTTTGCTCCTATCAGTCTTCCTGAATAAAATCTTTTCCTTTTCAATTAGCGTCAATGATGGATTCGCTAAGGAGAAACCTTTCAAACTGTGGTTCACAGGGTCAGAAACTTCAAATGATTTGACACCACTCATACTAGCAACAACAATATTTAGCTATATTCTCCCTGATGTCAGAGTTTGACAATGAAAAGCTATAGCTACAAAATCAACTGCCATAATTTATATCTTCTCGTTCACCCCTTCTCCCCCCTACACTTTTTCAAAGGGGCAGTTATCGTTCCACAACAAATTTCGGCAGGTCGTCGCAACAACGAGGTCAACAACTAAATATCGTGGTGCTCAGAGACGGTTCCATTGGGGGCCCCCTGTACCAATGTTACTAATTGTCTTGACACGGTGTCGTGCAGGGCATGGAAATTTTCGCACAGCTGCTTAGTGGATTCCCTTGCGAACATGAAGTGGGAACTGTTTGATTCTTTAGGATGTGCCACATTGGCGATACAGATCTTGCGGAACTCTGGAATACCCCAACTGAAGTGGTGTAGTGCATATGATATTCTCAGAATTGTATAATAATAGTTGCGGAACCAGTCGTGGAAGAGCTGCCCGAGGAGGTGCAAGTAATGCTCCAGGCCCTCTTTACACATCTTATTCAAAGTCTCGTATTTCTGTAAGGCCTCTTGGAGCCTTTTTTCGAGGCCGGCCTCGAGCTGCTGCTTGGTCTGCTTGCCCACGGAGCGATTACATACTATGTCGTGATGTCTTGCAGCCAATCGGCCCCATTCAGCGTTGGCAGCGTCCCTTCGAGAAATAGTGCGTTTAACGCTGCGGCCGATCTTGACCAATTGCGACAATGGACCCTGCACACTCCTTTCGAAGAATAAAAGGTCTTGCTCTGCCCTGCGGGCAATTACCAACAGCTGTCGCCGAAGCCTCCCAATATCAAGGGTTGAGCCGGAATTGGCGGAAGATTTTTCCCCGTCCTGTAAGTTGTGGAGCGACTTGGGTGTGTCTGGTGTGTTAGAAAATGATGATGGGGATGAAGGATTTGAAAGTGGCACCTCCTGTTCGTCGAGCAGTTCATGGAAAATCTGGAACATCTTGACCGATTCCGTGCAGAAACACCTCAGCGACCTCTTGTACTGTTCACATGCGTGGTAGAGGGCTTCCGTGTTGGCTGCGACGAACTGGAACTTGAAGAAGAGTTCGTTAAATTGAGGGTCCACCATCTGTGAACCTGGCGATTTCGTACTGTAGCTGGGGCTACGCGATTCGAGTTCAACCTGTCTGTCACATTTGTAGGTCATCGTGGTGGCTATTAGCGTTTGCCAGAATTCGTATACCAACTTTTGAGAAAAACTCTATTCTATTGTTGTTCAACGCTTTTTCAATTCTTTTTATTTTACCTTATTTTCTATTTTGTGACGCCCGCCGGCGTCAGCGTCACAATATATCTATTCATTTTTAAATAAAAAAAATACATTTATGGATGTCCATGATTTACACTGGGCCACGCAAGTATAGGCTTACTTCTAATCTTGGAAGCAGAGTTCTCATCCTCTGGATGGTTAATGATCTCCTCCACAGGCGACTCGCTTGTTGGAGCGCTGATTCTTGCGATGCATTCTTGAGTAAAAGAGTTCATGAGAATACTCAAATTGGCCACTATCTTCGAAGTGAACTCATGATTAGAATAATTCCCACCTTCAAGTTTCTCCTTGAATGCTCGCACAAGGTTGTAGCGTTGGCGCAGTTTCTTTATTTCAGTTCCTTGCACACCGTCAGACGAAATCGGAAACTTGAGAACGATCATTGATGCGAAGAAAAGCATCACGTAGATGTGATTGGGCAAAAATTGAAACACTGAGCTGACGTCCTTGTCTTTAGTCGCCAGTTTCAATAACGAGATGGCGGCCGACAGCGAAACCTCCTGCGAAGCCTCTCTTAGTGTATCTGCTTCAGAGGTGCCCGAGGAACGCCAGACTTGCAACCAATTCCCCCAATTAGATTGTCTCTCAAGCAGCCATTGGGTATTAATATGCATGCGAGCAAAATTGTAATACAGAAGGGTCGATTTTAGACACCAGGCATCCTCCTGCACGTCGATGTTCTGGAGGGCAATGGCCCATGAAACCATCCATTTGTCTAGATCTAAATTGTTCTGCCATGCTATGCCCAAGCTGGATGGCTGCAAGAGACCTATGACTCCCTCGATGGACCCACCGACTTCGTATTTGTCGTGGAAGAGTGATTCAATCGCCATGTGGTACTCCACTAGCCCACACAACTTGATGTCCTGCAATTGGGAACCGTATACCTTGATTTTATCCATCTCTACTTTGTTCAGCAGAACCAGCTGCTTGTTGGTGGCTATTTCTGTCTTGTTAACGTTCTCGTTTTCCATGAACACTTTCTTCAATTCGAGATCCTCAATGTGGGCCACCATATATTCACGTACAGAACTGATAACTGTTTCCAATTTTTTATAGATGGAAGGTGATTTTTGTGAGACGGAATTCTGCGTACCATCCGTAATGTACAAAAGACACCACAGGCGCCAAAGCTCGTTATTATGCCGTTTATCTATTCTCCAAATACGCGCCAAGTGAAGTGCCACAGACATGTACATCTGACTCGATTCCAACCAAAGGGATGAAATAATAAGTGCCAAGATAGTGTGTTCCACCTTTTTCACCTCGTAGGCAGGATCGTAGTCGCTTAGTAATCTTGAGCAGTGCCATTTCAAACTAGAAATTAGCTGTGGCTGCTTGAAGGCCAATTGCGGGTGATGTGGACATGCTACTGCACAGATGGCTAGCAACAGTAGTGGCGAATGGTACCAGAGATCACGCGCACACAGATCATCTAACTTGTACCCGGACATATGCAAAACCATATCATCCGCGAAGATCTGCACCAACTCCTCGGCTTGGTCTATTACCAAGAACTTGGCTAGGCCCATATATTCTGCCGGCATATCGCTCTTCTTCATCAAGGCGCTAAGCGGCGGTAGCTCAACGGGCGAAGAAGAAGGGGGCAAAGACCGGGAAGTATTTACGTCGTCGCGTCGCAGCTTGACGAGTTCTTTTCTCTGCTCTTGTAATTGAGCCTGAAGTAGGCCCACTTGATGCTGATATTCATTATTATTATTCTGAGAAACGGTTACCATAGAATCGATCGCATTTTGCAATGTGTTGAGCCTGTGATCCACAGACTTACTCCACAAGCCACTATGGAGCACTGGAGGGTCTCTGGAGTTAGCCACCTGGCCGTTATCCATTGTGTGAGGTGCCTGAGTACGGGTGGTGGTGGAGACCACTTTCGTTGCTGCTACAGGCGTTTGCGGTGCCACGCCTACCGACATCGCAGGTTGCTTGTGACTTAAAGACGATTCAGACGAATCGGAGACAGCAGTGCTGGGATAATCTTGTAGCTTTGACTTTGAAGATCTTTGTGGGTAAGAGCATGATATGCCGTGCTTAACGCATCGTTCACAAGGCAGGGTTTCTTGATATTGACATTTAAGTCTCCTCAGCTTGCATGAAGCGCACGGCTTAGTCCTCTTTTTGGACTCATAATTACCCATTTTTGAGCCACTGCTCACTCTCCAGGAGTCTTTGATGGTTCGAGCGTGAAGTTTCTTTACAGTTATTTTCGTGATCACGGCCGTCGGGACTCTAAATTTTTTTAGATAGGTATCTCTGTGGAAATCGTAGAGGTTCACGACATAAAGAATAAATCTCTAAAGATTTAGTAATTGCTTATCGTGAGTAGCTGGAGTGAATCTAGCTATTGAAGATGACTGATAGTTCGTTAGCGAGACCCATAATAGAATGGTCTGACTAGACCACATTGATTAGGATTACTGGAAAGCTCTCTCGTTCCGATCAGGTATTAGCTCGTGTGGCGTAATGGCAACGCGTCTGACTTCTAATCAGAAGATTGTGGGTTCGACCCCCGCCATGAGCTTTTATTTTTTACTCGTCGAATAAATCAACGCTACTATTAGTAATCTATGTAGATGCACAATGAATCCACGAACTTGACTTTCTCTCTATGTAAGCTACGCAACGCAACTGACCTCTCGGTCGGGTGATATATTGTTGCTGGGGAAACCCAATGGAAAAAGGTAATAAAGTGGCGATTATCAACAAAACTTCAGTCCTTGAGATCAGAATACTATACTAAACCTGTATGACAACGAATTATGAAATTCTGAACAAAGTACGGGAGGAACTAATACCCAGGGAGTCACTTGAAGATGTAGCTAAGAAATTTCGGGCAGAATTGAAGCATAGGCTGCAAAAGAGTGAAGAATCGATGCTTGTCGGTGGTTTGGTACCCTGCACGGCATGGAGAAAGAAGACCGAAGAGCAATCCCGGGAATTTTTAGCCATTGATGTTGGTGGGTCGGTGCTAAAGTTTGCCCTTGTTGCCATGCCAGGATGCGAAATCATTCTCCAAGATGGGTTCGAAATTACTTCAAGAATTGTCAACTACGGATTCTTTGACACTATGATCTCCTGGATATCTCTGAAATTAAACGAATACCTTGCAGGCGAGGCCCATATACTTAAGTTCCTGGTCTCCACCACGTTCAGTTTCCCCTTAAACGATAGGGACGAAATTATAACGATGGGCAAAGGTTTTGAGATGGCACCTGAGGTGCTAGGAAAGAGCGTTAAGGATCTCATTACGTCATCCTTTGAACGCGTCTTAGCAAACCTGCCAAGACGTAGGTTCGAAGTACAGGTTTGTGATGTAATTAACGATTCCGTAGCTGTGTATTTGACCAGCAAATTCATATGCAAGAGCGAAGGCGTGTCTTTAATCCTTGGGACAGGGGTCAACGCGTGCTTTGAATTACCGTTAGAGATCATACCGCACAACAAGAGACCTTCGAAAAACTGGTCGAATTGCAATTGTCTTATAAATGTCGAGGCGGGGTTCCTGGGAAACGATGTCATCAACATCACCCAGTTTGATTGTGCTGGTGATGGAGAACGGAACATGCCTCTAGAGGACGTCACAGCCGGCAAGTGGCTCCCCCTAGCTCTTGCCAATATTTTAAAAAAGTATTGCATTCAAGGAATCGATCCAGACACAATCAGCGGTGAGTTGTTCATGACCTTAGCCGAGGACCGATATCCTGGCGGAAAAGCCAGTGACAATCTGAGGTTAATCGGTGATATTACGAGGATTCTCATACAAAGAGGCGCCTTTTACGTAGTAGCCATGTTACTTGCCGTGGGGGGTCTGGTAAGCAAAAATAACGTTAAAACCATTGAAGTTGGATACGTTGGGTCATTTCTGGCGAATTCTCCCTATTACCAGAAGCAACTCAGAAATTTTTCTCGGGAGCGAATGCATTTTCAATTTCTCCACAATAGCAATCTGTTAGGAGCGGCAGTGGCCACTTATTTCAACAAATACAATTAAGATATTTGACTTTTATGCAGAAAAAAAAACAAGTAAAAATTTGCAACCAATTCATTTTTCAACGAGATATCCGATCTCTGGGTATTTTTTAGCAAAATATGCAAGCCACGAATCAACTCTTGCAATCCCCTTGCTGGTCAACATTGTTAGGTCTTGATTACACTTTTTGCCTAGTGCAGACATATCCCACATGGAATAGCTCAACAAGTTGGAGCAGTCGGTACCGGCAAACTTTCTATAGGGACCTAATTTACCATAAAAAGATTTACCTTCTGTAACGTCAAATACATGGCCCTTAACACTTAGTAAAATCCGGCTAGTTTCCGTCGTGCCAGTGTAGTGTGACAACTGATCCAAAGTGAATGGGAGAGGCAACTCTCGAGCGGACCAATAGGAGGGGATTTTCGGTGGGCTTCTAGAGGTACTCTGAAGATGTGCCTGCCAAGGTATGTTCACATAGTGACCTGTAAGGACCTTATTCACCACGCACCAGAGTATAATCAACCCGGCCAGCATTCGAAAGATATCCAACATGTTGAATTTTGTATCCACATCCTCGTCATCGTCGCCATCCTTCGAAGCATAGACCAATTTCAACTCATCAGTCTTTTTATCGGTCGTAGTGGGCATAATTCCTAAGACTTGTTTTGCATCAGTGTTCCATCTGACTTGCATTACTAGGACTCTTATTTTTTTTTCTTTTTTTTTTTTTTTTCCGTTCAACACTAAAAGCTTCCTAAATACATATATCCGTATATCAGTAAACTGAAATGTAACTGTTTATTCTTTCTCTTTGGTTTTGGGCGATGCACTCAGCAATCCAAGTGATATTCCTCACCTCTTGCTCTCTAGATTTCATCCAAGCCCAGATAGTACTCAAAGTGAATTGCTGGGTGAAGGCATCTCTACAAATTTCCATTTCCAACTTGTAGAAATGGTCTTCCAAATTGCCTGATTCCAAAAGACCCCTGTAATCGAAAACTAAATTGATGGCACTTTTCACAGACTCAAAATCGGAACCCTGCGCTAAGTGAGCAGTTGCCACTGGATATAATTTACCCATTTCAGGCAGTAATTCGCTTTTCAATTCAGGGTCAATTTCAGGGCTCTCCAATGAATTGAGAGCGATGTTGATACTTCTCCTATCAGCATCAAACTCCAATAATGACTGCATGACTTCCTTAGCCGGTTCGTCAACTTGGTCTGTGACAAACTTGTAGAAATCTTGCAAATAAGCTTTGTACAATTTATTCCTCACAATTTCAATATTCAAGTCATCCAGTTCATCAGCCTTGTCAAAGCACCCCTTGAAATATGGTGCTAGCGGCGTGTCCACCAAAACGGTCTCGTACAAGGACTCCAAATCTGTGGCTACTGACAGGGTGGGCAAGGTATCAAACCAACCGAGAGGATGGCAACGTTGCAAAATTTCGGCCTTGTCACGGTCGTGGATCGTACCAGTAATCATCAGTGCGACATTGTCAATCATGTAACCGTACGTGATGTAATCCATAAACTTCTTAGTAACACCACTAGATTGATCCCTGATATAGGAAAACTCCTTGTACAGTTTCCCAGAGGCACCCTCTTGAATTAGCGACGTAGTCAAGGTCTCTGAAGATGCAGACGACAGAAAGTTCCCGTAATCAGTAGAGGAAAGCTGCAACCGCAAGTCCTCCAAAGTATCACATTGAGTCAAATTCAGGTACTGGCTACCGTTCAAAAGACCGTTCCTGTACCCACGGACTACACCTTCGATAAACCCATTATCAATATTGAAGAATACACCCTCCATGGATATTCTAGATAATCAATTCAGCTACAATAAACGATATGATAGCTGGTTATTAGGCCGTTCAACTTGTGCTGCTTTGAAATTCCAACACGGTTATTTTTCCCATCTTAAGGAACGAAGAACCTTGGAATCTTAAATCACAATTGACGGATACTCGCTTTCATCATAACAACGAATAGCCTCAGCCGGATCTTAATCGTAATTATTGGGAATGAATGGTCTTTAGTTGAATTGTAGAGCCATGGAGGTAATACTGGATGATGCTGTTGATCCACACTCACTGAGCAAGGGGGAAAGGGGCTACTGCTTGAACCTGCTGGAAGAGATACTACAATCCGAGACGAGACCGTACGATGCATACTTCTCTTCGAAGCCCACACCTGGTAGCATTGTAGAAGACATTGCTGAAATCTCTGCGAATGTGGTGAATTTGGAGAAACAGATCAGAAGTTTGCTTGTGGAACACAAGTCCGAAGTTTTAGCCCAAGTGCTCGGTGGCAGCAGTGGAACTAAACTGGCAGATATTCGCAACGAATTGGATCAATTATGGGAGTTCGACGAGGGGACTGGTGAGAAGGGCCCTCCAAAAGAGGAATTACTCTTTGACGAGATTTTGGATCCTGGGGCATCGATTAAAAAACGGCAAGATGACCAATTCCAAACGGCATTGAATAAGCTTAAGCAAAGGGTTTCGCAGAGTGAAGCTCACGCCCCTGGATCACTGGGAGATCTGGCATCCGTTTTGGAAAACTTGAGCAGCATCACGGATTTTATGGAACTGCCGTTTCTCGCAAGGACTTGTATCAGGACGGGCCACTACCAAGAGGCTGTCATGCTCTATACACACACGAAGTCGCTGCAGCTCAAATTTCAAGGGTCTACCATAGTTAGGCAGGTATGCGATAGTGTGTTGAACGAAATTACTACGACGATGTTGACTGGGTTGGTCAAATTGCTTTCTACCAATGTCACTGTAAACTCTCTCAAGAAAATCCTAAACTATTTGGCCGCCATCCCACCTTTTGACAATACGGAAACCGAACTGCTACTGCGTGTGTTTCTGCACATGCGCTTCAATTTCATACAAAGAGAGATTGACTCGTATTCGCTCAAAATGGACCCACCGAACGAGGCCCTCATGGAGATGATGGTCAAGCGGAAAATCGAGGTGCTAAGAGAGTACACTTATATGTCTTCGAACGTATTTATGGAGATGTTTTCATTTCCAACTGATCCAGTGCGCATAGATCTCGCAGCAGAGTTGAAACCTGAAGCCACGACGGCGGTCAATGAGGATGACACACCAGCGGTCAAGGAGGACGGCACACCGGTGGCCAAGGAGGACGACACACCAGCGGCGATCAAGGAGGATAACACACCAGCGGCGGTCAATGAGGATGTCACAGATGCCACACCAGCGGCGGTCAAGGAGGACGACACACCAGTGGCGGTCAATGAGGATGTCACAGATGCCACACCAGCGGTGGTCAATGAGGATGTCACAGATGCCACACCAGCGGCGGTCAAGGAGGACGACACACCAGCGGCGATCAATGAGGATGTCACAGATGCCACACCAGCGGCGGTCAAGGGGGATGCAACGGACGACACACCGATGGCCAATGAGGATGTCACAGATGCCACACCAGCGGTCAAGGAGGATGACACACCAGCGGCGGTCAAGGAGGATGCCAGGGATGTCACACCAGGGGCCAAGGAGGATGCCACGCCGGCTGCTGCCAAAGCGGACGCACCCATCCAAACGAATGCCCTCATACTCCAGTTCATCAATGAGTGCATTGGATGGCTCCTTAAGGATTTCTCCAAGGCAGAACTGAAGCACAAGCTGAGCGATTCAGTTTGTTTACAACTGATTTATTGCTCTTTCAGGCTAGACGATCTGAACCAGAACTACCACAAGCTGTTTTTAAACAAGATCTACGAATCTCAGTTGTTTAGCGCAGCGCAAATAAGAAACGCCGTCCAAAAAAGACGGGACCTAGCATCTAGATATTCTTGATTAAATTTTAAATTTGCATTGACACTATCATCATATGCAGGAAGGCAAAAGCTCTAAAAATGAATTGTTTTAAGGTGAGGCCGTCATGAATTGAACATGACGAAGCATGTGACCAAATGTTAATTACGATTAATTAATTAATAACTATTTTGTGGCAGCCGCTGACATACGAAGTGGGATTATATAAAGGATCCCTTGGTTGATCCAGCTACAACTGTTGCACTCATAACAAGGAACCAAGCTAATATATATAGAATGTAACTGATAACTATCGATCCAAGGAACCATACGTGATACGCTCACAAGTAATTAAACCGTAGCTCATTAGAGGGGCTGCCCTCTATCACACAATATACCAAATGGTAGCTAAACCCTAACAATAAGAGTATTGCGGGCATGTGGCGTAGTTGGTAGCGCGCCCCCTTAGCATGGGGGAGGTCTTCGGTTCGACTCCGGACTTGTCCATATATTTTTGGCTTATACTTAAGCCAATATGCCTACCGCTCAGATATAGAGATAATCCCAGTTAAATCGTAAGCGTCTTGACAACCCAACGGCATATGATCGCCCTGCCGTGTTTTCACATAGAAGAAAAAGGATAACCATAAAGCATTCGTGCAAGCACAATAAATACAGACAATTTATGCTAATGATGGTATTAAAGCATTACGTCACATGACCATTGACTATTAAGCCATGTGATGATGGTCTCCGCAAGTTCAGACAGAATAGGACTGCTAGCTATCGACGTCGAGCTAGTACCTCTAAAAAATTTTCCCAGAATATATGATCTCCTTCGGGGAAAACGGATAGCTTGGCTTACAGCACTACGGTCAGCTGACTAACACGTACATTGTTTTTTTTTTTTTTTCTATTTTTTTTTTCTCTGGGCTTGCGTTCGCTGCATATCAAGAGGCGGCGTATGAAAGCAAGGAAGGAAAATAAAAAAGACTAGAATTAGGTTTCCCCTAGTTTCTCTTCAGGAATTGTGAATTCAACAAAGCTTTCCTGTAACAGTGGCACATCCTTCTCAAATTTGAGGATTGATTTGATCTTCTTCTTCTCCTTCAATTGTGGGTCGGTGACCATCTATTAGCGTTGTCCCTTCAAGATGGCGGACTCAGTACCAGAAGCAGCAACATCAAAAAAAGGCTACAAGTATCTGCCCCGTAGACCACATAAGCTGATGCAAGGCAGAAAAGAGGGCAAGGGAGGACTTTCCCAAAAAGCTATGAAGGATTATGGCCAGGATGTGTTAGACAGCAGCAATACTAGTTCCTCTGGGAAACAAAGTACGGGTACGCATTCGATCAAGGCCCCCAGGAAGTCTGGGGGCAATTATTCCAATTTTGCTAGCCCTCGTCCGAGCACATCTTCTAGAAGTGCTTCCAAGGTTCCCTCTCAGGTCCATGTTAATGGTAGTGATCATGAAGCCACGGCAAATGACAACGCGGAGGGGGCTCGTCCTCAGGACATCCCTTCTGTGACTTCTCGTCCATCCAGGAGACTCGGTACACCAGGAAGTGAATTGAGTGCAGGTGCCAATACTTCTAGGAATGGTAATGGCAAAGGCAGCGGTAAACAGCCTCTTCCGCAACATACGCCCTCTGTAGACAACCGTCATGCTCGGAGAACTGAAACTCCGCTCAAAACGAGCAAACCTGCTGCCAACCAATCGGGCGACAACGGGAAGCACGCCGTGGATAATACGGAAGGCCTTTTTCCTTGGAAAAACATTGGAAACTTCAATCGTACAGGTACCGCCAATATCACTGACGCGCGTCTAATCAAGGCTTATATCTTGGAAAATTTCTTCAACGACTGGTATTACAATGCGGCCGTGATTGTGGGCACTTGCTTTACTTCATGGCTGTTTGCATACTGTGGGTTTTCGTGGTGGTCCCTACTGTTCATCCTGTCGTGCACGGGCGCTGTGCTTGCCTCAGAGTACGGCCGTTTCAACAGAAACGTCAGAGACGATCTCAAGAGAATCACGGTAGAAGAAACTTTATTCCAGAAGACAGAGAGCACCGTGTGGTTGAACTCTTTCATGTCCAAATTCTGGGTTCTTTATATGCCGGTTCTTTCGCAACAAGTTAAGGATAACGTGAACCCATCTTTGGCAGGCGTGACTCCCGGGTTTGGTATCGATGCAATTTCTCTAGCTGAATTCACTTTGGGGTCCAAGTCTCCAGCCATTAAGAGCATCGCCACCAATACAAAGACCGGTGCAGGCGCGGCCGAAATGGTGTTTAATTTTGCCTTTACTCCGAGCGATGTGTCTGATATGACTCCCGTGGAGGCCAGTGAGAAAATCAACCCCAGAATTGTCATGGCCGTTAGTTTGGGTAAGAGCCTTGTCTCTAAAAAGATGAACGTTGTGATGGAAGATATAAATGTCACGGGTCAAATGCGTGTCAAAATTATATTTGGCGACACTTTCCCCAACATAGCACTTGTATCTGTCCAAATGGTTGAAGCGCCAATCATTGAGTTTGCCTTGAAACCTGTAGGTGGTGACACTTTGGGTCTTGATGTGATGTCCTTCCTGCCTGGATTAAAAAGTTTTGTGCAAAATCAGATCAACGCAAATGTAGGGCCCATGTTGTACGCTCCTAACCATTTCGACATTGATGTGGAGGAAATCATGGCCGCCCAAGCCAATGACGCGATCGGAGTTTTGGCAATTACCATCGCTAATGGTGACGGTTTGAAAGGCTCTGATTTCATTACAAATACTGTTGACCCTTACATCACATTTGAGTTGGAGAAGGTACTGCCTGATGTCAATAATGATATGCGCACCACTATTAAGTCCAACACCACTTCACCTCGTTGGAATGAGACTAAATACATCTTGGTGAGCACTCTGGAGCAAAGCTTGAAGTTGAAGTGCTTCGATTTCAATGATGTCAGAAAGGACACGTTTATTGGGCAAATTGAAGTTGATTTGACCGATCTCCTGGTAGACCCTGTCATGGACAACTTAAGTCAAGACTTCAAGATTGGCACAAAGCCAAGGGGTAGACTCAACTATTCTATGCACTGGTTCCCTGCCAAGAAATCAGAGAGTGTTACTGGCCACCAGGAGATTGAAGCAGATGAATCCAACCAGGAAACCACTGCTGAACAGACTTCGGACAATAATGTTGGGGAGAAACATGAAAATGGCAACGGCGTCAAAAAGGATGCGGGGGAGCAGACAAATGGCAATGATATCAGGAAGAACGAGATCGAGGGAGGTGAAATAGATGGAGAGGAAGACAAAGGCGAAACAAATAGTGACGACGAAGAAGAGGAAGCCGATGCTGGAATCGCCAGATTAACCTTGCAGAATGTTAAATATTTGAATACGGCTGTCGCAACAACGGGAACATTATCTCCTTCTGCTACTCTCACCTTGGATGGTGTCGTTGTGAAAAAGTTTAGAACGCTGAGACGTATCAATGAACCCGCGTGGGGTGAAACCATCGAATTATTTGTCCCCTCTAGAGAGGAATCAGAATTAAAGCTTGAAATCTTCGACAATGGTCTACGAGAAAAGAAATTGATCTGCGAATACTCTGCCTCCTTGGATGAGATGTTTAGCACTTTGCAAGACGGTCCAGCCTTTGTCGAAGGCTCGCCGCACGCTGAAATCTACATTAATGCAGACTGGAAACCAGTCAGCGTTTCAGGGTTATTCGCCTCTGAAAGTTTACGTAATCCAATTGGGGCTTTGAGAGTCCATGTTAGAGACGTTAACGTTCTCGACGATCTATCGGGTCTTGGTGACGTTGATCCCTATTTTACTTTGAGCATTAACAGACATGTAGAATACAAGTCTATCAGCTATTCTGAAACCAAACATGCCTATTTCGATAAAGTGGAATATCTGTCTTTGCTATCTGAAAAGGCGATGGTAGACATCCATGTTTACGACTACCAGAATGTGGGGAATGATAGAAACATTGGCAGTGCACAAATCCCATTGAGGGATGTGTTTGAAAAGGATCCAGAAACAGGCAAATATTTGTTTGTGGATAATTCGAAGAAGGCGATAAAACTTACTTTGCAAAACAAAAAAGGGAAGCAGCTGTCCAGCTATGTTAATGTTTCATTATCGTTTGTTCCCTGCGTGGCCGTTTATACTCCTGATGAATACCAAACGGTTTTGGAAAAAGATGCAGAACTAAAGAAAGACAGAAAAAAATTCTGGGATGAACAGGCTGCTTTGAAAGAAAAAATGAAGAGTGACCCAGAAAAATATGAAATTGTCAGTCAGACAGATCCCTTTGAAGAAGACGAGAAGAAACTTCACAGAAAGGAGAGACTTTCTCTAGAACAATTGTTACAGCACAACTCTGGTGTCCTAAACCTCCAAATGTTGGGTAGTAATATTCATGAACATGATTGTTATTTGCAAATTTGTGTGGATGATCTTGCTTGGCCCAAGTATATGTCCTCCAAAATTTATAACGGATCACTCCCCAGTGATAGTGCTAACCTGTTTATTCGCGATCTGAGAAATAGCAAGCTGCTATTCAGGTTTTCTGATAATCGTGTCGCCAAAAATGACCACAACATTATCAAGGAATTTTCCTGCAACACTTACCAGCTCTTGCAGGGCAGTTATAACCAGCCTTCCAAAATTAATATTGATGGATCCGTGCTGAGTGTTCGATGCATGTACACACCAACCTTGCAAAGATTGCCCATCAGCGATACTGTTTTGGATACTGGGTCATTGCATTTGAAGGTGATTTCTGCAGACAAGTTACTATCTGCAGACCGCAACGGCTATTCCGATCCCTTCTTTATAGTTGTGGTTGATGGACGTCACCTTTACCAGAGTGGCATTGTGAAGAAGACCTTAACGCCTACTTGGAATGAGACTGCGGAGATACCAGTGCCATCGAGAACAAGGAAAAAAGTGACGATTATGGTATATGATTGGGATCGTGCCGGAAACAACGATGAGTTAGGTTTCGTCGAGCTAGATCTTTTCTCCATGGTTCCCAAAAAAGTATATAACTGGAACTTACCTCTGAACACACAAGGTAATGTCAACTTGCAGGCATGCTTCATTCCGCAGTATAATAAACCCCCTATCAATCTTCATGAAATCAAGAAAAAGGGCAAGTTGGGTCATATTACCGGCGCTCCTAGCGGCATCGCTCATACAGGCTTTGGCTTAGCCCATGGCGGTGCACGGTTACTCAAGAAACCCTTCAACCATGATAGAGGCAAGCGGAGATCGTCTGGCGATTTGGAGCCCTCCAGTTCAAATAGGAAATCAATGGACCGGAAATCCTTTGCTAGAGATAATTCGACGGATGGCCATTCTTCGCAAATCAGTCCTCAGTTGGCTCAGGCGAGGGCTTCTCTCGACGTCGACCGTTCTGTTCCTAATCAGGACTACGCCCTGGTGCAAAAACTGGATCCAGAATCCCAACTGCCGGTGGGTGGTGACAATTTGAGCGCCAAGGTGGGCGACCGGCTCCCAAGCGTTCTGTCCGGTCCCCTTGACAGGAAAAGTTTTGCAAGAAGCAGAAGCAGCAGCTTCAACCACAGTCTTGCACCCAACACAAGCTATCAGGGGCAAGTCACGCTCGTCTCCTCCGAGAATTTGGCCAAGGCTGTGCAGCTGAAAGTTTCTCTGGCTTCTGGAGGCAAGATTAGGCACCTGTACAAGTCAACCAGTCAAAAGGAGGACGAAACCGGCGTAGCCACGTTTGACGAAACTTTCAATTTCAAGGGCCCATCAGAGGGTAGCTTGGTATTCAGCGCCATCTCTCATCACCTGTTGACAAGGGACAAGGACCTGGGGATCGCGCAGATAGCTCTAGACGATCCTCTTGTGCAGCAAGGGGGTAATATATCTGTTACGTTGGGCCGAGGCACCGTAGTCTTCAGGCTGGACTACGGCAAACCCGTTGGCGAAAGTGTGCCCCCAGTACCTCCCATTCCGCAAGAATACCAGTAAGTGACAAGAGTGAAGTCCATTCTACTGTATTTGTTTTTTCAACTCCCGTTGTCATTTTTCATTACATGGACTTCGTTCAAATTTAGTGATTGTGCTCTACTTAAGACTCAAGTGTATACTCAAAATGTTTATCATATTCTACTCCTACAAATTTCGAACGTGGCGTTAACCCAAATTCAGAGTTTGCGTGACTGTCAGTTTACAACCTTACATTGTATATAGATGTATGGCTCCTGAAAAGTTTTTGAAAGAAAAATCGATTTTGCCGAAAAAATGAGTCAGCGAGGGAAATTTTTCATAAACTCAGCCGAGGGCGCCAGGCTGATAGGCAGGAGGGCCGGTAGGCTAAGCCGTCTGTAGACTGGAATCCTAGGCGGAGCCGCTTGCCAACTCTTCCTGGAGTGTTTCCCTTCTCCCCCAAGGAATTCTCTTGGCTACCCACGCAAGCTAGTTACCCACGCGGAGAAGCTGCGAAGCTTAGAGTTGCACACGGCACAGGCTGGAATTTCCACTGTTTGAAGAAATTGTAGTTGAAGATAGGCCAGGTTGATAGGAACGTGCAGTTAGGAATTCTTTTCACAGCTGATCATAGCCAACCAACGAAATGAGTGCCCAAAGAGTATGTTTGACTTAAGGAAGAGGGGCTTCATAAGCCGTCAGAACGAACTGTTACTAACCCATATGTTATAGGTCCCAAAGTGGTATCCTTCTGAGAACGCTTCGGTTCCAAAGAAGACCAGAAAGACTGTCCGCCCACAAAAGTTGCGTGCATCTTTGGTCCCAGGTAACGTCTTGATCCTTTTGTCTGGTCGTTTCAGAGGAAAAAGAGTTGTCTACTTGAAGAACTTGAAGGACAACACCCTTTTGGTCTCTGGCCCATTCAAGGTCAACGGTGTGCCATTGAGAAGAGTCAATCCCCGTTATGTGATTGCCACTTCCACTAAAGTTTCTTTGGATGGTGTCAACGTGGAGAAGTTCGACGCTGAGTACTTCGCCAGAGAGAAGTTGAACAGAAAGCAGAAGAAGGAGGCAAACTTGTTCCCTGAGCAACAGACCAAACAAATCAAGACCGAGCGTGTTGAGGACCAGAAAGTCGTCGACAAGGCTTTGTTGACCCAAATCAAGAAGACCCCATTGTTGAAGCAATACTTGGCTGCTTCTTTCTCTTTGAATACGGGCGACAAACCACACTTGTTGAAGTTCTAAGGGCTTTGACTATATACTAATTTCCATAACTGTATACAACGAATCCCTTCCATTAGTCGAGGTGTATTATTTTACCCTTTTTGTCAACGCCTTGCGGAATTGCAGATCATCGCTGGTTTTTTCTGTATTTAAAATTTTTCATCTCATCTCATCTCATCTCATCTCATCTCATCTCATCTCATCTCATATAAGCTTTGAGAACTTAAAGAACATAGCACACGCACAAGATGTCTGACATGCTACCAATTGCCACTTTTAACGTGAACGTGAGGCCATACTCGCCTACTCCAGCTATCGATGTGACTAGACCAGTTACTGTGCGTCTAACCATGGCTGCCTTGAACCCGGAGGCGTTCGACGACGAAAAGACCCCCGCTACTCTAAGAGTCATCAAGAGGAATCCCGAATACGCTGGTGATGATGACTTCCTAGGTGAATCCGATGAGGATGAGAGTGACGAAGAGGAGGAGGAAGAAGAAGAAGAAGAAGAAGAAGAAGAGGAAGAGATCAAGCAGAAACAGACGAACAAGAAAGGTAAGAAGAATGCCAAGAGTGAGGAAAAGAAGCCTGAGCCCGAAGAGGATGACCTGGATGATGAAGAAGAGGACTCCGACCTAGAGATCATCGATGAGGAAGATGACGAGTTTGAAGAATATGTTTTGGTCACCTTGTCTCCAGAGACCCAATACCAGCAGTCCTTGGACCTCACCATCGCTCCTGAAGAAGAGGTTCAATTCGTGGTTACTGGGTCCTATGCTATCACCGTGTCTGGTAATTACGTTAAGCACCCATTCGACGTTCCTTTCCTCAGTGATGAGGAGGATGAGGAGGGCCACCACCATGATGATGAAGAATATGAGGACGAAGACAGCGACGAGTACGATTTGACCCCCGACGAAGATGAAATCATCAATGATGAGTTGGATGAGTTGGAAGATGCCAGTGACGTGGAGAGCCGTATTGAAGAGCTAATCGACCAAGAGAACAGAAACAAGAATAAGAACAAGAAGAGAAAGCAAGAGGAACCTGAGATTACGGAGACTAAGAAGTCTAAGAAGGAAAAGAGAGAGTCCGCCAAGGAACCCGCCAAGGAACCCGCCAAGGAACCAGCCAAGGAATTGGCCAAGGAACCTAAGAAGGAACCTAAGAAGGAATCTAAGAAGGAACCTAAGAAGGAACCTAAGAAGGACAAAAAGGAGAAAAAGGTGGAGTTCAAAAAAGATCTGGAGGAGGGCCCCACCAAGAAACCCAAGACCAAGACCTTGGAAGGTGGTGTGGTTGTCGAGGACCGCACCGTCGGAAAGGGTACTCTTGCTAAGAAGGGTTCTAAGGTTGGCATGAGATATATCGGTAAGCTAAAGAATGGTAAAGTTTTTGACAAGAATACCAACGGTAAGCCCTTCGTCTTTAAATTGGGCGTCGGCGAAGTTATCAAAGGCTGGGACATCGGCGTCGCCGGTATGGCCGTTGGCGGTGAACGTAGGGTTATCATCCCTGCCGCATACGCATACGGGAAGCAAGCATTACCAGGTATCCCAGCCAACTCTCAGTTGACTTTTGACGTCAAATTAGTTTCTTTGAAATAGATTTCAGGTAGTTCTATATATGTATAGTTAGGTCAAAAGCACATTAATAGCTTGGAATGATCAAGAAATCTATCTTAATACTTCGGGGTTGACTGTGTTTTCCTAATAACGTTAAATGCTCTCGTATGGAGCCGCCGAGCTTCTTTTTTTTGCCTCCCTTAAAGCCGTCTCTACCGATAAATATAAAGGAGAGTGCAAAATGAGACAGATTTTTCGTTTGTCAAGATCACTTCCTGCCAAAGCACGACAAGTGCATAGGAGCAAGTTAAATAGCTACTGCGTTGAGAAGGTAAAAAACCAGGCTGGCTTAGTTGTTGCTTGTTTTGTTATTCAGACTGTTTTGATTAGCCGCTCACGCGTAACATCAAGAAAGAGTTTGGGGAAAAGGCAAAAGGCCAGAACTAGACTAAGTTACAAGAATTAGGGAGCTCTTTGATTTGACGTTAGTATCCGTCTTGTCATTTTGTGATTATTGTCAGCTACTCGAGTTTCGCTCATTTTTCACAGCCAAAAGTGAAAATTTTTGTACCTGACATATTACTGACAACTCAAGCATTTGAAGGTTGAAGAAGGTTTCGGAGCCAACAAATCTTTACTCACAGTTTCGATTCAAGAAAGTAGTCACCAAATACGGTATACTATCCGGCCGGGCGTCACGTCACATCACGGCACGAAGCGAAGCCCTTAGATCTTTCTAAAGACTAGGAATCTCACAGAGACAACGCAGTGAATTGCAAACACGAGCGGCTGCTTCACCTAACTGCGTATAGCTGAACTTGTGCAGTAGTACTAGATTTCGCTGCACCAGCAAGGGCTAAAAAATACGCAAAAAAAAAACAAAACAACAAAAAAACAAAATCAAATAGGGAAAAATAAGCTAAGCAAGCATTTTCGGACCTTCATCATCATTGCAACGCGTTGAAGATTACATTTAAAAAGATTACACGGCGTGTTTTAAGCTCAATTGGTTTAAGGGACAGAGATCATCCTACAATGCCATTGGTTTTCAAGCAGTTGAAGAAGGTGGCGAAACCGTTGGCCTACACTTCGAGGTTTTCTGCCAGGCATCCAATTCATGTCATTTTGGTATCATTGCTAGCGTCTGCAGTGGCGTATTTATGTGTAATACAGTTTTACTTCAGTGGACTGCAGTTGAACACAACAAAGATCTTTTATCCAGAGAACCCTGATGCTGAACAGTTCTTTAAGGAATGTACGCACTACTATAGGGATCCAGCTAATGGAGGCTGGTCACTAATAACCGCAACTGAGGCACTAGCTCATTCGAACTCTCAGCATTACTATCTGTTCAATTTGGACTTTGAGAGTGCTAATACGTCCATTTCGCTGCCCAAGCCGGAGAATTTACTATATGATGACGGTAACAACAAATTTGTCCTAATGGAGGAACCCATCATTCAAAGAGAATACACTTCATTAGATGGTACATTGTGGAGATTGAGCAATTATAGAACTCGTTTTTACGAGATTATAAGCGACCTTTTGTCCATCTTTGAATCGCTCAGACAGAGAATTAGTGAATCCGAAACAACTGATATCGTGATAATCGGCGCAGCTTATTTGACCATGCTTTACACGTTCGTTGGCCTTTTCAAAGATATGACCAAAGTGGGTTCCAAGTTTTGGTTAGGTTTCTCGGCAATGTTCAGTTCTGCCTGTGCCCTATTCATGGCGCTGTACACGACACAGTATCTCATCAAAAGACCTGTGACGGCATTATCGCTGATCGAAGGATTGCCATTTGTTACAGTCATGGTCGGGTTCAAACATAAGGTCAAATTGGCGGCGTACACTTTACAAAGTTTTGAGAAAATTGGAATTTCGAAAAAAATGACTACGGATAAAGCCATCTTTGACGCCATGAGTGATGAGAGTAGTCGTCTCTTACAAGATCACCTTCTGGGCATTGTTGCGTTTCTTGGTTGTTCCATTTACGCCAGAAATTTGGAGGCATTAGCGAATTTTTGCATCTTTGCAACACTTGTGTTAATTTATGAGCTGTTAATGATATCCACTTTCTTCTCTGCAGTATTAGCTTTGAAGATGGATATCAATATCATTCACAGATCTACCATCATCAAACAAACCTTAGAGGAGGATGGCGTAGTGCCATTAACTGCCAACATCATTTACGATGCCGAGGCCAAGACATCTATTTTGCAACCCAGTGGTTCTTCGGTTAGTTTGGTTAAAGTGCCTTTTGCTTTGTTATGTGTGATCATTGTAATTTGCAATTTTTTCCCCAAATTTGGTGGTAGATGGGCTTCGGAAACATTCGCCTCTCTATATTCAGGTTCTTCGGCGGCTAATCTGCCCGATTTTATCAAGGCAAACGATAGCAGTAGGCTTCACCACCAAGTTGTCATATCTTTGGCTCCAGTACAGTACTACACTCCGAAGAAGGCTTACCAGCATGTGGAGGACGTGGTCGTGCTTTTGCTTCGTTACCTGAGTGTGTCCATTCGTGATCGTCTCATTAGCAAGGTCGTTTTCTTTGCATTCGCGATTAGCGCTTCTATCAACATCTACCTTTTGAACGCTGCGAAGATTCATTCCAAGTATGCCGCTGATGAATTTAACAAAAAGACCGGTGAGAAAAGAAGTGTTTCGAGTCGGTCCATGGCGGCTCAACAGGCTGAACCTGCGAAGAGACTCGGATCACCTCAGCAGAGCAGAGAAGATATCAGTACCACCGGTGGCTATGAATCTAGCGATAGTGACAATGATAGAGCTGTTCAGAGATCCTTAGAGGTATTGGAAAAAATTGCGATTGAGGGCAAAGTACGTACTTTGAGAAATGGAGAAATTGCCTCGTTAGTGGTCAATGGAAAGATGCCTCTTTATGCTCTAGAGAAGCAGTTAGGCGACACTACTCGGGCTGTTGCGGTGCGCCGTAAGGCGCTCGCAGACCTTGCCGACGCGCCAGTCCTATCCACCGAACGTTTGCCCTACAAGCACTACGACTACGATCGTGTTTTTGGCGCCTGTTGCGAGAATGTCATTGGTTACATGCCATTGCCAGTGGGTGTCATAGGCCCTCTGATCATTGACGGTATTTCATATCACATCCCCATGGCTACGACGGAGGGATGTCTTGTTGCATCTGCCATGCGTGGCTGCAAGGCCATCAACGCTGGTGGTGGCGCTACCACGGTGTTAACCAAGGATGGTATGACGAGAGGACCCTGTGTTCGGTTCCCCTCATTGACAAGAAGCGGTGCCTGTAAAATTTGGCTTGACAGTGAGGACGGCCAAAACAAAATCAAGAAGGCCTTCAATTCTACATCTCGTTTTGCTCGCTTGCAGCATGTTCACACTGCGCTTGCAGGTGATCTGCTATTTATTCGTTTCAGGACCACAACAGGTGACGCCATGGGGATGAACATGATCTCGAAAGGTGTCGAACACTCCTTAAAGCAGATGGCCGAAGAATTTGGTTGGGAAGACATGGAGATTATCTCCGTGTCAGGCAACTTTTGTATGGATAAGAAACCTGCAGCTATTAACTGGATCGAAGGGCGTGGTAAAAGTGTGGTCGCAGAAGCTACAATCCCCGCTGACGTGGTCAAAAACGTTTTGAAAAGCGATGTCGCTGCCCTGGTTGAGTTGAACATCGACAAGAACCTGATTGGATCTGCTATGGCCGGTTCTGTAGGTGGGTTTAATGCACACGCTGCCAATCTGGTCACTGCCGTTTTCCTCGCCCTCGGACAAGATCCAGCCCAAAACGTCGAGAGCTCCAACTGCATCACCCTCATGAAAGAAGTGAATGGAGACCTACGCATATCTGTATCGATGCCCTCTATTGAAGTTGGCACCATCGGCGGTGGCACTATTCTGACGCCCCAAGGTGCAATGTTGGATTTATTGGGTGTTCGCGGACCTCACCCAACGGAGCCTGGTTCCAATGCCCGTCAACTCGCTAGAATAGTTGCGTGTGCGGTCATGGCAGGCGAACTGTCGCTATGCGCTGCACTAGCGGCGGGCCATCTTGTGCAAAGCCATATGACGCATAACCGTGCATCTAAGCCAGCAGCCTCAACCCCAGCTCCCACCCAGCAGGACTCCGACATCAAGCGGCTTCAAGAGGGCTCTGTGACCTGCATCAAGTCTTAGTAGTACTCTTCATAATACCATCAGAAGTGTAAATTATTCCCTTCGTATTTCTTTTTTTATTTTTGTTTGTTTTTTTTCAACCAAACTATCTAATGTTAATACTACTACTAAGTCAATCTATTTCTTCGCAGCCGCGTGGCGGCAACAAATGTTTTTGCCATGTCCTTCTGAAAACGACACTCTCTGGCGAACACACAAAAGAACTACTCGGGAGATTGAGAATCTTTGGGCATTCCTTAACTATGGTACCAGCCACAATCGGTGTTGAGGATTGCTTTAAGCTATTTTTCGCTCCGTTTGCAAGCCTTTGGGTGCTACAACGCCACTGAGAGTTGAAAAGGCATTATGGAGGTTCAAACAATTTGAAAAGCCAAGAGATGGTAAGTGGTATTTAGCTACGTCATCCTACTCAAAATATGAGCGTGGCCTCCTATTAGGAGGGAGAATCGTAGGCATAGGACGTGTCTAAACGAGCTGAGAAAATAATCGAAAAATATGGGCTGTTGATAACCCACAAGCTGTTGGAATGTATGGGAGCCTTGTCAAGATCCTATTCACTGTGATCCGGAGAAGTAGATTCCATTTGCGCCTATTCTTGGATCATCTGACTATTCACCACGTGATGCTACTTCCCGTGTTACTCTTATAGGTTGGATCTTCTCAATCGCAGTAGAAAATTCCAAGTGTGACCGCACTGAGTGAAGTATTGCTGGTCTTTGCCAAGAGCAGTTACGGGTAAAAGGTCGAAAACGCCTTATACGTTTAGAAACAAGGATCATTAGAGCACGAAATGAGTGCAGGTTGTGAAGGGGGCGCCTCGGAGGCTCTACTTCCGGCTTTCGATGGGGGTGGAGCAGCTAAGGATCACGCTGGGGGGATCAGTGTTAGCGAAGATGGAATTTTGGTAGGAGATAACCAGCCTAACCAAGTAAATGTGCGTGTGAGCACTTTGATTAAGGGAGCATCTCCGAATGATTCAAGGGTTTTGGGGCCGACCCAGATGGAGACTAGTGAAGGCGGTAAACTGAAGAGGAACTCGTTTGCCTGTATTAACTGTCATTCCCTCAAGCAGAAGTGTGTCCCTTCAGATTTTAATGACATCTACAGGAAGCCCTGCATACGTTGTCTAAAAAACGGGAAACTCTGCAGATTTGATCTTTCAAAAAGGACCCGTAAGAGGAAACGTCGTGATTCTCCAAACTCCACTCCTTCTAGCACTTCCCCCAGACTGGATTTACGAGACAGTAGTGATATAAATGGTGTGAAAAAAGAGTATCCCAGTAGTGTAAGCTCTCACCAAGGTCCGGAAATTCTTCAAGGAAACCAGCATACATTACCGGAATTGTGGTCAGACACTTCCCAGACATCTACCGCTGTTACTACAACAACTGGGTTCAACACGGCAGCGGCGGCAGCTGTTGGAATTCCCGGCAGTGTCCCTGTCATGTACAATGCGCACAGCACTTCATTATCGATCCCTAACATTTTATTAGGAAGCAACATGGGGACGATTCCAGAAGGTGTACCTAATTCGATGGCTATATCGCCACTACCGCCCAACGGGTCTCTAAGAAACAACGGTAACAGTCACAACAGTAATAATACCGGTGCTGCTAGCGATGGCAATAGAACGCTTCCACAAGATGGGCGGGAATCGCCGGCAAAGAGACAAATGCCACGCAGAGAGAATCAAAGCTATTTCAAGAGGCATCTGAACAGCTTACTGACTTATCACAAGGGGAAAGTGAGTCAAATTTCGTCCACTTTGGATTCTCTAGTTAGCCAATGGAACACGTTAGTGCAAAGCAGCATGACCATTGCTACGGTGTCAGATCCAGTTTCGCTGGGAATCATTTTCCAAGAAGAAGCCGAGTTTCGTCTACGGACTTTCCTCAAGGAGGTTGTCCCCGAGGTAAATTTGCCATTCGTAGATATCCATCCAGATATCACTGTAGATGAATTGAGGCACGAAAAGCCCATTCTTTTCTCAACTATTATGTCTTGTGTTTCCGCCATGATGACCCAAGCGAATTCCACTACTGATACAAACATGAAATTGGATAGCTTTCTACTTGCTCTTCTGACAGATCAAGTCTTCAAGACAAACAATAGATCGATCGAATTGATCGAATCCCTCCTGACATTATGCTTGTGGTACAATTTCCCTGAATGGGCCAACAAGGCAAGGTATCATATTTTCAACTACATTTGCGTCTCGTTGGCCAGAGAAATGGGGCCAACTCTAGTGAATCGAGCCTTTGGTATGTTTCTTGAGGAAGACGTCTCTCAAACACAACAAAATTTAGCCGCTCCTTTGGAACAGTACGAAAATGGCCCTCGTTTGATTTTGCTCGTATATATCTCATCTTTGAACATTTCAATCTTTTTGAGGCAATCCATCAAAGCACGTTGGTCTCCAGCCATAGAGGAGGCTTGTCAAGTTGTGATCAGTAGAATGAATTCTCAAGGTGGCCTTTTTGGCTCCGAGGATGACAAGAGTTTGGTGGTTTTCGCCCGTTTGAATCACGTTTTGGAAAAGATTCACGTTAGTCTTCATGAAAACAGCGAAATTGCTGAAGGTCAGGATGAGGATCCAGAATTCACACAGAGATACATAGATCGTCTGATCTCAAAGTATCAGTTTGAACTGAATGAATTGTATGAGGAGATTCCTCAAAATCGTCACAGGGTGCTCGCGTACTTTTACTCCGTGGAGGCCTACGTTTATCAATATATCATTCGCAACTTCATCGACAGGATGCCCACCAAATATGGGTTAGGACCTCTGCCAGCCGAGATAAGTGATGCCTTTTTGAAATGTTATGATTATTGTGCCTTAACTTTGAAAGAATTTGTGAAATTGACACCAAGACTCGTCACTGCATTGCCACTTTTTCACTCTTCTCGAATAATATACACAGTTGGAATGCTCCTTCTGAAACTTAGGTATGCTGCAGTAGCGTTGCCTGCCTTCCAACAATTTGGTCCCTATACAGAAAGTGCCTTTATGTTGGTCATGGAAGTATCTAAACTGCTAGAGGAAACTTCCAAAATTTTTATTTTTAACAACTTCCTTTACAAATTGCAATATGTTGTAGCCCTATTTGTGCAAACCTATGGCAACAAAGTGAAAGCCTTTACCTCAAATGGCCATAAATTCAACCCAGGAAGGTACTATGACAAAAGCATTGTAGAAGGGAGGTCAGCAGCAATGCAAGGATCAGCCGGTCCTCGCGAATCCAATGTACTATTGAACACTGGCTATCCAACTGCAACCGCTTCAGACATAATTCTATCAGCGGCAACTAATCCTTCAGAATTTGAGAACCATATGGGCCTCCCTGTAGCGTCCTCTTACGATAGGCGCCATTTCAATTCCGCTGACGTACAGCCAACATCTGCAACATCCAGTGAGAATGTAGATGACAATTTGGCCGACGTGAACTCGATAGTCTGGGGGTTCAATGCATTAAATGAGGAGTTTTGGACAGATATTTTTTTCAACGATCTATAACACCTAATACAAATAAAAATAATAAGAAACAAGACACGACATTGCAATGAGCTATTAGGGCCCCTAGTGGTGTCGCCTACATAGTATACATCCGGTAAGTTTAGCCAACCACCGATATGGATTGAACTAAACCATTGCTGTCGTTCATTGACCAATCATGGGTGCTAAGAAAGCCTCCAATGTTAGAATGAAATTTCTACTGTTGATCTTTCTAAACCCCTGACCTCTGGTCTCATTGCTATTTTGAGCAAAATCGCAGGGTGAAAGCAGATTCCATGTAACGTACTTCACGTAGATATGACTGTGGATATATTGCAATACTTGAGAATAGGAAGCCTGTTTATAATCGGATAACAGTACAAACCAGAGCCCCGAAGCGGTACAGTATGTGTGGATCCTGTATTTACCAATAGATATGCTCCTTATTTCGTTATTGGAGTCCTGGTCGGACAGCTTCTGTGTGACTGAACGAAGGGAATATATCATCCCATATAGTAGTTTGGCAGTCTCCTCATTCTGCTTTGAATTTATGGTTCCACTGGAGCTATTGGAGATCAATGTCCATTCCCTGTCGAAGATACAATTACAATGTTTGTCAAAGATCCAAAACGAATAGATGGCCATGCTCAGAAACTCTTGTCTCCTCTTAAACTCATTAGGAAGTGTGTTCTTCTTTTTCAAGCTTCGTGAAGTTCGCCAAGAAAATTCGAGCAAGGCTGAACTGACAAAATGTCAGCACACTTGATTTACAGGTATTTCGTAGTATTTAAAAGTTTAACAAGTCGACTTCACCTGAGGGATTACTAACAGCTGCAGTGTCGTGTTCTGGTTGCTGGTCGGCCTCGGCCGCTTTCAATTCACCAAAGGCATCATCTTCATCTTGAGTGACAAAGATGCGCTCTTCTTTTTTGGGTTCTGGCTTTGATACTGTTGCAGCTACCATGCTAGAGTGTAGAGGTTCAGCGGATTTTTTGGCGCTTGAAAACAGCGAACTGAATGGATCAACCTTCTTCGGCTCGGCTGCGATAGCTGGGGATATTTCAGGCGTTGTAAAGAACGTGGCTGCAGGCGGTAAATCTGCTGCTGCATTGCTGTTAAAAGTTCCAAATGCATCATTCGACTCAAAAGAGCTCTTTTTGTTTACAGGTGGGGCACATTGAAATTCACCGAATTCAATCGCTTCATTCGCGCCATTGGGATCGGCCAAGTCCCTGGCATGCGGTGCAGTGACAACATCTGTTTCTTCTTCCGCTTCTACCTCCTCACCCTCATCGGTGTCATAATCAGCACTTATACTTATACCCTTTGATTTGTTAGCTGGAAGCCCAACTGGGGGCACTACAGTACCAGCCATGCCGCCAGACATACCTTTGTACTTCTTTGAGGTCTCTCTGGCTTTCTTTCTCTCAGTGCGAATTCTGTCATCGTCGCCTAGAAGCTCTGTCAGAGACTTAGCCCTGCTCCTCACGTTGATCCCCTGATCCTTGCCCTGAGAGTCCACGTAGTGGAATGATTCTAACATTTTGATCAAGCTCATACTGCAACGAGTGTCGTCGATGAACCGTTCAGAGCCGTGTTTGACCAGATAATCTAATAGCTGGAGTGCTTTATAGATTTGTCTCCACTCCCCAGCGGTCTTTTCTGTAAATCTCCTGAATATCATGCCCAGGATTTCCTCCCTTTCCCGAAGGTTGTAAGTACCTTGTGCAATGTACTCCATCAAGGTCGAAGAGGCCCCCCAGGGCTCATTGTTAGTAGCTTCACGAACTTTGGCTTCCATCTCTGTATAGTTGAAAACTACATTTTGGGCCCTTCTGAAGTACTTCTTCGCATCATATAGCGAAACGTTCGCCAAATTATCCTCAATGCTCATCCTCTCAGCTGAAAATGACCTCCCAAACCGGTTTCCCTGGCTCGATATACCTTAGCATGAACCAAGGAAAAGCGATTTAGCGATTTATTTGATGTTAGAAGAAACCTTCGTTATGAACGACACTATATAAATACCGGCACCGTGATCTTACAATTCACCAGCGTCTTCAATAACTACTTCGGCCTTTGGACTTCCTGATGGAGTGCCAAGGGCCTCGATATCCTTGACGACGTCCATGCCCTTGGTCACTTCGCCAAAGACTACGTGATGGCCGTCCAACCATGGGCAAGACACAGTAGTGATGAAAAACTGGGAACCGTTGCTATTAGGGCCTGCATTGGCCATGGAGAGCAAGCCAGGTCTGGTATGCTTTAGGGAGAAATTCTCGTCCTCGAATTTGGCGCCGTAGATGGACTTACCACCAAATCCACCTGTCAAGTCCGTGTCACCGCCCTGTAGCATGAACTGGGGGATGATTCTATGGAAAGGGACGCCCTTGTAGCCGAACCCTTTCTCTCCAGTGCACAATGCCTTGAAATTGGCAGCAGTCTTAGGCACAACATCGTCGTAAAGTTCGAATTCGATTCTACCGACTTTCTTCCCATTGACAGAGGGATCAAAAAAGACTTTGCTGCCCAAATGAGGACGGGCACTAGAGAAGAAACGTGCCTGGTTGAGGAGAGAACGCTTAAACATGGTCAAGAGGTGGTTTTTTTTTCCTGTCACTTCAAAATAAAGGTAGGATGGGATGAGATGGAATCCTTTTAAATCGTTTGAAATTTCGCTTTGTATCACGTGCTGGTACGGCTGTATAAATATCAAAAAAGCAGCATGGAGATTGGCTACTCCATCAAGGACCTAACGCTTTGGAACTGTGAGAGCAGTATGGAAAGCCATTCAATGGCAATTTCGCGGTCATGTTCCTCTACAGCATCCTCCAAGGAAGGTAATACGGCGGCAGTACGGCCGTGTCTTCTGTCTGGAGCGTAGAGCGAGTGCTTCATCCATGGACGATCCTGCAGGCCGACTTTAGTGATGAAAAGCTGGTCCAATAACTTTAGCTTACTGTTGGCTCTCAGCAGACGGATGTAGATAAGTATTTTCTTGTAGAACTGCCAACCGGGAAAATCTTGGCTGCATAGACGGTTTAATCGTGCGTTTCGGTGGTCGAACATGGAGGACTCCTGCGACTCGATCATAGCTAAGATATCTGAGACAGCCTTGGCTAGTCGATGCAGCTGCCTGTCGTAGGGGAAAATTCCCAGCAGTTGCTTGTGCCACGTTTTGTAGGCGTCCTGCACCTGGGAGAAATAAGGTTTGGTCTTGAAAGAGACGAGCTCCTTTTCGCTCAGCATGAGCGACGTGAGTCCTGTGAGCACTGCCATTGTGTGGTGTAAGTTATACTCAGGGTCCAGTTGTGTCTCCATCCATTTTGGTGTGTCGTAATTGGAGTGGAACGGCAGTATAGAGTCACCACTCTCGTTGTTCCGGAAGCCGCAAGATGCAGACGGTATGCCCAGGTGGTATTGAAAAGGGCCGTAGTCAGAGTCTGCGGATAGGGTGCCACTGGTGGCATTCGAGACAGCCATCCATTCGTCGTAAAGCGTCCAATTGTCCTCATCCTTGAAGTTTGTATATTTCGAAGCCTCGTGGATGACCTCGTCTAGCAATGGGTTGGTCCTGCAGTGAAATTGGCTGCCCGTGACGGTTGCATCTAGGTTTATGTATGCCAGGGCGTTTCTTTTCAAAATCTGTGCGTGGTCCTCTACGTATTCAGTGGACCCTAACATTCCAGGCGAGCCGCCATCCCAGCTGATCAACTTGATGGGCTTTAGTGGTGTCCACCCATGCTTTAACAGTTCACTCATACCACGGGCTGTCTCTAACAATATCGCACTTCCACTATTGCTCACACCAGCTCCGCCAACTCCCCAGGAGTCTCTGTGGTTTCCGATTATTATGTCATACTCTTTAAAGATACCTGGTATCTCCACGATCACATTGGATATCTCAACGACTTTGTAATCTTGCTGATTTTGCAAATGGACTTCGACACCTATAGGTGAAGGCCCAGTGAAATAGTCAAATCCATCAATGTCACCACCGTGCCCCAATTGAACTCCATGCCCGTTTAATTCTCTCAATAGAGGACCTACTTCCTTGGCACTCATCGGCACCGAAGGAATCGTAGGCACTTTGCCAGCTGGCGCTAGTCTTTCCACTGTTGGGTACTTTGATGAATATCCTGGAGTCGTAGGGTCACCATCAAAATCAGCTAGAAATGCTACTGAGCCTCGTTCAATGCTACTTTGATGTCTAGCAGGACCCTCGGGATAAGCCTTGAATCCATTTTTCTCAGTGACAAGCCCGTCATCCTGCGGATCAATGTATATTATAACACCAGAAGCACCAAACAGCTCTGCAAATCTCATTTGCAATCCTTGCGATACTCTACCATGCCGTATTATATGGACTTTATCCTCAATATCGACTTCTGCGTCCAAAAGCTTCATATAATCCTTGGCCGTACCATAATTGCAAAACACATATTGCGCTTTGACTCTTCCGCTAGCAGAATAGGCGTGGTACCCACGTACTCTTTCGTCACTGCAGCTTATTGGGTCCTCCTCTAAACAATCCTCCATCATAGTGGCATTAAATACAACTTCATCATCTCTGTAAAGTGTGGCACCAGTGTGAACTACTTCGTTGATCCAAGGGTAGTACTTCTCGACCTTTGGTTGAAACCCCATCTTCTTGAACTGTTCAATGGTATACTTTAATGCACCCTTGTCCCCCGTACTATGAGCTCTTTCCGTGTACTTAGAAACGTGTTCACGGGCATAATTCTCGTTTTGCAAGGCATTCAGAAATATTCTGTACACTTCAGCTTCAGTTGCCTTGGAGGAGTGAAGTCGTCTTATGTCTCTCACCAACGATGTCCTGGGTGCAAATGCGGCTAAAAACCCACAGTAAACCATCAAACTCACGAGCAACAGGTACAGGAACTTTTTCTTGTCTAAATGTTCCTTAACAACTTCATATCCACTCATGATGCTCGAAATCGTGTTACTTCTGTGTCTAGGGGCGCTCAGATCAGAGCGGTCCATAAGTAATGGCTGATCCTCGGAACTAAAGGGAATCGGTACCGCCAAGCGTGTACTAGTTTCTCTACGTTCATTGCTGGTATTTCGGCTCATTCCTCGATCGTTGAGCTAACTTTTTTCTGTGGTCGAGTTTGTTTGACGGTGCTTATGACCGGAAGTCGAACTTACTACCCTTACAGCGCAACTCTTAAAACGTACACGTGAAATACAAATTATAGCCTTAAAGAACCACTTGACCGTCCAAATTGAACCGTTGAAACTTTTCTAATCACACCAGGAACCTAATCTTGTCTGCTGTGGGCTCCCCAACGAGATCCTTTAGCTCCTCATAACCTGACATGAAGCTATGGTCAGCATATTCGAACCCTGGGACGACTATCTCGCTGATAAGCAGACCATTAGAAAACTGCTCATTGGGGAGGACAAAGCTGGCTTTGTAGACATCACCTGGTACTACCCATTGGGATACTTCACCATTTGCGTAGTCAAAGCCCACTTTGAAAGATTTCAGTTGTCCATCAGGGGATATGAGCACGTATTGGCCCCTTCCACGTTGCAAAATATGGATGATACGGTTCTTGTTTTTGTGTAGTTTACCAATGGGCGACGAGGGAGTCAGTAGATAATATATCAGGGTGGAATAGTTGCGTCTGGTCAGAGCTCCCTCCTCTGAAGCTATACCGGAACCGACAGCCTCGGAATTCAGTGGTAGATGAATACTCGATTCAGCTACTGACATAAAGAAAGGAGAGCGGTCCGTCTCTTTGAAGAAGCCACCTTCTCTGTGCTCGATTAATTGCCAGTCATCTATGATTCTCTTCAATGCTGTGGGTGGTGCCAAGGCTGGCACTTTTACAAAGTAGGGAGGATCTATATCAGATTGAGGAGCTTCATCAACGCTCGGGGAATTGAATTTAACCATGGAAAGTGATTTGTTACTGCCTACTTGAGAAGAAATCCAACTTTCTAGCGCAAACTACATAGTTATCATCTAAATGTTAACTTTAAACAGTAAAAAAAAAAAAAAAAAAAAAAGAGTAATTCGAAAATACCTTGGACGCTTTGCTTCTATATACATGCATTTAAGCTTCTACCTTAATCTCCTTCTCATGTGAACTCTCCAGAGAAACGTTTGCCTTCCTTTTCAAGCTCTCCACGACTCTCTTGTCGGCTGTAACGCCGTCGACAGGTCTGAAATATGGCTGGCACCGCCAGTAAGGTACTGTGTAGTAACACCCCCCCCATAGCTCTGAATCTCCCTTGATAACTTTATCCTTTTCTGCGATATCTGGCTGCTCAAATATGGTCTGAACCACTTTCTCTACCGGTATTATCACTTTGGATTCCCAAACCTCTAACGGGGCTTTAGCATTCAATGTTGCCAGGGAAGTCCTTACATCAGTATGCTTGGGCAGAAACGGACGTAGAATTTTGAATAAATGTGATTTCATGGCATTACGCGACGCATGCGATACCTCATGGGTCTTCACAATTTCAAAATATTCTCTGGCAATTTCGTCCACTCGAGGAAACACTTTGTGCTTATTACAGGAATCATCCGCGTTGAAAATACCTGGGTTGTAAAGATTTCCCTCAGCGCTCATTACTGCATCGCAGTTAATGTAGTCCACGCACCTGGCAATATCCTCTGGATAAAGCATATTGCCGTTGGCGAAGAAAACAGTGTCTTGAGGTAAGTTTTCTCTCAGATACTTGATGGTTTCCCAATTGGCCAATCCAGATTTCTGACCCTTCTGTTCCCTAAGACGACCATGCACCGTTAAAAACTGGGCACCTGCATCTAAGACCATCTTGGCATACTCCAAAGTTTTCTCTTTTTCGGGGAAAATACGAATCTTCGCAGTAACAGGCACATCCAAATTGTTATGCAAATTTCTGATCAAACTATGCACCAGATCCCACTCTTCCATGAGGAACGACCCGTAATGGCCCTTCTTAGCGATACCCTGTGGGCAGCCCAAGTTCAAATCCACGGCATCACACTTGTCTTGAACCAGTTTGGCAGCTTGTAACAAATTTTCTGGATCATTTGCACAAAACTGTACCACCAGTGGCCTGTCGATTTTTTCATCTCCATCTAATGCACACCACATATCCCTTCTGTACTTGACAGAAGTCGCAAACAGTTTGGCATGGAACATCGGAGTATATGCTAATGTGGCCCCGTATCTCCTCGACAGAATTCTCCACGCTAGTTCAGATTGATCTACCATGGGAGCCACGATCTTCTGCGGACGATCGATCTTGTCGAAAAGTTCCCTACCCCGTAGCTTTTTGGAGTCCGTCATCCTAGAGAAAACCGTTTCGAACCCCTGTAAAAACCTGCTAAATCTCGTACCAATGATTTTGAAGACTAATGTTCGTTTATGGACTAAACTTAACCTACACAATTTAGTTGAATTTCGAAAAGATATATGACATGTTGGTTACTATGCTTCAACTCATCTCTGTATTTCCCAAAAATTTTCGCTTCAAGAAGACAGAAAAACAAGAAACAAATCTAAAGGCAATGACATTTTTAATGGTGAGCAATGTTTGCTCTACAACGATGATTAGTGCTAATAATATTATTACTATTATAGAAGAGATAATCATCCCTGCTTATTTCTCTTGTCTTCGTTATATATTGCCCTTGCCTGCAATACGTGGGCAAACAGTAGCGCGATGGGCCATACGGGGGCATCACCTAGGATTCTTACTCCCAAATACAGACAACGGGTGGACAATCTTGCTCTTATAATTACAGCGGCCGTTTCAATCATCGGTGTATCCGGCCTCACTGCCCTCTTCGCCAGATCGTTGTCTAATACCTCTACGTCAAGCGCTCCTTTGGCCTGCACTCGCAAAAACTCTGAGTACGACTGAACATTGTAGCCCTTGGGAAGAAGATGCTGTTCCACTTTCTTCAAAATTTTCTCCGATTTGAGCCACAGCAGTCTGTCTGACGCATTGATGATAGGCGCGTGTGGGTTCATTGGATCGAACTTTTGGGCCCACCTCTCGACCCGCTTCATATGCTCCGCCATGATTAGAATGGATGAGAACATGCAAGTGACGGAAAATATTGGAGTACGGAACGCCGATGTCTCAGCATTTTTCATGACACAAGCAGTATCTGCCCAAAAGTCGATGATATTCAATGCGTAGTCTGTTGCCTCTCTAAGAGACTCCATATCATAGCACAAATTATCGACAACCTCGTTCATGCCTTTCCAGTCCTTAGTCCAAGCCTTGTTCATGACGGGGCATATGTTGATGCATTTCCTAATGTTGGCAAACAAGTGCAATGGAATGATAAGTCTCATGGAGGGACTTTCGTTTATGATAGGAATGTTTTCTTTGTTGCGTGTTAAAATACCACCGCTCTTGATGTAAATCGCTTCCCAGTATTTCAACATGGATTCGATAATAGGTCGAGAAGTCATTCTCCATTTAACTTCAATCGTCTGTAGGTTTTCTTCATTTTTCAAGTGAGACCTCTCCATGAATATCTTTTCATAGATAGAGATTAACATGGACAATAGCGTCTTGAAGGAGACTTTAGAGTTTTCAAAATAATACTGACTACCCGTAGAGATGTACATTAGACATCGCTCGTAATCCTCGTACCCATTCGCCAACTGGATCAGAGAAAACTTGGAATCCAACACTATGCGATATTTAGCCATCATGATGGACCATTCCATGGGGTTCTCACAGAGGTACAATTTCTCATAATAACAGGGTACACCGCATTTCAAATCGATCGAGTGTAGGCTGCAATCCAGCCCCACCAACGAGGTGAACAAATTAGAGATTAAAAGAATAGTGTGGCATGTTCGTATACGCGCCTGCGCGGTAATGAAATATTCGTAGTTTTTCCGAAGTTGTTCAGGGTTATTGTATTGCGCTCTGATCTGTGCTAAGATTTCTGGATCATCTTGGTTGTCAAATACGTGATCGCTTTCAATTGGAGGGTTCTGTAGGTTCTCCAAAGGTAAGTTCAACTTTGTAATCTTCACCAGATTGATTAGAGTCACAATGCGTGATTCCATGCTCTTGTTGACACCCGAATCGTTGCTAAATATGCCCAAGAACGTCAAAAGTACCATCGATTGAGTTAGCCACATCGGAGTCGACTCGTAGTGACCCTTTGTATTTTCCAAATACGCCTTGACGCATCTCCACGATACGTTAGAAAGTAACATACCGTGCGAAGAGTGGAATGCATACAGGGCACCAATCATGCTCACCGATACAACCAATGGGTAATTCTCCATTGTGGGGACCAAAGAGTGCAAATGCACAAAGGAGAAGTAACGATGAAATTCGTACTGGTACAAATTGGCATACGAGTTTAGCTCTTCTACGGTGGGGAAAACATTTGATGCCAAATTGTTTTCAGCAATGATTTGGGCCCGGAAACTCTCATTAAACAGGTACAACTTTGTACATTTCCTGAACTGTGACGAGGTCTCTCTAATATCCGTCGGAGATGGTAACGAAGGGGTGGGCTTCGTCGAGGGTGAAGACAGTAGGGAATAGGATTCGTCAAACAAGTCTCTCTGCCTAGATTTGAAAAGCGACGACACCGACGGACCCAATGACATGCTGTTTTGAGTTTGGTTGCTCGTCGGACTCAGATTGGGGCTCAGATTGGGGCTGCACGACAAGATATTACTTTCCGTTGTATTGTGCTGTTGCTGTTGCTGCTGTTGTTGCTGCTGCTGTTGCTGCTGTATGGGAATCGAGAGGCTATAAATATTCGAATGCGGCGTAACGCTGGCTGTGGAAGGCGCGTCTGCAAAACCAACATCGTTGATCGTTTCTAAATTGACTTTGAAGTTCGGCAGCAAATGCTCACCAGATATGAATTCATGGGGTAGCCACTGTTGTTGGTCTTGCATAAATTCATCCGTCTGGCCATGATGCTCTTGCTCTTGTCCCTCTTCCAAAACGTCCTGCGGCTTGAAGAGCGTGAGATGGGAGTTCTCATCTGTATCTGCTCTCGCAACCCCCCCCGTACCACCACCAGACCCCATCGTGAGGAAATTGGTCAACGGCGTATCGTGGGGCCTGTCGTCGTCTAGATTGAAATCCGGCGGCAATCCCAACAGACCTACATCCACAACACCGGACTCGACGGCTCTCTCCATCAGCTCTTGAGCCGTCAACTGCGGTGTGGAAAACCCAACTTGATGTGGACCCTCCTGGGGTTCAACCTCTCTGGCCACTTGAGATGAGGAGGAATCGTTCACGTAGGAAAACGCACTCGAGGCAGAAAATGAGGCGTGTCTTTTCCTCCTATAAGGTGTAGTGACTTCGCGGATACACGAAGCGGAAGACGACGACGAATCTGCAGAAAGGGCGTTCATCGTCGCCTCTCTCGCGGCTTTTTTCAACTGCGCGGTCGTCTTGGCCATTGGATTGCTTGGGGTGGGCAAGATGGATTCCTTGTTGCCCACAACCTTTATAATGTTCCTATCCGCCTGTTCGCCGCCATTTGGGTCATCCGCTGGGGCATCCTCCTCCAGGGCATTGGACACCAAACTCGCGTGCAGTTTATGCTGGTGCCGCAACACCAAATCTCTCCTGGCAAAGCACCTCCCGCAGAACATACATAGAAACGGTTTCTCGTTGGTATGCGATCTCTGATGCCTCTTCAAATGTTCCTGTCTGACAAATCCTCGTGTACAGACGCGGCAAAGAAACGGCCTGGGCTTGTCAGTCTTAATCGTCCTCGACTTCTTGGGAATGGGCAGCATCAGCGTTGGTGAGTTTAAGTCCTCCGCAACATCTGCTGAGGTCTCCTCAAACCCTCGTGGATCCGTGGACATGGCCGCTTCGTGATGCTACACGCCTCTATTTTGTTTTGTCTTGGTTTAACCACCACCAGCTGCCATCTTTTCAGAGCGTCATCGGCTCGAAATTTCACACGGCGAACGACAGGAAAGAAAAAAAAAAAAACCGAGCACGAAAAAAAAAAAAAAAAACCAAAAAAAAAAAAATAAAATTCACCAGTATAAAAAGGCAGCAGTGCGGTGAGTGTGGTTACTCTTTTACACTTCTCACTTTTTAGCTTACCACTTTGTCCAATTTCCGCTGCTTGACAGTACGGTCGCGTGTGTGAGGTATACTCATCGTTGTGCGACTGTGATATGCTCGCGGAGAGATAAAAATGGCACTCTTTAAGAACTCTGGTGGATAGTAAGATGAGACCGGAGTGTCAGGGAGTGGCGATATCGTATCGTAGTTTTTCACGTGATTCTTTCACCAGTATCTAGCGCTAACTTGGTACCGTAATCTGTGCTCCGTGGTGGCACACAACGTTTGCTGGGCCTGGATGGGGAGTTCTGCCCACGGGTTCTGCCTGTGGGCGCTGCCTGTGGGCGCTGGGCTCTCATCTTGTCCGTGCCCACTTGATGGCCGTCTTGATTTCACCTGGCGAGGGGTCCACGATTATTATCGCTGCAAGGGTTCAATCTCCCTTGCGGGGCGGCACGGCGACCAAATCTAACTCTGTATTCCTCTGTGTTTGCCCCTGTAAAGTGGCAAGTAAAAGTCCAAGTATGGCGGCTATCGAGAAAAACAAGCCATACGACATAACCCCAACCCGAACCGCAAACGCAAGCAAACAAAGCCGCAACTTCACGCCTAGACGTGCCTAGGCTCGTCCACGCAACTCCCACATCATCAGAACAGTACCATTCATTTTCTAAAAACTACAACAAAATATACAAAAAAACATCACTGTCTATAGACGAAGCGTCACTGTTTCGAAGCATCCGCAGGCTTCGAAACGGTTTCGGCCTTTGGGGTGGCCTGCATGGGACCCCTCGGCACCCCCCCAGGAAACACTTTGTCCTTCTCCCTCACGAGCAGAGCATGGCATTGACTGTCGTGCTCCGTGTGCTTCAAGTAGAGATAGTTGTGCAGCGCCATGCCAAACTTAACTCGCCCTCCTACCCATTGTGCGCAAGACAATACTTTCCATACATCCACTCTTATATACCGTCCCTTTCAGTCCGACTCACGCGATATATCCTCACGGGACTTACAAGGGGACCAAACATGAGATGCTCGATGCAATATGGCTCCTGTTCCGTCGAAGCAACCAGCGAGACTTTCATGAGGTGTTCGCTGCAATATGTCTCGAATGCGGAAAGGGTGGATTGGTTTCGAACCGTGCAGGCCACGAGGCACGCCGCGTGCGCCTGTCGCAGGCATGAGCAAAGCCTTGGGATCACAGCCGCGTCATAGGTCACGTCCGCCGCCACCACGAGATCCAGGCGCGGTGGTTGATCTACCCCCCAGCGAAGCAATTTAGCAGTCGCGTTGCCTGTCACTTCGTTTAGGCAAAACGTCTCGCCAAGTTGTCTCACCACGGTTTCACTGCCATCCGTGGAAACCACGTCGTGGCCACGCATGGCGAGCGCAGTCGAGACCAGGCCGGTGCCAGCTCCGAGCTCGAGGATCCGGTGTGGCAGTGTGTTGCGCAAGAGGTACACGCAGAGGTACAGCGACGCCTCCCAGGTGCGGTGGCCCGTGGAACCGTGGCCGATGAGCCTTGGCGTTTCCGGAATGCGAGGTCGAATGCGGTCCGTGAGCGCATACGTTATGGTGTCTGACTGGGGCAATGGGTCTTGTGACAGCAGCGTGACGATCTTGCTATAGAGGAGATCTGCGAGGGACCCGTCCGGGTCCGCAAGGGACCCCTTCTCGAACATCTCTACGAGGACCCGCAGCAAGGCTCTGGCGTAAGACGGTGCGACGCTGTCGAGCTGACCACTTAGTTCACTGGTGGCTAACGAGACGGTTCCTGGGAGGAACTCCCGGAGCTTGCTGGGCGGACAGCGGCGCTGGACCAGGTCGTAGAATTCCATGCTTTACGGCTGCGCTGCGCTGCGAGGAGGGAAAAAACAACAACAACAGCGGTGGCTGATGTGAGGCTTCCCCTGCACAGGCGCACAAGAGAGAGAGAGAGAGAGAGAGAGAGAGACAGAGCTTTGATAGCGTTTGGCGATCCGCGCGCAACCAGTCAGACTAGTTTTGCGAGTCGACACGGACGGGCGAAACGAATTGGCGATCGCATTGGCGATCGCGAAAAAGCCAGGCACGCACGGCTGCCATGGCCAGGCCACTGTCACGTGCGCCTTCTTCACCCGCTTACAATCGAATATTTACTTCTGACATGCACAATTACGTATTAAACTCTCCCGCTCTCTCCCCCCGGGGACTAGTACCCAAACACTCTAAACCTTTTCACCCCGCCGTCTGGGATAATGGTCAACTTCACTCTATCTATCGCGACGTCTTTGCCCACGGCAAACTCGTGCTCCTTGTCCGGACCCGTCTTCGTGATGGGGACCAATTCCAGCGAGCCCTGTGGGCCCTGGCCCTCCACCCGCACGGCCTGCGGGAAATTGCCCCTGAAATGCGCCGTATCGACCACGATCTTGTCTATTCTCTGCGACGTCTTCCCCAGCTGAACCACGACCCAGTCCGTGTGGCCCGCCTGCCTCGACCGCGTGGTCTCCCACCCGTCGGACATGTCCTTCCCGCGTCCGGGCAGCAGCAGATTGTCGGCGGACCCGAAATGCTGGTCGGACACCTCCACGGCCACGCCGCCGTTCAGAGAGGACCCGAGATCGACCATCGACTCCCCCGTAGCGTGCACAGCCGGCGGCTCCACCCTGCCGTAGAGGCGGAATCTGGCAATGCCGCCGTCTGGGTACATCTTCAACTTCACATGGGTGAACTTGGCCTCGGTCAGGCTCTCCCTGAGGAAGAATTGCCTCTGCGAGGGCCCGCACTCCCTCTTGCCCAGCACTTGTTGCCATCTCGGGTCGTTTTCGGCCACTTCTCCCTGCGATTCCGGGCTGTAAAGCGCATCCACCGAGACCGCAGGCGCATGGTTGCCGTCGAAGAACGCCGTGTCCACTTCGCAGCCGGCCAAACGGGCCCTCGCGGGGCCCATCTTGAAGATGACCCAGTCGTATGCGTTTTCGTTGTGTCTGCGCGTCTCCCAGCCGTCGTACCACGCCCCGGCGTACGTGAACCGGGTCTTGTCACGTACGGGCGCGGAGCTCGAGATCAGGTTCTCTGCGGCGGCGAACCACTCGTCTGAGAACGAGAGCACCTTGCCGCCGAGTTTGGCTCCGAGCACGTCCACACAGTGCCAGTCGTTAACGACGCGTTCTTGGAATTGCAAGGATGAGACCGTCATCTTGGGATGGGTCCTACTGGTCATGCTGAGGCTACGGTCGGGAAAAGCGGTAGTCCCTTTATATATGGGAGAGCGATACGGGGTGGGAAGGTTCGGATATGGCCGGATAAGAGCTTTGAGCACGGACAAGCCCGTCGGCGCTGCCGAGACCGCCAGCGCTGCGCAAGAGGGCAAGCCACGTGCAAGGGCTGATCCGACGTATCGCACACAGTGCTTACTCGGTGCCCACATAGCGCCCACTCGGCGCCCTTCGCATGGTCTTCAAGCACAGAGTGGCCAAGGTTGTCGGCGTCAGGGGCTTCGCCCGCTTGCACGTGACGAGGACGCGGAAAAAAAGAACACACATCACGTGCGACCACGTGATCACCGCCTGCATCGCGAACGACGAGCCAATGAATTTCGTCACCGCATCTTTTCGACCCCCACTTTCCACGGCTCTCCAACCGCGCCCGGGCCGCATCTTCATATACATACAGTCTCGCTCACATACCTCTTAGCTCGAGCGAAAATACAAGGCCAACTCGCACCAGACCCCCCAAGCATGTACAAGAAGTTCCCCACCCCTCTCATCAAACACTACTGGCCGTTCTACGTCTCCGGCGCCATCATGTTCTGGGCAGTCGGCAAGGCCGCAACCGCATCGGCCAACACACCAGCCTTCATCAACGACCCAAGAAACCCTCGTTTCGCCAGAGGCGAGAAACCCGTGGAACTGAAATAAGCCTCTCTCTGTCTCTCTCTTTAAATACAGTTTACGTACTCAAATATTCTTTTTTGACGCTTCCTCTATGGCGGTTCGAAAAACTTTGCAGAGGTGCTTCTCAGGCTCCAGACCGACGCTCACGCGAACCAGGTTCGCCTCGACGCCGTACTGGGCCACGCGGTCCAGCTCTTGGTAATGTGCAATGATGGCATAGGGGCAGGCCAGCGTGAAGTTCGTCCCCAGGGAGGGACCCTTGCAGAGATGCAGGTTGTTGAAAAAGAGTCTTGCCGCGGACAGCGAGTAAAAGGTAAGCGAGAACAGACCACCGTATCCGCCGTCGTGGCAGCGCACCGCGTCGTAGTTGCGCTTGGTCTCCTCGGATGTCAGGCTTGGGTAGTAGATTTTCTTGAAAAGTTTGCCCTGCTGGGGCTGCAGCACGTTGCGCAGCAGCTGTTCGGTGTTGTGGTTGACTTTCAGAGTCCTGGCGACGAAGTCCCTCGAGTTGCGCTCCAAATAGAGGGCGTCCTCGCACCAGAGCAGGTCCTGGTAGCTCTGCTGCATAAAGGTTTGGGCGAAGGGGTATAGCTTGGAGCGCGGATTCAGCACGATGGAACCCGCAATGACGTTGGAGTCGCCGCTGAAGATCTTGGTCAGGGAACTGCACACGATGTCGGCGTGGGGCAGCACGTCGATGTTGACGAACCCCCCCGCGGTCTCATCGACGACGATGTAGAAGCCGTAGGAGTGGGAAAGCTCCCTGAGCAGCAGCAGATCGCCCATCTTGAGCAGCGGGTTGGAAGGAGCCTCCATGAAGACGGCCAGTATCTGCTCGCCCGAGTGCAGGATGCGTGTCAACTCGTCCATGGATGTGGAGTCGCCCTGGCCCAGAAAGTAGGTGTGGTTGAACTTCTCGAGGATCGAGAGGGTGTCCGTGTAGGGGAAGCCGAACATGACGGTCTTCTTGTAGGGTGGTCCGTAGCCCACCACTTCGCGCTGCGAGGGGATGGGGGTGCCGCCGTACCTCGAGCGGTGCACACGCTGGGCATCCAGCTGGAGCAGCAGCCTGTGGGCGGTAAATATGGATGCCATGCCGCTGGGGAACAGGAATACGTCCTTCTCGGGGGACACATGCAGGACGTTTCTCGTCTCGCCGACCTCGTGCGCCGGCTCCGCGGGTGTCGCCAGCGGGACACCTCGCGAGGAACCTGGCGAGACGTCGCCGCCCTCCACTACGTGCTCCACGAACTGCTCGGTGGTATCCGAGGGGTACTCGTGGGACTCCGGCTCGCCCTCTACGACTTTGGTGGCAATGCGTCTCTTGATCAAGGATTTGGCCGTGTCAGCATACGAGAAATCGAGGTTTCTGCCGAATCGCTGCTCGACATACTCCTCCTCATCCCGCACTTCCTCTTTGGAGGGCTTATCTTGCCTAGTCTTGCTGGATTTCTCCACGATGAACAGTTCGTAGAGCACGTACTCTGCCATGCGGCTCGATAAGATCTCCCCAGAGTGCTGCCAGTACTGCTTAATGAGCGGCCAACATTGCTTATCCACAAATACAACCGCCACTTTGCACTCCCGCTTCCACTTTTCCTCCTCTCGGTTGGCTGGCTTGGAAGTGGCCAGTTGCAGAATCCTCACTTTGGGCACGCTGCCCTCCTTAGAGCTCTTCATCACGATGTATTCCCTGCACCTTTTGGCGACTTCATAGGAGGGGAAGCAAAGACAGGTCTCGTTGTCCTTGGCGTACTTGTCGGTGAGCACCTGGCAGAGCCTCTGAATGGCCTTGTGGATGAAGAACCGTGGGTACCCAGTGGTGAGCGCATCGATCACTTCAGGCTTGCCCTCCTCGTACGCAACGGTGTCTTCCCAGGTGGGCAGGCAGACGGACACGGCATGCCTTGTGTTGGGTGGGATAGATTCACCGACCCTAGTAGATATCATAGCGATAGACCTGGTATAACTTCAACTGCACCAGATATCCTGCCGTTTTTGCATTTGTCCTTCATATGCACCGTTCAAGGCTGCGCGAAACTTTAAACGGTAAAATTTCAATGCTTAAGAGACACCAGAATACGCACCTAGATCAAACCACAGGACGGCAGCACGCTTGTTGGAAATGTTTGTCAAGGGAGTAGCTGGTAGTTCCATTTTGGCACTGGTTGCCATCCTTTGGTTCTCGCTCCAAAGTGCTGAGACCTCCTTCGGGGACCCTGCAGAGGTGCGGGACCAGATAGAGGAGGCCTTTCTCAAATCATGGATCGATTACAGCTTGCACGGTTATGGTTACGACGTTTACGGGCCACTGGCACGTCGACACAAGAACATGGCCCGGTCCGGCGACCCATTGGGTTGGATCATCATCGATTCCCTCGATACGATGTTCATGATGTACAACTCAACGACAACGCATAAAGGGGAATTGCTCAAGGGAATCTTGGAGTCACAGACATGGATCAAGAACGAGCTGAGCTACGATATCGATGCTGAGGTGAACATATTTGAGACGACAATTCGAATGGTCGGGGGGCTCTTGTCTGCCCACTTCTGGTCTACTCAGATGACGGTGGGCAATCCACAACTATACTTGAGCAAAGCCGTCGATTTGGCAGATCGGCTCTGCCTGGCGTTTGACCAGAGTAAGAGTGGTATACCTTACTCGAGTGTGAATTTGCGCACGGGCCAAGCCATCAAGAACCATGCGGATCGTGGCGCCTCGTCTACCGCTGAATTCACCACTTTACAACTAGAATTCAAATATCTGTCCTACATCACGGGCAACAAATCGTACTGGCAGCTTGCTGAGCAAGTGTACCAACCACTGTACTCCGTGAACCGGCTATTGGGCCCCATGGATGGCCTGGCGCCTATATACACCGACCCAGACTCTGGCCGATTCATGGGACAAAACGTCAGACTAGGCTCCCGGGGTGACTCCTTTTACGAGTACTTGCTCAAGCAGTACCTATTGACCCACGAAAAACTATACTACGACCTGTACAGGTCTTCTGTGGAAGGTGTCAAAAGACATTTGGTCGCCCTCTCGCAGCCAAACCAATTGGTGTACATCGGTGAAAAACCGTGGGGGTTGAATGGTCCACTAGACCCGAAGATGGATCATTTGGTCTGCTTCATGGGCGGACTGCTCGCCATGGGTGCAACTGAAGGTTTACCCATCAGCAAGGCACGCAAGGCTGATTTCTGGGATACGACGAGGGAGGCAGACTGGCAATTGGCGGAAGACTTGACGTATACGTGCTACCAGATGTATGCACAGACTCCGTCGGGCCTATCGCCAGAGATCGTTGTATTCAACGACGGAAATGAAATCCCCCCACACAACTGGGTGTCGCCGCAGGGTGACTTCTACGTGAAACCCAACGATAGACATAATTTGCAAAGACCAGAGACTATCGAATCCATCATGTTCCTCTACCATTTGACTAAGGATAAGAAGTATCGTCAGTGGGGGTACGAAATATGGAAAAGCTTCGAGAAACATGCTGGGGGTTCTCATGGTAATGTCTACACTTCGCTGCAAGATTGCATGCAGGTCCCCACACGCCCATTGGACAATTTGGAATCCTTTTGGCTTGCAGAGACCCTCAAATATCTGCACTTGCTGTTCCAGGACAACGTAGACCTCAGGGACTACGTCTTTAACACTGAAGCCCATGCCTTCCCGGTGCTTAACACGAGTACCTTGCGTGAGCTGGGTCTTAAGACGGGCTGGTCTCCTTGAAAATACGTATATATACATTCTAGATAATCGGGAGCGGCCTCGATTTGAATAGCACTTTATAGTAAAACAGGTCCTGCATCTCCACAGTGCCAGACTTATGGTCGAACTTTAGCACGCCAAGTGGAATATCCAACTTGACCAGTGAACCCAAAAGTCTTTGCTTGCGTCCCACAAACAGTGTGGCGCTTTCATTATCAGGATTTATATGCAAGAGACCAAATCGCACGAGGTCGACACCATCATGTCTAGAGAAACGGTCATCCTGATGCCATTGAGCGGGAATCTCCAGATCGCCCTGAATTTCGAGCATGATGTTGCCCAAGGGTGTGACCACACTGGTCTGCAGCTGGTCAGACGTCAGTAACGCCTGCAATTGGCGCTTCGAGATATTGACCGAGGGCATTTCGCAGCGGAGTAGATTTAGACGATGTTCAAGGCATCGCGAATTAAAATAAATTCAACTAACAAGATATAAGTCCATTATCTACAAACAAAGCTATAAAACAGACTGATCAATGTGGTTTAGAAGCGGGAAGCAAAAGACTCCAGTAGAGAAATACACGGAAGAACTCACGAGCATTACGTCGCAGATCCACCGGTTGGATCAAAAGCTCAAGAGTTCGCAGCAGGCTAGTGATAAACTGCAATGGCAGTTGGGCTTATACGGGGCCATTACAGCCCTTGCAGTGTCGGCATACGTGCATTGGTCCTATTCCAGTGCCTGGATATATTCTCTAGGGAGCGCTGGAATTACAATTTTGTTGGTTTCTTTGGCCAAAGGGGTGGCATCTTGGGTAGACCAATGGACAAGAGAGCGACGGTCGAGGCAGCTGGATCGTCTCAAGGCGTTGCACCAACAAAACTTGGACAAGCTGAAAGAGGAGACTAATTACAATGCGACCAATTCTGTGATCCAAAGGTTTTCACAGGGTGAGGACCAATCCGAGGACGCCATGTTGCTCATGGACGAAGAGGTCAGTAAGAAATACGAAGAGTTGAAAGAACTGCAGGAGGAGCTGAACCAATTTCGCAAGACGGGGGGGTCTAAGGACAAGCAGGAGCGTGACAAGTGGTTCGACAAAGTGTTAAATGCGTTGGCAGGCGGCGATATACCAAGACCCATCATTTGTAGCAAATGCCAACGACAGTCTGGTGCGTACCGTATGGGCAATGGACCATTACGCTACATTTGCCCATTATGCGGATGGCAGGAGCCATCAATGGAGGAGGAGAAGCCCGCTGCTGCGCCAGTTGGAAGTCAAGAAAAAGGGAAGTAAACCTATAAGTACTATAAAAAAATAAGCTTACTTATTTCGACAGCGACATGATGGCATTCACGATATCATTGTTGTGGTCACGCAATGCTTTGGTGGCCTTGTTTTTGGGCACATTGGCCTGCTCGGCAACCAGTTCGATATCGTCGGGGTTAATGCCGGTGGCATCCACCTCCTCATCCTCACCCAATTCTTTCTCTGCCTCTGCAGGATTGGCGGCAGCAGCCTGAATGTCCTTCTGGATGTCCTGAGGGTCCTTGCTTGCCTCACCAGCAGCGGGAATCACACCAGTAGTCTGGGCTTGTTGCTGAGCAGCTGCCAACTTCTGGGTGAAGTTGTCGACCTTGGGCTCGCCAAAGACTACGTAGTTTCCACCAGCTGATCTGTACACCTCAGGGTGGTCAATGGCAACGATCTGGTTGTCCTTCTTTCTGAAGGTCACCCTAGAAATACCGGGCAAGGGTTTCAAACCAAGCTTGATAATCAAGTCTCTGGCTTTTCTTTCATTTTTGTTCAGAATGGACACCTTGGATTCTTCAGGAATTGCAGTCATAGCGAGGCAATTAATCGTTTACGTTTGGTTAAGTCGTTCTATAGAGTGGTGAAGAAAAGTGTCCTCTAAAATTTTTCAACTGCGTTATTGAAGAAAAAAAAATCGATGAGGTTGATTGAAAAGTCTGGGAGAAGGGTGAAAATACACTCTAAACAGCTTGCAGCGTTTAAGAATCGATATTCAACGTCTGGTAGTTCCTTGGGAGCAACTGGTGATGCCCTCGTGTGTGTTTGTGCTTAAATTTGGTTATCAGCGTATTTGAGTTGCCCAATTCCTTGATTCAATTGAAGCGTTGACGATTTTGCAAGCTGGTTGAGATAATCCCATCCCATGCTGCGTGTGAGGCCAAAGTTGGCAACGTTTACTCGGTGTCTTGGACCTGCGGGACTTCAATGGGGCATTGTGCGGTTTAGCGTACAGAGGACGGTACGATTCAACTCCACAGAGCAGAAAAGAGAGGATCACAAGCATTTCAAATTCATCACTGAGAGGGACAGACGTTTGGCGCAAGCTACTAGTGTCTTTGAAAAGCTAAAGATCAATGTGAGGTGGATTTTGACCAAGTCTACGAGACCATTCAATTCTGATGACATCGGTGCGTTCATATCATGGGTACTGGTGAGCAATGCGTTGATAATCGTGTTATGGACGACCACGTTCGCTTCACTGGTAATTTACCTGATGAATACGGTTTTGGCTCAGGAGTACGTGGCTACAAAAGTTGGAAATTTTTTGACCAAGAACAGTGCACTCTCAGTGGTGTTTGAAAGTGCCATTGTGCCCGATTGGTCATCGGGTAAGATAACTTTTAACAGGGTCTTTGTGTCTAGAAGACCCAAAGTTTCGCATAGTTTCACCAAGGGGTCTCAGAAGGAGGCCTTACAGAGAACAGAATTGGCGCTCGGTGAAAGGCTGTTAATTTCGAGGGAGGACTTCGACGATGGCAACTATACGCAGTACGATTTGACCCTTGACCAGGTTGAGATTTCTTTGAGCTTTAGCAAATGGCTCAATGGCAGGGGGATCCTAGACGAGGTCTCCATCCATGGACTCAGAGGTGTCGTCGATAGAACTCATGTCGTTTGGCTTCCGAATTCTAACCCTGTTGACTACAAAAATAAGCATAGACCTGGCGATTTTGAAATCTCCAAATTTTCCATGAGCGACGTTCTCTTCACCTTGTACCAACCAGGAGGATTCCGACCCCTCTTGGTTAGTATCTTCAACTGCCAACTGCCGCAACTTAGGCAGCATTGGTTGTTCTACGACATTCTAAACGCAAATAGTGTCAGTGGGACTTATGACAACTCAATGTTCACTATCCACAGGAAGTTTAACGTGGAGAAGACACCTTATTACTCATCGGACAATTCGCCATGGAAACGTGTGACGAGGCTCAGAATAGATAACTTGAACATCGACCATTTGAACGCTGGAATGGAGGGTCCCTTTGGCTGGATCACAGAGGGCAAAGTTGACATGATTGGCGACGTACTCCTGCCTGGTAGTGACGCTGACGACAGGATGTTGACCGCGATGTTGACAGAAATCGGCGAAAGACTTTTCAAAGAGGCCAAACGTCGGACTGCAACAGTCCCGCAGACACCAGACGTGAAAGAAATGGATCCAGATCAATACTTTATCATGGATTTTTTTCTAAAACTGCATAATGTGCGCGCTGAGGTACCGCTCTTCACTCCAGAGCTTGGTTACATCAACAATGCCTTCATCAGACCCATTGTAGGTTACATCAATTCCAAACGTACCTATATTCCCATCAGGTGTCGTGTAGTGAAAAGCATTGGAGATTTCGAAGGTTCGTGGACTATCTACGATTCTTTGCTTATGCAAGATTTAAGCGCACAAGTTTATGATGCCTTTGCTGAATATGTGGCAGACGATAGAGAAAAATCAATAAGACTGAAACGCGTTACCTTCTGGTCGCTGCAGATTATATTGCAAGTGATTTTGATGAGCTTGGGCGCTATAGCTTAGTACCTCATGTAGCACATCCTGTAAATAACCACTGTGACACAATCACGCTAATAAGGAGCCAAAGGTTACATCTGAACTGCCGCTGGTCAAACTTGTTGTTCGAATATGGACGTGAAACATATGATGACAAAAATGATGACAATCGATGTGAATTTTTTGCCGCAGAGAAATATTACTGCAAAGTTCAGGACTTGTAAGATTCATGTATAAAGGGATATGTATCTGGCCATTAACTGCATATACGACAATTTGTCGGCCAGGGTTTTACGAGGACTTCGAGGTTCAATCCATTGGAAAAAGATAGCTAAAAGTATACACTGCATCTTATCTGCGATGAATGTTTTTTTATTTTATTTTTTTCCCTTTCCAAATTTACTGCTGTTTATTATTGAGTTATTTGAAGGTTGAAGAATTCTACAACTTATTTCTTTGAAATATGTTTGCGACAGCGGCACACATGTTGCCAATAAATTAGGATACTCAACATATTTTAAAATTTTAGATTGAATAATACAAACTACGTCGCCAAATACATCTAAATGGGACCCAGCAGTCTCAATAAAAAGCTGATAAAATCCGAAGCGCTCTGCTTTTCTTGCAATCCTTTCAATTGCTCTTGAATACTTCAACCTTTCCTTACAAAATGAAATATTCCATCTTAATTTCTTATCGTCCGGTGTCCGACTAGAACGCGGTTGCCTTTTTTTGCTCCTTAATAAGGTTTCGCATCCCTTTAACTAATAAATGATGAGCCATCATAGTCCAACCAAACTCCGTCAGACGACGCATGCTCTCTACGGTTGGCTACATTTGAAAGGAATAATAGATCCTATCGAATAGCCATGACACGCCACCCTGTTGTGCGCGGTGCCCTTAGCTTGAGTGGCTCTTTTGGAGCCGTCAAAGGCATGGAAAGAGCGTTGCGCAAGTACATTCCCAATGAATGGTTGTTTAAGGCCCAGAGCAGCCCCACAGATATGGTACCTAGTGTACTGGAGCCGACGTTAGTGAAAAGTAGTCCCTTGCAAAATGGCTTGAATTTGACCCATGTACTTTCATTTATGGTGGACAATATAGCCAATATGGATGTTCGAATAGCAGTGATTATCGTTTTGCTTACCGTGGTGGGGCCTGTGATGCCGTATGTTTTTGGGTTCCACAAACATGTGGCTCAGAAGGCCGTTGAACACCTAGATCCTGCCCAAAGAGCCCTGCTGCAGTTTGGCAAGTCCAAATCGGAACCAGTTCTTTTAAGCTACGTTTCTATGGATCTGGAGGAAGGAGAAGATTTCTCTGAAAGAGAGAACACACCGGCTGCTCTACGAAGAGAAGAACCGAGATTGGAAGTCGAGAAGAAGGTCGAGCCAGTAATCGAAAAGGTGTACAGCGAGGTGAAGCCCCTCCAGCAACTTGTGGAGGAGCCACAGGAACCTGCGGAAAGGGACTTAACTTCGCAGGAGGAATCCGACGGATCCGGAAGTGCGAAACAGGGATCCTCGGGCAGGTCTGTGTGCACGCTGCCCAGCGCCCAAACTTCGCCTTTGGGTCGCAGCGATTCCTACGTCTCACACTCCAACGTATATATCCAGTTCTCCCCGATCAAGACAAGTAACCTGGATGCCCAACTGAGCTCAGAACAGGCATATTCGCAACCTTTCACCTATTAATCGATGCGAGGCATGCAACGAGACGTACACTGTGATTGAAAAATTCCACCTCATCTCATCTCAAAGTTTTACAACTTCTAAACCAGTTTTAAAGTACATAAACAAGGACAATATAGGGACGTTTTTGCTGCTGCTACTGCTCCTGCTACTGCTGCTCATTTGTGATGGATGCTGATGGGCTGTTACAATGTTTTGCTGGTACATTGGACCAGAACTCCCAAACAAGGAGCAACGCGGAGCTGCAATTGAAGCAGGTCAGTGTGACACCAGGGTTCTTGGGTGCTTGTTTAGATATCATAGCGGCAGAGCCCACTCCAGAAAATATTAGACTTTCGGCTTCGCTGTATTTCAAAAACAAGTGCGTGAATGGGTGGAACGGTAAGTATACGGGCAAGAATGAGCTTCTGGACTACGTGGTGGATCAGGATGAGAAACCGGTGATCAAAGATATGGTGCTCCATACCCTAGTAGCTTGTGTCAAGTTTAGCCCTCGATGTGTCAGAGCGCTGAAGTCTGCGCTTGGTGTGATCATATATGCAGAGTATTCGCAAGGAAGCTGGGACAATCTGTTGACGCTATCTTTTAAAATGTTGGCCGGACAGGATGTGGATGAGGCTTATGTGGGGCTTATGTGCCTTTCAGAGATCTTTAGGACGTATCGTTGGAAGGAAAATGATTCAAGACAGGGTCTGGAGATGCTCATTTTGCAGTACTTCCCTGATCTGCTCCAATATGGTAATGATTTTCTTCTGCACAATGGAGACAACATAGATGATGCGAAACTGGGTGAGATGCTATTGCTTTTGATCAAGGTTTACAAATTTGTCACTTATTTGGATTTACCCTTTATTCTGCAACGCAGTGAAGCTTTCATTCCCTGGGCGAATTTATTCGTGTCTATCATTCAAATGCCCCTGCCTGCAGACTTTTTCACGGTTTACGACCACGAAAGTCGAGCCAAGAATCCATGGGTGAAATGCAAGAAGTGGTCTTATGCTATTCTTTACAGGTTATACCAAAGATATGCATCGGAAACTCTAACTAGAAAATTCGAATATGGAGAGTTCAGGAATTTGTACAGGGAACAATTTTTACCCCAGTTACTGCAGCTTTTGTTCCAACAGCTGGAACAGTGGAGCAGTGGAACCCTTTGGCTGAGCGACGAGTGTTTCTACTATACCTTGAGCTTTCTCGAACAGACATTTGTTCAAAAGGCCACTTGGAAGCTAGTGAAACCTTACTACATGACCATCTTGGAGCATGTAATATTCCCACTGCTGTGTCCCAACGATGAAAAATTACAAGTGTTTGAAAGCGACCCCCAGGAGTACATTCATCGCAATTTGGAACTTTGGGACGAGAATTATTCTCCCGATTTGGCTGCCGTATCAGTATTAACTACAGCAGTTGCGAAACATAGCAAATATACGCTACAGCCTACTTTGCAGTTCGTAATTTCCACTTTGCAGTCCAATGCGGAGAATTCTGCTAACTTGTCGATTGCAATCAAAGTTGAATCGGCTCTCAGAATCTTCTCCAGTATCGTGGATCGATTGACTACAGAAAACTCTCCCTATTTGGGAGAACTTGAGCAGTTCTTGAACACTTTTGTGTTCCCACTATTCAATTCTCCCTTTGGGTTCTTAAGGACTAGAGTATGTGAAATTTGTTCAAAGCTGGGCAATATGGATTTCCACAAGAGTACTCTCATAGACACCGTTTACCATGGGATAATGCTCTGCATGGATGACACTAGTGGTTGTCTCCCCGTACAGCTTTTGGCTGCCTTAGCCCTGCAAGCCTTCATACATGTGCCAGACTTTCAAGCTGCACTGTCGCCCGTTGTCTTGCCTACCATGCAAAAATTGTTGGATATTTCCAATGAATTCGAATCAGACACCGTTTCAGGTGTAATGCAAGATTTCGTCGAACAGTTTGCCGATCAACTGCAACCTTTTGGGGTGGATCTAATGAACACCTTAGTGCAACAATTTTTGAAAATTGCCATCGAATTACATGAAGCATCCAACGTAGATCCAAATGGCTTCCTAAATGATAATGACATGCCAGACGAAAGTGACAAACAGATGGCTGCATTGGGCATACTGTCAACGACGATTTCCATATTGTTGTCATTTGAAAATTCACCAGAGATGCTAAAAAATTTGGAACACTCATTTTATCCTGCAGCTGAGTTCATTTTGAAATACGAGATCGAAGACTTTTATCGTGAATGTTGTGAATTCGTGGAAAATTCTACGTTCCTGTTGAGAGGCATAACTCCTATCTCTTGGAAAATCTTGGAACTCATTGGAGAAAGCAACAGAAAGCAAGATAGTATGGTCTCTTTTTACCTCGAGGATTGCATCTACGCCCTCAACAACTATCTACTCTATGGCAGTGATGAACTAAAGAAAAACGAGTTTTATTCCAAAATACTATTCGAAATTTACGATAAGGCGGTGACAAATGATGACAAGGCACTTACCGAATTGACAACGGTCTTCGATCTTTCTCAGAAGATGATTCTGTCTCTCAACCAAAATTTACCTGATTCACACAGACATCGGTTCATCGACGACGCCGTTCAGGTGATTGCGGTAAAGAAGGGTGAACTTAAGCATAATATCGTGTTTGGTGTAACATCATTTAATGTAGTGGCAGGGGGGTTAGCCTATTTTCCTGTATTAACCTTGGAAATTTTGAAAAACCACCAGTGCATAGAGTTATTCTTCAAGACTTGGTTGACATTTTATGTGCCCAACGTGAAACGGGTTTATGACATTAAGTTGTCCACGCTTGCCCTTTTGAATGTCATGACAGAAGTCCCCGACGAGACTCTTATAACGTTGTTTGGCGAGCCCGTTTTGCCACGCTTGGGAAAGGTCACTATCGAATTAGTGGCCAGATTTCCCTCAGCTCAACGACTACTGCAAGACAAGCGCACGGGTTTCTCCACCGGTGTATTTAGCTTAGATGAAGTTGATGACCGGGAAAACGATGGTGCTACTTTGAAATTTGTCAATGGAGAAACCTTTGATATCACTGAGGATTTTGAGGATTTAGAAGAGGACTCACTCTCAGGATCCTTGCTGGACCCCATCGATATCTACGCTTCCGTCAAACTATTTGCCATGAATCTGCAAAACACAAACCCCGATAAATACTCAAGTATCGGCTCTGAAATGTCGCCAGATGACCAGATACTGTTTGGCAAAATCATCTCATAGTCATTCCCTAGCATATATAGAACAATACGCTGTTTAACGTGTCATTCCTATTGATTTTTTTTTCGATTGATAATACTCTCAAAATGTTTTTAGTTATTTGTTACTCTTATCTCTGACGTCGTAGTGAGTGAGTATTTGATTTTTGTCAAAATTTTTCAAAGCTCATCTCATCACCTTTGAAAAATTGAACATTCCATGCCATTGAGAGACTATTATATACCGTTAAAGAAGCTTTGGAATTGGGCTCCCATTGACCATCTGCTGGACATGAATTCTCCACTAGAGTCTATAGCTATCTTTTCACAGGATGTTACTCAGTTTGCCTTCCAGGCAAATTTGTCGCAGAAAAATGCAGTTGACATTTACTCTCTCGACCCCTCTAATAATTATAGCGTCAACAGTTCACTGGTAAGCCATGTTGATTACGAGAGCAATGATCTGAAAGCTTCTGAAGCGCTGTTCTTGGGGTGGTGCAGCAGTTCTGAGGAGACCGGCAAGACAAAGACCAAAAGAGCTCGTAGCGATGAGGAAAATGGTAACAGCACATCCAAGGAAGAGAATTTTTTTATTAATGGTTTCCCTCAGGGTAAAATAGTCGTTTTTTCCTCCACCGGCAGGCAAATAATCAACATAATTCAGATAAAGAGGGACATTTTGCATGCTAGCACTGAGAGCGAATTTATATGGATATTGGATACGGGCTTCACCGTGAAGAAGCTACATTATGGCCAAGCAAAACCTTTAAAATCATTCCAATTGACTGACGGTAACAATGAGGAATTGATATTGTTCCGCATATTGCCCAGACGTAAAAACGTTTATCTAGCGCTTGCCTCGGAAAAGAAACTGTATATTCTTGATCCCAGCCAAGAACAGCCTGCTACTGTGGCCAAATTGAGTGTGAATAAGTGTACTGGATGTGAACTGGTGGGTAATGGTGAGCAAATCGCCGTAGCAAGCGCTGATGGTGTTGCCTTATTTAATATATCAAGTGGAGAATTAGTACAGCGGTGGGACATAGGAGGGACAAAATTAAGGGTTGTCCAAGAGTTGATTTTCATTTTAACCGCAGATGATACTATAGCTGCCTTTAAACCAGGGCGTGAGCAATGCTATGGCCAAGTGAAGATACACCATTCTCAAGTTATAGAATTTACTCAGGTGAAAAATGCCCTGCTTATTGCGTGGTTAAATGTTAATGAACCTAATTTCAAGGTAATATCACTCAATGAAATACACGGTGGAAACGACGTGGTCGTACACGAGGTCGAAGGTGAGCCCGAGCCACAAATGCTAGAAGGTGGATTAGATCACAAAGAATTGAAGGAGAATGGCATAGATGAGGAAAAAAACGGTGTCAAAATTGTTTTTTCGAGGGCAGACCAAGACGAACTCAGCCAGTCTTTGATCAATTCTTTAGATAAGGGTGATGGCGATAGTATCTTAACAGGACTCTCTTCAAAGAATTGGACGGAACAGAGAATCAAATCCTTTATCGTTTTCCATATTAATAATCAAGATAGTGCTAAGCTAATATTTGAAACTATCAGCTCGAATTTTCGGAGTGAAGTATGGAACAAGGAAAGCTCGCTAGCCGAATGGCTGAAATGGATACTTACATTGAGAGGCGACTGTTTTGATAACAGACACATGAGGAAGCATACCAAACAGTTAAGGTCTTCATTGAAAAACTCTGGAGAATCGCTGTCCACGTTGATTAGTATACAAGGTCGTTTAGAAATGCTGAAGAGCCAGGCACAACTGAGGGAAGACTTGGCAAGGCTGAACTTGGCGGAGAATGACGATAAGATGGAAGTAGTAAATCATGAAGATGCCGCTGCCGAAGATAATGTAGATCCAGATGATTCTATTTCTTATGCAAATGGGGAGAGTGACACATTTGTAGATGCAGTTGAACATTGAATTTTTACTTTACCTGCTGTAACTTTATCATCGCAGAGCATGAATTGAAGGAGATAGAAGACTATTGCATTATATACTGTTGCAAAGTTTTAGCCTTACTCTTTGCAGGGTTGTAAATAGAACATCCACGTTTTAAATGTAATATTGTTACTACTCAATATTTTATTAGAATGCTAATGCGCTAAAATTTACATACGTTCCGGTGGAAACAGTCATGAAATTCTCTCTTGCATTTCCACGATTTGTTGAAACTGTTGCCGCATCATTTCTTTCAAATCCATTACATCGTTCTCAAGCTCCTCAATTCGCTCCGTCTTCTCCCCGAGTAACTGTAAGGCAACGTTTAGTCTATTTTGAACTTCTTCTAACTTTTGGCATAAAGCTTCCTTCTCCTTCATTAGATTCTGTACTTCTTCGTTTTCTTCCAGTAGCTTCAAAATCTCATTACTGGCCTCGTTCTTCTCCTTTTGCAATCTGTCGCAAGTGTTTTGCAACGAAACCAATTCGGCCTCATACCTTCTGACTTCTGCACCAAGTTTACTGAGCATATGTGTATTCATTTGACCTGTAACATCCACTTGGGTGCTACGTCTCTGATAATTGATAGAATTCGTATTTCCTGGAGTCAAGCTTACCTCTTGAGTCGATGCACCCAAAGCGGCAGCTTCATCTGGGATGTCGAGCTCATTCGTAGAAAGTTTATCATCCTCATCTTGAATGGGCTGAGTATCACTCAATTCGTCAACCTCTTTCCGTAAGGAACTATTCTCAAACCCAACGGATGATTCCATGGGTGATACTTGAGAAAGGTTGGGAGGACTCAGCCAATCTTCATCTATCTCTGCCGAAGTCATTACTTCTTTCCGAATAATTGGTGTATTCACGGATCGTACCAATTCTTCTTTTTTCTTTGGTGATCCAATATTGAGCTCTAATTGGAGCCGTTGTAATTCGAATTTTTTCTGCAGTAACTTATAGTCCTCGTTTGTGTCCTGTAACTGTTTTTGTGATTGTTCACTTTCCTGCTGCAACTCTTGAAGTCTTGCAGCATTTTCCCTCTTTTCTTCCTGTTCTTCGAGCAGTTGGCTTTCAAGGGATTTTATTAAAAATTTGCTGGATTTTAACTGTTCATTCAATTGCGATCTCGATTGTTGCAAATCAAGGATCTTTGTATCCATATCAGAAATTTTGCCGTTGAATGTATTTTCCAGTTGTGACCAACTAGATTTATAGGACTCTAATTCATTACGCAGTAGATCTTCCTTAGAACGACGTGTAGTATTATGTGAAGCCTTTTTGAACTGACAATCCAACTCGATTCTCAAGTGCTCTAAAGTAGCCTCCAATCGAGTGACTTGCTCTTGTGAAGCCGACTTCAGGGATTTAATTTCAAGATGTAGTGCTTTTTCCTTTAATTCTGCATCCGTGCGGATTGTTGCCAAATTGCCTCGTAACCTCTGTTCCTCGCCTTCCTTCTCACACAAGTGACTTTCGACATCTTTTAAGCGGGCCTTTTCTTGACGTAATTCATCTATATGACTTTCGTGATTGCGCACTAGGATTTGTAATTCCTCGTTTGAATTTGACACCTGCTCGAATGCCCGAATGTTTTTGGAAAGCTCTGCTTTCAGGGTGTCCATGCCGCTCTCTATCCCAGAAACTTTCTTTTTCAAAGCTTTAATAATATTATTTTGTCTCAATTCAGTTCCCGCCAACTTCTCCCCCTCGGATCTTAATTGAGATATCAACTCGTCCTTCTCCCTGTTTCTAATACTTTCGCCGGATTCTTCACGCTGTTTTGATGCAACTAACTTCTTACTTAATTCTTCACGCTCATCATATATCGATTGGACAACGGGCTTCAGAATATTCAAAAATTCGTCAATAGTAGATACTTTAGCAACCTTGGGTAACCAAAAGGACCAGGGCGCAGTGTTTATCAAAGAGTTTAAGTGTTCACTTTGCCCTTGTTGGCAATCATTGGGACTTTTATCAGTGGCTGATATATTTTCTGTCGATTTCAGGGTCACCAGATCAGTCTCTGGAGTTGATGGATTAGATTCTTCAGCATATATTCCATTTTTTGTTTCATCACTTTCCTCAAATTTCTTGCTCTCTTCCTCCTCCTTCGGTTCAATTTTCTCACCACTATCACCAGATACCTCTGAAGTAATTGATATCGCTGCAGGTGATGGTGAAGACTTTTTGGTCTTCTTTTTATTTTTCCTGGCGGCCAAGGATAATCGTTCCTCTAAGCTCAATTTCTTTGAAGGTTTACTCATGCTTCAAAAACAAATATTGTCAGAAAATGGCAAATATTAAATTAAATGTTTAATTCATTGACCCAACGGACATGAGCGACCTATTAAAAGGAGTTCCTTATGCGTCAAGAAGGTCAACTTTTTAACTTCTATATTCTATTATCCAATTTGTTAATCTTTTCATCTTTCATCTTTCGTTGAGCTATTCAAAAAGAAAAATAAGTCCACAAAACAATCTCCACAAGTATCGAACCCCGGTCCGAGAAGGATATGCTCCTAAGTGCTCTATCAGGTATGGTTGTTGAAAAAATTTCGTAATCTAATTTTGAAGCCTTGTTAGTTGTACAAATTGGGAAAAAAAAATTTCAATGTCGAAAATTTCAAGTTCATCATCTCTTCGTTTCTTTCACCTCATCGCATACTCTGCTAGAGATCATATTAAATATACTTGGTGCCCATATATTCAACTAAATATCATGGATTCGGAAATTTATCCGCTGCCCGCCTTGGCTAAGGAACTGGGAAGTTCCCAAGGGTCTCAATTCCAATTGTTATTAAAACAATTGACTTCTTCAGCATACATCGACGAGCAACTGCTCAAATCAGAACTAGCCCTGGTAGTCACTAAAATTTTGAAACTTTTGCGGTCCAGCGAAGATTACTATGTATGGAAAGGATGCCATGCGGCCGTAGTGCTTTGCTCATACAATCCATTAGTATTATGTTGCCATGGTGGACAATTATTGGCAGTCATATACTCAAGACTGGAACAGAAAGCGGACTATCGCTCGTCATCGTGCCAAAATATTTGTGAGAAAATCGTTTTGAACTCTTTGGTTTTTGCCACGTCCAACATCTTAACATTGATGAGGAGCAAGCCCACACTATCAAGAGAGCATTTGGTGCCTAAGCTGAAAGTCATCATTCCATGTCTAATTAGACTCACGCCATTTGAACCTGAATTATGTTTGCCCGTGTTGAAAATGTTGTTGTTTAAGCATTCCACCACTTTCAGGCCTTTTGCAAACAAATATCGTCAAGTGCTAGGTGATTTAATTTGTGAAGAATACACCAAGTTAGACAGGAAGACGCAAATTCTTGTCTGTGAAAATTATGCTTATTTGCATCTGATTAAACTCCAAGCACAACCTGGACCAGAAGATTCTCAGGCACACCACAAATCGTTCCAAGATGAGACTTGGAGAGTGGGGATCTTCAGCATTTTAGCTCAATTCAAACCGGTTTTGGAATTATGCGATGAAATTTTGGAATTGGATCATGACCAGGATCTAAAGAATATGATCAGAAGTTTGAACTATGACGATTTTTACCACAAGGATGTGCCCACAATAAATAAAATACTACCAGGGCTCAAGTTGGATTTGAATGAGCCTGTTACTCTTTGGCAAATTCCACAAAGATTGCACCTATTGGTCGATCTATTGTGTCCATTTTTGAGCCTGGCTACACCTTATCCTGTCAGACTTCCTCTAAATGCATTTCAATGTGTGTTTGAAGCTCTAATGAGCTTAACCAGAAACTTTTTACCGTTGAAGCGCGAGATTCGCCGTGATGCTGAACTTGTTTCTGTAATTTCCGACATCTTACCACGCACACAATTCGCAGGTATAAGGTTAATAACCGTTATGGTAAACAGTTTTGGTAAATGTTGCTCGTCGATGCTGCCATCCATCCTGGGCTCGTTAGAATTTTTCATTCCATTCCAACGGAAATCAAAAAGCATCGATATCATAAGATGCAAGAAATTGAAATCGGAGTTTTTGCAAATCTTCCAGCTGCTCAATGCATGTTTTCCGCACATGGGCCATCAGTTGCAGGATATTGATTTCTTCAGCAAACTAATCGAAGTGGCTCTGGCATTGTCGGAAGATATGAACTTGGTAAATCTTCTGACTAACCGAAAGCCCAGCAATATGCATTCCAGCAAGAATGGGTCCCATAAAAAGCAGAAAAAGGACAGCTCCTTGGGTGCATTGTCAGATATGTATACTCATTCTGACCAGTTTGTGATCAAAACTCCATTTGCTTGGCATGATCAAATCAATTTATTCTTTCGTGGATTGTTAAGCAATTGGAAATTCCCGCCCTCTAAACAGACCAAAATTATTAGGTACAGCATCAATAGTGCTCTGAGGTTCAAGCAAGAGTTTGGCTATATACCCACGAGCTTTATGCAACTTTTGAGAACCGAGGTTGTTCATCCAGGCAACGAACGTGTTTCCATATTACCAATTGCTATTTCGCTATTGAAAGATTCTCGCGATGATGTGTTTGATCTTTTATGCCATCCCAGATTACCAATGGGTCTGATTCATCACGTTAACAAACCTTATAACGCTGCTGACGAGACAACAAATGCGGAAGAGCCAGAATTAGACATTCAACTGGAAAATGAGAAAGATGCTCAGGAGACAAAAACTGAGGGGCTGCATTTCAAGGACATTGAACCTGACGTCGAAGATAGTGCAAAAAGAGAGGGACCAGAAGTCTCCATGGAGCTACCTAAGCGTCAAAAACTGGATAGAGACGTTCCAATGTTCCAGGTTCAAAGAAGTGAATTCATACATGCTCATAAAGAAGAACCATGTCTTTCAGGAAACGCAAAGGAGATAGAAATAAATGTCGAGGAAACAAAGGTCGAAGAGACAAAAATAGAACAGTTCAATCCAGGCACGGCCGATGACCAAGAAGCCAATGAAGAGGCGGTATCCGAAAGTGATTCGGACTTCGTTATTCCCAAAATCGACATCAGCGATGACGATTAGCACTAGGCCACGTCTGAAGCTGCAAAATCTATTAATTTCACATATCGAGCATTACTTTCATCATGCAAGATTATAAGGTTACTTCTCAGCAGCAATCTGAACAGACCTTTCGTGCTTTGTGGGAAATCCGTAGTTTTCAAATTTGTATCGTAGTTTATTAATCGTGAAATCACTTTCATGGCATCTCTTTGAACTTTTTCGCTGCTATCTTCAGCGTTTGCCAAATCTATTGTCATGTAGTTCTTAAGAAAAGCCTCCAGTTCACGCCGAAGTCTGCCATTGCGTTGCAAAGGGGATTCTGCTACTAAAGCATCCTTTAATGGCTTTTCCACTTTTTGTTCTAACAGTTCTATCAAGACTAACATACTCTGATTGATCCGCTGCTGGTCCCTTATCATGGACAGCATTCCGTCTAATTGGACTTCCATATTGCCAAGCCATTCTTCTGATGTTTCTTGACGACTCACAAGGCTCGATGATGCTAAGCTCACGCCGATTGGATCTGATCTCTCAGGGAAAAACATGGGCTTTTTTAAAAAGCCTTGCCACTGTTCCGGTGAAATGGCATGTCTCTCGTTCGCACCATTGTGCAACGATCCTATAGCATTTCTAGCTTGCGATAAAAAGAACCTCTTATCCTCGATTTGCTGCTCAATTGAGTTGATATAGGATTTAAAAATTTCCTCATCAGCATCTAAACCACCCATGCGCAAGCAGACTATTCCAAATAAATGGTCCAGGCAATTATAAGGCCTTTGAGTGAGCACATCAAATCATCTTCAAAGTTCATCTCGCCTTCGTAATGTGCGATTACCGTTAGCGATAAAAAATTCAAAAAAAATCAACCTTTGAGCATTGAGAGTATATCAACGTGATATAGCAATTGAAGGATCAAACTTTAATCCTCCACTACGAAATGTCGTCAATCCCTGCTACTGATCTGGCCAATTTGAATGATTCATCCAAGAAGGAGCTTGCAACTTTTCTAGAAGCAGAAAACTCCAAACAGAAGGTACAAATGTCCATACATCAGTTCACAAACACTTGCTTCAAAGAGTGTGTCCAATCTGTTAACAACGGCGATTTATCTTCGCAAGAGGAGCAATGTCTGGGAAACTGTGTGAACAGATTTCTGGACACTAACATCAGAATTGTGAAGGGCCTGCAAAGTCTCCAATGAAATGTTCATGATATACTGTAAATACTCTAACACTAGTTGAAAAACTCATGCACATCTCTTTGGCCCACAATTTCGCTCTCGTCATCTGTAAAGTCGCATCCGGCGGTTTCCAATAATCGGCGAATGCCCTGTAATTTGTTCAATACTGCTGGCGTCAGCTTACCCTCTCGCTTACACTTTTCAAAAGTTATGAGCAGTAGGCCTAAGAAGTCGTATCTATGTGCCACTATTCTTTCCTGCGAGCAGTTATCTATCAGCGAAACGATGACGTTTAAAGTATTATTCACCAGCGAATCGAATGCCGTAAAGAAAGGGTTTCTCACCAAATATTCGCCCAAGACATAGATAGTACGTTGTAAATGCACCGTAGTAGATTTCCCTAGGATCCCCATTACTGTACACGCAAGCTGTAGAGAATACTCAGTCAATGATTCATTAGTGAAATTAACCCTTGGGATCAAATTTTGTAGCACAATTTCAGAGAGGAATTTGCCCAAATAGTATTTGTACTTGAGGTCGCTGTTGATGAATTGCAATCTGTAAAGTGAACTCAAAGCAGGGAAAACAGTTCGCATAATTTGCAGCGAAATATCAGGGTCATACGATGGCGGCAGGTAATAGCACATATTGAGTAGCAGGGGTCTGTAAAGATCAAAGAGTCCCAAGTCGCTGAATGAAACCCAATTCTTTTGGTCATCAAAGCAATGCTCCAAGAGAACTTTCAAAAGGAAAACTCCCTTTAATTTTACACCGAAGACATCAGTTGTATCATCTAGGATATTGAGAATCCCCGGGGTTATCCACCATAGGTTTGAAGACACATGTCTATTCTTTAAATGTAGAAGAACCACATAAAAAAGTGGAATGCTTTTCAGTCCTCCTTTTTCCTTCCATTCTTTGCGTGCATCGTCTTCTTTGTAGGACATGCCAATGCGAGGCTTAAGTGCATTATTTGTAGACTTCCCCTCGCTGTCACTGATACGCAGTAAAAGAGGTCGCAATCGTTCAATAAACCAGGTTAAAATTTCATCTTGGCTAAATTTACTATTATCAATTAATTTAACAACCGCTTTTTTAAACGTTTCTAAGCACAATGGACCTCTAGCCCCCACATCAAGTGTAAAATACGAAAGGCATTGTAGCACTTTTAGACTGCTTTGGGTATTTTCTATAAGATGGTCGGACAAAATTGAGCAGATTTCAGTTAATTCACTATCACCTACCTCAGGTATATCTTTCCCATCAAACCTATCCACGAAAGCATGTAGCTTATCCATGTGGATCTTATTTTCACTTACAATGTCTTTAATCTTTCATTCTTATTTTTCGGGTTCGACTAAAGTTTATTAACGATATACAAAATTTCATGAGCTGATTAGAAAATTCAAGAACAAATGGTGCTTTTAAAGTTTCCTCTTACATATTTAAAATCCTATTAAAAACTTCAGAATATAATAAATCAGACCATGTTGACGATGTGTTCAGCCACAGACTTTTGGGCTGTCGGCGACAATGGTTTAGGGCCGCTCATGTACTGGCTGAACAAAAACTTGCCCACCAGGGGCTCATTGACATGCCCCAATATGACGGTATCGTCGTTGCTTCTGTCGTAATAGGAAAGTTGCAGAGATCCGTTGGCTTGCAATTCCAACATCAAATCATGATCCTTAGGCACCTTGCCCTTTCTCGTAAAGGCATTTTTTAATTGTTCGAGCCCGGGATTCAGAATATCTTGATTATATCTGGCGTCGGGATGGTTCAAAATGGTTCTGATGAGCCCATCTTTCAAATGGTTGAAGTCGGTATTTCTCACAGGGGTGATTTTGGCCAATAACCTGCAACCGGCGTCTAGAAGGTTTCCAATCAAAATCTTAGATTTATCAGGGTTTTTCATAGCATCGCGAACATTTTCTTTGTGAGATTTGGTTTGATCAGTGTCAATGAAAACAGTAGAAAGAAATTTAGTATTCAAAACATCTTGCACCAAATGCTTATCTTGGTCAGCAATGTATATGCCCAGAGCATACACTTTAAAGGACACAAACGTCACCGATCTGAATCCATAGCCAAGTAAGGAGTACGTAGTGGAAAGTGGGTATTGTGGAGGTCCCATTTTGACGGGAAAAGGTGACACACTTTTCTCCACTACGACTGCATCCTCAACTTCGGCATTCACATTTGAATCATTTTCAGCAGGTTTAATTTGGTTCCAGGCTATCCACGCTGCCGTCAATCCCACTAAAGTCAAACCATAGTTTCCTCTCCTTTTCTTGACCAATATTTTTGGTATGTTAGCAGAGTAAAAATTAGCTCTGCGGATGCATAGGGAAGAAAGGCTTCTGGGAGTGCATCTCGTGAAAACCCGCCACCTTGGCAGAAAGGTCGACAACATCTTAGTTTCAATGTACTTTTATCGATCGTGTAGAAGTGAGAGTGCACTTTATCCTTTTGGGGGAGACCTTTTGGCTTTCCGTCTCCTGAAAACTGTCAAAACTATAAGATCTATATAAATAAATAAATTAATACAACATTTAAACAAATAGGTGTTAAATAGTCCTCAGTTTACATCCTCCGGAAGATCATCGTGGAAATACTTCCCCTCCAGAGTTGGCTTGATAACTTCCACCCTAATCAAAAAGTCACCGAAGTGCTCACCTTCTTCTCTCTCCTGGGACCATCTCTTGAACAAAGCTCTCAAGATCTCTAACACTTCTTCTTCTTTAATGGAAGCCCTGTACAATTTGTTGATTCTTTGACCGTAGTATCCGCCACCAAGCATCAAATTGTATGTCAGCGGTGCCTTACCAATTAAGGCCACTTCACCTAACCAGGGGCGAGAACAACCATTGGGGCAGCCAGTCATCCTCATAACCACCGAGTCGTGACGGAGGCCGTAATCCTCCAAGATATTCTCCAATTTGGTGATAAGTTCAGGGAGATAACGCTCAGATTCAGCCATTGCCAAACCGCAAGTCGGCAAACCAACGCACGAAGCCGAATGCAACCTCAGAGGGCTGAAACTTGTATTGTCCAGCTTGTGCCGGTGTAAAACTTCCTTGATATCATTGAGATGCTCGTCCGTGATGCCCGAAATCACAACGTGCTGGTTGCCAGTCAACCTGAAATGACCTGACTTGTGTTTCTGCATTAGCTCGGCAACCTTCTTTATACCGGTCTTTTGAGGTAATTCTACTGTGTCTTCCACTCTACCATTTTCAATAAATGCAGTGAAATGGTTGAGTCCAGTTTCATCCTTAACCCACCCAAAGAAATCGTGGTTCGTCTTAATTTCAAAAGGTCTCGCCGGTTCAAACTTCTTGCCCATGTACTCTTCCACCTTAGCCTTGTACACATCGACACCCATATCATCAATAGTGTACTTCAAACGAGCATGTTTACGGTCTTTACGGTCACCATTGTCTCTTTGAACTACCATGACGCCCTCAATTGCCTTAATGATATCCTCAGTAGGCAAAAATCCAAACAAAGAGCCTGTTCTTGGATAAGTCTTTTTATTGCTGTGTGTAGTACCCATACCACCACCGGCGTACATGTTAAAACCTTGAAGTTCCTGAGTCTCCGGTTCAATGATGGAAATCAACCCAACATCACTAGCCCAGACATCTACGTCGTTGAATGGTGGAACCGTAATGTTGACCTTGAATTTTCTTGGTAGATACACAGGACTGTAAAGAGGTTCCACATCAACCAGAGAACCACCTGCAACCTTGGTTTTTTTTTTATTCGGACCTTCCTGTCTGTTTTCAAAGATAGAAGGCCAATTAGCATCATAATCACGATCATCGATACCATTAAGCCAAATCTCATGATAAGCAGTGGTGTTGGGCAAAAAGTATTCAGAAATTTTGTAGCCAACATCCGAGATCTGTTTGTGGACTTTGGCATTGTGAGGAATGGCCGAGTGCATAACATTCCTATTGACGTCACCACAGGCTGCCAGAGTATCCATTAGAGTGGAGTTCATTGCTCTGATGGTGTGTTTCAAGTTTCTCTTAACAACACCGTGCAGCTGAAAAGTAGCTCTCGTGGTTAATTTTATTGTCCCATTACCAGTCTCGTCAGACAAACGATCAAGCACCAGCCACTGTTCAGGAGTAGATTTACCACCTGGGAGTCGTATTCTAGCCATGAAGGAGTAGTATGGTTCCATACCTTGTGCCTTACGGACGTCTCTCACATCACGATCATCTTGCATGTATATACCATGGAACTTGGTCAATTGTTGATCATAAGCATGAATGGCACCTGTAGATTCATCTGCTAGACCTTCCACAATCGTTCCTCTCAAAAAGTTGGAATTGATCTTCATGTCCTCGTTGTTCCAAGGCTTAGGTTCATCCGGGACATCTGCATTTGCAACACCGAGAGCTTCCCACAGGCTGGCCTCCCATGGGCCATATGCGGTCTGGTACCCGTCAGCATCTTGATCATCGCCTTGACCGAGAGGGACAATTGATTTCGCGGCCGACACTTCTAACTTTTTGAATAACTCTCTGCCTGGTCTGTTGTAGTAATGTTTATCCTGTTTACGAGGCCAGTACAAAGAGTCGCCCAGCCCAAAGACAGAAAAATTCAGAGCATTTAGGTCCAAATCCGTGGACGCCTTCAATGCATCCCAAAATGCTTTACCATCTTGAGGAAATTCACCTTGACCGGCAGTAGAAGTTATGAAGATCACATTCTCCTCACCTGGTAGGTCTTCTAAAACAATTTCGTCCATAGACATCACGGTCGATTTTAAACCCCTAACGGCTGCTCTGTTGCCCAATCTCTTGGCCAAAGAGGCCGCATTACCACCGTCAGATGCGTAATAAACGTGCAATGGAGGCCCACTCAATCCTTCCAAAAGTTGTTCATAAGCTTGCTTGGCCTTGCGCTCTTGTTTCTTAGTAATGTTATCACTTGAAGATTGTACCAAGTTTCTAGAAAAATCGGGATATTTTTTGGACAATATAGTCAACCTATTCTCACGGTCCAAAAAGTTTTGCAGCTCTTTTTTGATGACAGAAGAATCAAGTGCGAAGGCATCTTCGTCTGCTTTACTTGGGTCGTATCTGTACAATGGCCAGTAACCGGATGCAACCGCCACCTTGGTTTCTTTCAGAATCTCTATCGGAGTATCCTTCTCGGAATGATATGGCAAGTAGGCGAGAACGATGGAGGGCCCGTTGAATTTAGTAGCCTCGATGAATGCAGTTAGTAATTGCGAGTAAGAAGAGTATACCGCCACGGAAGCGACGTAGGCATGACCAAAATTCATAGCGTAAAGACCTACGTCCTTCTTCCCCTGTCTGGACTGATTTTCGTGCTGATAGGGCTCTGAGTCGATGAGTAAAACATTGATATTCTTCCTGCCCGAAAGAATTTGGTGAACACCTGAATTGCCCAAATCGTAAGACCATGCATCGGAACCAATCAACCAGGTGGACTTAAATGCATAGGCATCCTCAGTAGCATCGATCTGCAAGAATTCCTTAGTTTTCTTGGAATTTTGATACTTTTGCAAATATTCAAACACTTGGTGACTGACATAATTGGCATCTTCTGTCGAGGATTCGTCCAGTGATTGTTCATGGTAGGCAATCCACTTAGCTAATAATTGCACGAAAGCTACAGCGTCCGTATCATAAAGAGAAGGGTCTAAGGAGCGCCTTGCCAACGAGATTAACTCTTGGCGTTTCTTATCTTGATTCAGAAATAGACCATACCCATACTCTGGGTTATTCTGTTGAACAGTTCCACTAGTATACTCATTCAAAAACTGTAGATTAGGCGAAAATAATTGCCGCACTGCTTTCATGTAGGCATTTTCCAAATCCAAGACTTCTTTCATAGACGAAGTCAATTCAGCAATTGCTCCCCCGTTCCCTGCGGGCTCCCCAACAAAAAGACTGAGGTCGGGTTCTTCGGAGTTGACATTACGAATAATCTCCTCCAATGCTGCCTTAATGTCATTCGTAACACCCACGTTGGATATTATCACTTGGTCAATGCCTCTCTCGATCAATTGATCGAAATCGGAGAAAAAATCTAACAGTAAAGGTTCAAAGCCATTCTGGTCTGATCTTTGATTAGCACTTTGTACCACGACAATTTTTTTAACAGAAGAAGGGAGATGTTGTAACAGCTTGTCAAAGCTCCAAGGCCTGTAAACTTTAACCTTTACAAGGCAAGCGTGCGGAGGTAAAACCTTTCGGAAATCATAGGCAGAAAAATCGACCACTGCCGTCGAAGGAGAGCCTTCGGAGACTAAATCGAAATTGTCTTCCCACTTTAGAATGTCCAGCTCGGCCGGTTCCTCTGCGAGCTCAGTAGGCTCAACAGCTATATCAATCTCCTGAGGTAGTTTTGCAAAGTTGATAAAATGTAAAACTGGTCTGAGATGTTTGGTTGCAATCTTCAGGGCCTTACGAGCGTTTTGAACAACTGTCTCCGAATCAGAGGAAATCAGAATTGGAGCAGAAAGATCCTTAAAAGATGCAATAACAGAATAATCTTGCAATGCCAAATCGACGTTTACTACCACTGGGAAGCCCAGCAAAGAGTTCACATGGGGCAACGACTTTACCAAAGTGGTTTCGTCTGTAATTAGAGTCGTCAGGGTATTGCTCGAAAGATGTTCCACAACTTGGCTCAATGGGTCCGCATGGGCCAAAAGCTGCACCGCATCGCGATTATGGGCATACTCCGAAGTACTGTCCTTCGTAGCAGTGGTGTAGAAAATTTTGAAAGAGCTCACAGCTTGGGCACATTTCAGCAGTGCCTCAGACATGCTGCAGGGACCTGTGATTGTCATGCCGGAGAATAAATAGAGGTGATCGGACCTTGATTAAATAGAAAAACTGTGCCCACAACGAGAAATGCCCCTGACTGCTTGTCTTCTAGCTATATGTTGGTTTAGTTTTTCACTTGATGCTACTTCTTATAAACGAGCAGATGATTTTTCCGATGAGTACTAAAAGTAATTTACTGTATCGCCGCTCAACTTCAAGCCACAGGTATGGCTTTCTTACATCTCGTGCTAGGGCGTTCAATTGTTTTTTTTCTTTCCTGCTAGCTGATGTTGTGAAATGCCACATGATGCAGAGGGCATATTGTTGAAAAATTTCATGTGAGCTGAACGTCGTAATATGCGATGAGCAAGCTCATGGGAATGAGAATTCTTATTGAAACTTGACCATTGGAGCTAAACGCAGTCATCGCGAGTAATTCCGCAGGTGATACGGGACTATGGTTAACAAATTTGAACAGTCTGTCGATTTTGAGAGCGGGCAAAGTTCCGCCGATAAATTTTGAGCGCTCGTATGGATTCTCAAATGTAGCAATATCCGATGATCTCACCCTCAAGAATCAATACTGTGTATCAATCAATTTTGTTGATTCGGTTGAACATCACGTTCTATTTTCAAAACCTCCTTTATAGTTAAAGAGGCGTCAACTTTTGGCAAACTACTGTAATCCAATTGCTGTTGGGCTAAACGATCCAATTCTTCCAGATGCTCACTCTGTAATCGTATTGTCTCTCGAGCTGTTTGGTTGTCTTGCGGTGACGTTAGTATTTTAGTCCGCATCTTAATTTCCTCTGTTAAAACATACATTTTTCATTGAGTTTGGCAACGATCTTGCCCTTGTATTCAAGCTTTTGCTGCTCGCTAAGTGGCATAACAACGATGGAGCCAGTTTACTTACGACATTCAGTGGCAAATGGAAGAGATCTGAGCGCTTAGCCTTATTATCCCTGGTGAGATTTTCTGGAAATGCATTACCCGGATAATGTAGACAATAAAAGTGCTCACATAGTTGGATATACTGGTTCGCGCGGTGATTGAGAGCATTATCGTGCTTTCTTCGAATGCAAGCTTCCCTCATACTTGAATTTTAACTTATTTTAAGTATTTATTTCGGTTTTTTTTTTTTTTTTTTTGTTTTTTGGAGAGTATTGCAAAGTTCGCTGTATTTTCAAGTATTTAATGTCAATTGTGGAATGAAATAACTATCCAACATTATCTCTAAGATATCCCAAGAAAGATTGCGCTGTGGACAAACTCTTGCAATTTTGAAACATTGAAAGTATATAAATTGTTACGCTGGTTACTGCTTTGTAATTTACGAATTAAGTATCTTCAATAATACTATCGAAAGAATGTCTATTTTTTCGCTATTAAAAAGCTACGGTGTAAATATATGTCCTGAGGTGTGCAGAAACTGCTTATGATGTTCTTTCCCCACCCGCAATTGTTAATTATAATTTGCGCATAGCAACTTGTTAAAAGTTTATCTTCCATATTATACCGCTTAGTGTTGAACAACTGGAACGATAGCACCGAATTTGCGGGTCAAGGACTAGCCCATGAGGACTTTCTGCACTTTTTGATAGAGGTTTAAGCGTCAAGAAGCTCGAGTTGATTTGTAAAAATTTTCATGTTCTTTCAGAGACCTAACTTATTAATATATATATATTTTCAATGGCTTGTCACAATTTATTGAATGACTGCTTCTTAATTCAAGTAGTAGTAGACCATGGGCAAAAAGAGTATCACTGCAATGTGATAATACACTGTCGGACCCCTTGCCATCACGCTAGCTTTACGTTCAGATTTCAGCATCTTCGTCTTCATAAGAAACAAACCCAAAGCCGTTTTAGAAATTACCAGGAGGTGCAATCGGAGATGCTATGAAGGCCGAATATGACTCCCAACGAGTTTTTCCAAGCCTAGGAATTGATTATGCCAAAAGTTCGAATATCCTGCATATAATGCATATTTCGCATCACATGCACATATCCTAGTCCCAGTTCTCAGTTCTATAAGGGCATTCAACTCTGCATAAATATTCCTGGGCCACTTTCATTCAAAATTGCGCTCGCAGTTAAGTTTTCGGTCCATTAGTATCGTAGTTCAATGACTCTGCCAACTTGAACAACCTTTTAAGTGAGAAACGCTGAAACTGATAAATGCGCAATATAACTATCTATAATGAAGGAACTGAGTTGACATTTTTCGTGGCAAACACCAATCATAACCCCAGCACACTCTGACTAGTCAGGTAATGTTCACATTCAAGAATTAAGAGTGATTGAATTTTGGAAGCCGTTACATTACTGGCTCCATACTCAGTAAAACGTCAGTAAATGTCATATAATTGATGTATACAAAAAAAAATATGTGATCAAGTATTTACCGTACCGCACTTCTTTAAGTTTTTTTCAGAGCACAATTACGGGCATCTTGATTTAGTTTCACTTTATATAAAAAAAAATCTTTACGTCGTATATCTTTTTTATCTTACTCAAACCATCGAATTAACCGCACAAAAAAAAAAGAGACATATTATTCTTTTTTCTTATTATGACAAAGTGTCTCTTTCTATAAGATCCATGCACCTTCAACACATGATGCATTGGAATTGATAAGTCATTTATCCTTTCGCCTTCAAAGGTTCTAATCGAAAATATCTTATTACCCGCACGAGTTCGCGGGGCGAGAGTAAAAAAAGGTAAAGTTCACTAAACTTGGAATGCTTTTGCCACCTTTGCAGGGTTAGACGGGTGGATAACGAACCCAAAAGATCATCCCAATCTGCTCCCAGAGGTCCAGCAAGGGTTTAGTTGTCTGAATCATGGTGCTAGAGGCCACAGTTATAAGTATTGATAATTCCGAGTACTCCAGAAACGGAGATTTCCCCAGAACGAGGTTTGAAGCACAGATCGATGCCGTTGAATTCATCTTTCAGGCAAAACGTAACGGAAATCCTGAGAATACCGTGGGTGTAATTCTCTCTGCAGGCTCTAATCCACGCGTCTTATCCACCTTTACTTCAGAGTTCGGTAAGATTCTGTCAGGTTTGCACGATACGCACATCGAAGGTTCAATCCATCTCGGGACTGCCATTCAAATCGCAGCATTGACGCTTAAGCACCGTCAAAATAAACTGCAACATCAGCGAATTGTGGTGTTTGTGTGCTCTCCAATTCAAGACGACAGGCAAGAACTGATGAAATTAGCCAAGAAGCTGAAGAAGAATAACATTGCGGTGGATATCATCAATTTTGGCCAAGTGGAGCAGAATACGGCAATTGTAGAAGAATTTATCGAAACGGTGAATAACTCTCAAGAAGATAGCAGCCATCTTTTGACCATAACGCCAGGACCCAGGCTTCTTTATGAACAGATTGCCTCTTCTCGTATAATCCTGGAAGAAGGAGCTGTTGGTGGCAACGGATTCGACGGTGAAGGAGCGGGAGGTGATAGTGGTTTTATGGATTTTGGTGTAGACCCTTCGGTGGATCCAGAACTGGCCATGGCACTGCGGTTGTCCATGGAGGAGGAGCAGCAAAGACAAGAAAGGTTGAGGCAACAACAACAACAGCAGGAAACACAAGAACAGGGACAAGAACACGAGCAAGAGCAAGAGCAAGAGCAAGAGCAAGAGCAAGAGAAGGAGAAAGAGCAAGAGCAAGAGAAGGAGAAAGAGCAAGAGCCAGAGCACGAGCCAGAGCACGAGCCAGAGCACGAGCCAGAGCACGAACCAGAGCACGAGCCAGAGCATGATCAAGAGCAACAGAATAAATCATAGGCTGCATCACGCTCGCATCGAGCTAATAAATATACTATTATTATTTTATAAACGTAAGTTGTAATGGTGAAGTTCTCTTACCCGGTTCACTTCAGTTTGACTAAAAAACAATTTGAAGAGGATTAAAGGGCCAATCCCTCAATAAGCAAAGTCATGAGTTGGCTGCGAGCTCACATTGAAGGGCAATTGTAGCTAAAATGGCCCGCGACAGTCCTCTGTTTGTCGGTCTTAGAGCTAAAAATCACCGTCCGCTGACTTCTGCAGCTTCTACAGGCTCAAGGGCTAATAATACAACGCATGTCAATTCGATATCCTTGAGCGCTGGAAATCTTATCTTGGGTACCAATGACAAGGCTAGCCTGCGTGGAGGAGGTTTACAAGGCTCCAGCTCTGGATTTATCCCCACAAGTGCCCATGGTAATCATTCGTCAACCATAGTCCCGCAAGAGGCAGCCGGAGCGGATGGCAAGAAGAGATCGAGGCAGGTGGAATTGTGTTACCACGAGCTAAGATATTCCAATGAGCTTGTGGAACTAAATCTGTCCCAAATACCTGCTGCCAAAGAAGGAGATCTTTTTGAGTTAAAGACGTATAAAGGGAATCCAAGCAGCAAGGACAAAAAGATATACTTTATTGCCAAGGATTTCAATCCAGAGTTTAAGAATAGGATTAAAAATGCACAGATATCAATTTTATCGGGGCAATTACAATCTTTGCTGGATTTACCGTCGAGATCCAAGGTATGGATTAAATTGAAATCTAAAAAAATGACAGAGGCCGATCTGGTAGAGTTGAACATTAGGGATTGTTTGATTAATCGAGGTGATATGTGGTGCTTAAATTCAGAACTTGTGGGTCACTGCGTTTTTTCGACCCAAAAGCTGACTTTTCTTGACACTATAAGAGCTACTGTCAATGGCATTTACCGCGAGGGCAGGAAGACTCTTTCAGGTTACATTGGTGAAAACACAAAGGTTGTATTCCGTTCAGAATCGGCAAGATTAATCTTTTTGATACAAATTACAGACGAAATGTGGAACTTCGAAGAAACTGGTGAACAGTTATTCCAGAAGATGGTCAATTCCTTTTTCCCAAAAATTTTCAAAAAATGGAAGGACATCGGCACTCACCATAGCATTACCATTGCGTTTGCAGTTTCTATGGACACTTCTCAGGTGCCCTTCAGGGAGTTGAAACCAGGAACCATTCTCAAGAATACTACAGATTATTTCCGTATCGTGGTGGATCAAGTATTGGTCATTCATTGGGTGGACATTATGGAGACTTTGAGAAAAGAGTTTCAAGCCCTGAGAAGTAATTTGCTAAATGTCAAGACAGAAGACGGATATAGCGTCATAAAGGGGAGGTTTTCCCCGGTAATCAAATCGAACATTTTAGAGCTAGTCAATTTTGCATCCACTCTTATAACAGATCCATTCAGACAGTCAGATCTACGACATACTACGACTCATGTGATGATTATTAGCCCAGGTTCAGGACTATACGATGTGGACTACGACCTTTTGAAATTGACTGGTAAAAAATTGTTGTCTCTTGAAATGACCATGGATCTCATTTGTCTTTCTCGAGCTCCACTACATGTCGTCCCGCTTTTCAGATACTTGGATTATGAAAATAACCTGAATCACTGTAGCCCCACTTGGCTAAGCATTTTCTTTTGGAATGACTCTATCAAGAAAAGCAGCGATTGGCGTCCTCGATGCAAAATTTATGATTTACAAATGATGGGTCTAACGGAGAATGATGTTTTGGGAGAAGTGGACCTTGAATATTTGGTCCCAGATTCCAATGTAAAAAGTGTACAGCAATTCATGGACCAATACGACAATGATGCGTTTATTTTCAATGAAACTGAAGATTTTGCCCTGGATAAAGATTCAAACAGCAATACGATAGAGAATGGAAAGCGGTTGAATACAAAGCAATTACCTGACAACATGTCAACATTCATCTGGAATGCGCCTAAATTTTCTACGCCCGCATTGGAGGGTATCCAGAAGCCCAGAGTTTTTGCCGACTTGTACACTCAAAGAAGTAATAGAAGTAACAATGTGTCAGATGAAGAAACTTCTGACACCATTCTATTGAGCGAAAGTATCCCTAAAAACCAACAGTCCTCATTGGCGGTAGATACTTTAAAAGGTATTACAAAAAAGAATTTGGTAAAAGATTTGACGCAACGAATTGTGAATAGAATACTACCAGACCGCGATGTAAAAAAGGAATGGGATATCGAGGATGAAAATAATGTAGGCAGTGGGAATGGGAGAGAAAGGTCGCAAACCCAAAAGAAGCCGGTTTCCTCTCTTCCTAACTCGGCAGAAAATTTACCAATCATAAAGAAAAACTTAGCTACATTGGACAATCTAGACACTCAAAGTCACTCATACAGTGTGGCGGATGACTCTTCGATGCGCAGATCCGTTCACACGTCTGAATCTTTCAGAGAATCTAATTACCAAGAAACAAAACCATTCATCACAAAGGGTGATAGAAAGACCCTCATTCCAAAAGATAATACCCATAGCGAGAGCTACTCACTGTTAGGTGTCAAAACATGGATAGAAATCAAAAATCCGTCAGTTCCCGTCAGCGAAAACATTGCAGGGATGATGTTTCCCATGCGTTGGAAAGATGTTTTACCAAGATATGTACCTAAGAGGTATAGCAAATGGAGATCTTTCACAACACCCGCCGAATTACCGGTCACAATTTCTGATTTCCCTTCAAAGCAGGACTTTGAAAACAATTTTTTCTTTAGAAATCACTCAGTTAATCTAAACATTGATCAAGAAGCGTACAATCAGACTTACAAAGATTTATTGCGTAATATGATTTATATGCGTCTTTTGACAGGTTTCCAGGTGTGCATAGGAGAAAATGCTAAAGATGTGGAACGCGCAAAAGTTATGGAGAACAGCGAGTCTCCGATTGCCAAGTTCATCGATGGAAATTGGGTAAACATTAAAATCTATATGATGATTGATTCCGAAATCCATAGAATCAGCTGTGGGATTGATGGTGTTATAGATGTTCAGAGGTATTTGAGAAAAAACGAGGAAAATCCCTTTGAGCAAGTTTCCAGCTACACACCGCTCGTGAAAACTCGCTATGAAAATGAATATAGAAAATCAGAGATAGATCCTTTACATGCAACACGGAGATCATTCAACTGGAATCAGATTGATCAGGTTTTAGCCGGCTACGGAGATTATGGGGTGGATAAAAATGCATGCGGTTTTAGATCTAAACTGGTAGTCCTCCCTACAGATATTCCTCCAAATACTTATTCATCCGTCATAAACGGCAGAAATGAAACGCTAACCCATGAAGAGATAAGACTAGAGGGTCTTTCCCGATTGATATCTTCCATTTCTAGATTACGCTTGTTATCTGCTAAGGAAGAACAAGTAAAGAAATGCAAAAAACAAGAAATACAACCAGAGATTATATTTTACACTGGATCCCTGTTTGATTATATTCGTGAGCAAAAGTGGTCCTTGGACAAGTCTGTTTTGAGTTACAAGGACTCCATATTTGCTGACAGAAAACAACTTAGGAAAGACGTTGACATTCGAGAGTTGGCGCGTGAGCTTCAACATGGCGGCAATTCTTTAACGTTGGTCAATAGAAAGTGGCATTGGAAAAGACATCCGAATAGTTTTATTGGATCAGAACTTGTAAATTGGCTACTTAGAAACTTGAGCGACATTGACACCCGAGAAGAAGCGGTGGAATATGGTCAAATTCTTATGGATAAGGGATTGTTCAAACATGTTTTGAACAAGCACGGTTTTCTTGATGGCCACTACTTTTATCAAGTTACCCCTCCATACTTTATTGACCCCAGAGTACTTGAAAAGGTCAGCTCTGACCCAAAATCGAGCAACGACTATAAGCGTGCACCTGGGGAGAACTCCATAGGTAGTGTTTCTGAAATGAATGTGCTTCCTTTAGCAATGGTTGCCAGCAACACTACTTCCAATGTTTCCGCTGACAACCACTCGGACGTAAAAAACAGCTCAGGTGAAATACAAACCAAGTCAAGTGTTATGTTGAGCAATTCAATGGTTATAAATGTTGATTCTGCAAATAAGTCTTACAAATTAGAGACTTGCACAGTTCATTATGACAAAGTTCATAACCCGGATCATTGTTTCCATATAAGGTTGGAATGGTTGACAACGACACCCAAATTGCTTGACGATTTGGTTGCAAACTGGTCTAGACTCTGTGAAAGATACGGATTAAGATTGGTTGAAATTCCATGGAGAGAGCTTTGCACGATACCTGCGATAGATCCATTCCATTCGTTCGTGGAAATTCGCTTAGCGATTAACCCATGGGAAGATCCTGAATTTAGGGATGAAGAATTGTTGTCTAAAAGTAAATTTTATTATCACATGCATTTGCTCAAAGTTTCAGGGTTTCTGCTTGATAATCGGGCATCAAAAATTATTCAAGATAGCAATTGCGATTTTGAAATCATCTATTCTTGGGGAAAGCCGGAGTTCAAATATGCTCAGTACATCCATAATACTGGTGCATACATCGCTGAAGTTAGGGATAGTGGTGAATTGTTTTTGGCCCCGAACAACATTTATATCTCAAGAGCAAATCCTGGGAAGATTGTGGGTAAATCGCACTTTTCAACCCAATTTGCCATAGATGCTCAAAAGGTAATGCTGAATTTCAAAAAGGTTTGTACCGATTACAGTGAGCTGAAATTAATTTTTTTTGATGCTAAAGAGAAGTGGGCAAAAAATCAACAACTTGAAGATTACTGTGAGTAAAATTAAACGTAAGCGATATTCTTTTCGAGTTCTCACGTATATATTATAATGATAAAAATGATTCTTTTTATTCAAACTCTCTCTGCAATCTTTATGACATCTGCTAGAACACCTGCAGCGGTGACATCAGCACCGGCCCCAGCACCTTGGATAACCAATGGATTTGGATAACGCATGGTTCTGATAGCGATAACATTGTCAGAACCCTTCAAAGAGGCAAACGGGTGAGAAGCATCGTATTTTTCAATGCCTACAGAGACTTGCTTTTTTGGCAAATCCACTTTTCCGATGAATCTCAAAACTTTGTTTTCCTTGGCGGCCTGCTCCTTTAGCTTAGTCAGATCAGAGTCATATTCTGGCAGTTTGCTCATGAACTCATCTGCAGAATTAACCGATTCCAATGGTTTAGGGATCAAGGATTGGACTGGGAAAGAAGTTGGGGAATTCACTTCTAAGCCACTGATTCTGGCTAAGATGGTAACCTTCCTAGCCACATCCAGACCATTCAAATCGTCTCTTGGATCTGGTTCGGTATAGCCCAAATCCTTGGCCTTCTTGACCACGTCTGAGAATTGCACGTCGTTAGCTTCAGTAGTAGAAAATTCGTTGAAAATGTAAGACAATGTGCCAGAAAAAATACCTTCAATCTTTTCCACTTTGTCACCGGTGTTGATCATGTCATTCAACGAACCAATGATGGGCAAACCTGCACCGACGGTGGCTTCGTGATAAACCAATCCGTTGGTAGACTTGCCAGAGAATATTTCTTTCCATAGGCTCAAATCGGAGGAAAATGCCTTCTTGTTAGGCGTAGCGATAGAAATGCCACTTTCAATGAAATTGGGGTAAAATTCAGCAATTGACTCATTCGAAGTATTATCCACTAGGATGACAGGGTCTGGAGACTTCTTTAAAAAGGCTAGAAGAGCATCCATTGATAGTGTATCCTTACCAGACGAGTTCAAAGTCTCTTTCCAATATTCACCAATTTGCAATGGTTTGAAATCATCAGAGATCAAACTCTTCTTGGAGGCTGCAATTAGAATCAAATTGTAAGTGATAGGGGACTTGACAGATTGCAGTTGCTTCAAGAAGGCCGAACCAACCAAACCGCAGCCAACAACAGCGACATTAACTATTTTAACGGTCATTATGCTTGCAAATATTACGCAATTAACAGATACTTGTAAAACTCGATAAAGTAACAGCGAATAAATGAATGTTTTTTGCATGGCCAAATCTCTTAACTTCGATGACTTTGTTTTATTCCTATTTAAAAATGTAGAACATCTCTAATTACACGTGATCTTTTCGACCAGGAGTCGAATTCTATCGAAGACATCTTTCTTGCTTACACGTTTCCTTGGAACGGAATACTTGTTCGCAGGAGCTCCTACTGAGGGCATCAAAGGCGTTTTGGATCCAATTTTGACATGTGGATCTATGACCTGCGTTTGCAAATCAGCGTTGTCATCTTGATCTTGTTCTTGGCCACTTCCAGTGATCTCTGACTTCGTGGGCGCAACAGGTAGGTAGAAATATTTGAAATAGATGGAGATGCATATACCGTCGAATGCAATCCCATTGTTGCCTTTCTTGAGTTGGTATGATATCTTAAGCCCGCATAATAACTCTTCTGGGTAATTTTCTTCTTTGAAATCATTCAGCAAATCTTCACTCACCTTAAGAAACGTTTGGTAGTTGAGAGGTGGAAGAACATGCTCTATGTATTCCTTTTCATCCAATGACAGTTTGGCTCTCGTGCACTTTGTGTAAAGCGTCAGCGCATGCTCTGTAGCATTGTTCACGTAGGCCATACCCGATCCAAATCGTCTGATCTTCTTGCATACGCGACCAATAGAATTGAAATCATTTTTACAAAATAACAGATCCAGGTAAAAGATCACGTACTGGTAAGTGTACACAAAATGTTTACCAGGTCTTTCGAGATCTGGTTTCCAAATATTGACCAAACTTTTGTGTGCACTTTTAACTGACATGACGCTCTCCATTTCAGCAAGTGCTGCGTCGACATCGTTGAAATCCTCGAAAAATATGTTCGCAATTCTATAGCGTGGCCGGTGATGCCATTTTTTCTTGTCGACACTTAGAAGGTACTTCAACAACTTTATGACTTTTTGGAAAAATACATTTCTTTGATCGTCCGTTGTGGGGGAATTGCCAAGCTCCCAAAATATATCTTCTTCCTCAAAAAAATCTTTGTCCTTACGTAGCAGTGCAAGGGCCCTCGAAGGGTTGAAAGTTCCAAGCTTAACCAATTTATAGGAAATATTCACCAACGCGTAATGAGGTTCTATAATTGGGTCCTTTGATGAAGAAACTGTACAAGCTATTTGGCATGATTGCAGAATATTTTCACAAGCGGTTACACCATGATCTTGATGCGCGACTTTGAAAAGAAAACGGCCGAAATTATAGTGGTATATCCATCTGTGATTATTAACGTTCTCTGTGATATCCGTTTGATCACAAAGTTTATTGGCTTGTTGAAAACTTAGCAGAATGGCTTGCTCCACATTAAAATCAGAAATACTCCGAGCAGTGGGTGGGGTTTGCTTCACAAACTCACCAGTATCGTCCAGTGTCAACAATTGCCCCCAAGGACCGACAAAATAGCACTGCTTTTCCATTGGTTTCAAATACCCACTCATCATTTCTGACCCCAGGGCGCCCAATGCCCTTTGGAAAATGGGGCCATCATCTGCAGATTTGACAGGTTTTGCAAAGTAAACTGCAATTGACATAACATAGCATAATATAGCCTGTCGCTGCATTTGTGCGGTACTATACTTCTTCTCAGGGACGGATAGTTTATCTGATGTCCATATTAAATCATCTTCGACCATAAATGCGAAGCATTGACCTAATAAGTACCAGCTTTCAAAACGTCTTGTGTTGTAAAGGATGTCGTTCTTTAACATGGCCACAATGCAATCTAATTCAGATGGCCGTGCTTGCATTGACTTTTTTCGAAATCGGTAGAGGTTAAACGCTTGTATACTCGAAACGTAAAACAAACCAGCATCGGTGGCTTCTTGTAACTCATCATTGGGGGTTGTCAAGTTCAATTGACTTTGACCTTTAAATGCTTTTTTAAAAATGCTTGCAGTTATAGGGGTTTCAAGGTATTCTTCCACCAGGTACTTATTTCTTGCCACAATGTGATTCCCCAAGGATTCGGGATCTCCAACTAAATCAATGATGTTGTCTAGAACAGGCTTTAAAGAAGCTTTATTCCCGCTTGCGAGAAGAGGATTCTTTCCTTGATATTGCAATTTAATGAGATAAATTCCAAGTGGTAGGGAATTGCGTTTGTCCATTTCAATTGCTTTAGTGCGATGCTGATCTGGGGTGAAATTATCGCCAGCAATAATGTAATGATACCTGCACCAGAGAATTTGTTTTAATTGTATCAATGATTCTTGGTTAATGAATTGGCATAATAAATGTTCTGATAGCCTCAAGAAATTACCATTCGAGGCATCACAGAATCCAAATCCTCCTAGCAAGGAGTGAGAGCACCAAATAAAATTGGATATTAAGTATCCTTGTTGGTCGGGAATTTTAAAAGAAACTTCCAAATTGAAAAAATAGATCAGCAATGTGATCAAATTTGCTATTGTATCTTTCACTTTCGCCGAGGACTTCGTTGCCTTCTGAAAAAATGACTTGTTAAATATGTCTCTTCGGGATTCAAAGTGTAGTACTGAGTCGAACAAAAGGAAGAATTTTATGAGTAGCTGTAGACCCCCTTGTGTTTCACAGGTATTTATGCTATCCCAATTATTGACAGATAAAAGTTTAATGAATTTTGAAGTTAAATTCCCCACGGTTATAAGCATAGTTAATAGCATTTGATGACGTTGTTTTTCTGACTGTTTAGAATACTTTTCTGAAGTGAAAACGTCGTCCAGCAGCTTCAACACATAAAAATAACAGCTCAAGGATTTATTCACGTTGTAATTCTTGATATAGTGTGAAAATAAAGCCTCCCAGAGTTTGAGTTTAAGTAAAAATGGAGAGTTCTGGATAAATGATAACATTTCTTGATCTTCTTGAAGTATCATCTTCTCTGGATGAACACTTTGCATAAGAATCCGTTCCAAAATATCCATATTTTTGTCAATGTCCTCCGTTGCTGCATCTTCATTAGATAGATCGACAATGCCAATCTTCCGTATGATCTTTATCTTTCTTATTTGTGAATGCAAATCCGATAAGTTTAGCCGAAGAATATAACGATAATTGGGATAAATAACGTCGAAAGTCTCTTGTACTTCACTAAGCAATTTTTCGATTAGATTTAAGGCGGAAGGAATTTTGTCATCGAAAACTTCACAAGTATATTGCAAAAAGCAATAATGAGCCCATTGGAAGTAAATTTCCCATTTATGATCAAACTTAGAATAACTTTTCAGTAAATCTAACCACCGGCTGTGCTTGATTTCTAATTTATTCCTCTGAGTCTTAAGTTCATAAGTTCTGTGCCCTTGAAGTTTCTTAGAAGATATTTGCTCGCAAATATCACCCATCATATTTACAATCAGCTCATAACAGGAGAGGGCCAAGCAGGAACAAGAAGCCCTATTATTGGATACAAAATCGAATAAATTTTGCTCTGTGCTTAAGAACAACCATTCGATTGCTTCAAACAAAGTGGGAGACCAAGAACAATCGATAATTGGGCGTGTCTTCTGATCACTGCTGTTAGCTAGCAAAAGTTTCAAAAAATTAAATCTCACTTCTTGGAAATGAACAGGGTTATTGTTAATGGCATTGATAAAGGATATCAATTTGTCTTCTGGCAAATTTTCTAGTAGATTTACGTCATTGCCCTTATCTGCGAAAACATTTGATTTCAAAAGCGCATTAAGTTGTAAAACATCTTCGTCGTTGGGGTTATTTCCAGTGGAATCATTCTGAGAAAAAATTTCAGTGTGCCAGCTACTCCAACTTTTGAGACAATCAATTAAATCCTGATAAGACAAGATTTCTGGATCACCCTGCAGGTCTCCATCCAATAAAGATTTCCACTGATCAAGCGGTACTTTATAACCCAACATGCCCGAAAGACCCGACAATTCTTCTAGAAACGCAACGTGGTTAGTGGGCAAACTATCGTTCTCCATTGAATCTTGATCTTTGTCCTTAAACCGCTTACTGCTCCTTTGTACGGGTCTGGGAAGGTCTACTTGCTCATTAAACCGTTTGCCTGTACTAGCGTCATCCTCTGAAGCATCCTTGCTCACAGCGAGCTCATTATCTTTGGATTCTTTAGAAATTGCGGAGGTTGGGGCTTTATTTTCACTCTCTTGGATTTCATCAAGCTTCTTGCTCTCGGATTCTATCTCGATATTCTCAGTCTTGGCTAATACAAATTTAACAGCCTCGATGGGTTCTTCAAGATCCCCGTAAGGATCCAATGATTTATTCAAAAGATTCGAAATCTTACTATGAGGGAGTAGTCTCTTCAGAGAATTTGCCATGGCCTCCCAAGTGAATTTTTCGAGCGTAATATCAAAAACGTCCAATTCTTTCATGGTGCGCTCATCTTGAGTCTTCATACCTCTTATTTGTATAAGAATCGGATTAAGCTCAGGTTTTTCTTTAGGAAGTGATAGGCTTTGGAAGCACTCCTTTTTGGATTCACTGTCTCCAAGTCCCTTTAGTAGATCGCTATACTGGCCTATAATTTGACGTAGCCTAGGTAATGTAGTTTTTTTCTTCCTCCCCAAGAGCAGGAAAGTGTTTTCAGACCTTGTCAGCTCATATTCTAGCACCATACGTTCTAATCTTTTGCTCTTATAACTTTGAAATATTTGAATCAATAACTCCGTCACCGAACTATCTGCATCATTATGCTGAATAGATTCTACCAAATTTTCAACAACTTTTAAAATGCAATCTGCAACATCTTGAGGTGACATACTGGACTGGTGCTCAAGCAGATAGCTATAATGATACATGCCTCGGTTACGATAAGTCAAGTACCGAAGTCTATCCAATGTTGGACTTGAATAGTAGTAGATTCGCCATTTGCCTGGTTTAATCACATCCCTTTTTAAAAGCTCTTCAAATTTGGCGTCTGCATCTTCAAACCTCTTAGCCTTCAATTCAAATAAAGCACTTTGAAATATCTTGAAGCACTCTTCTATTTCTAACTCTCTTGAATGCTCCTCAGCCTCCAGTTGTTCATCATGAGGAGTGAGATTTAAGGCATTGAAAGTAGACATTATAGGCCCATCGACCTGACAGATTTGCCTAGCTTAAAGTTTATTTGAATTGTCGCATAAAACTTCAGAAGACGCGATGAGCACTGAAAACAACTTTCAAAAACAGCAAAAAAAGTGATGCCAGAATCTGTACAATTTTTGGTTGAGTACTTGCCACGAATTAGGACGAGCTCAGTGGTTATACAAGGACTTAAGGAGATTAATTTGAAACATGCTGATTCCAGCAGGCTTATGGTACAGGATGAACAAGGGCCCCCATTTGAAATCCTACTGCCCCATCATCCTGGCAATGTAACATCAAAAAGGCTAGCCAGAATTAGTGAAGATGAATATTTACTCACTCTGAAGTCTGAAGAAATGCAGCAAGCTGGATCCCCAGGCGATCTAATGACGTTACCGCAAGCAAAGTGGACAAAACGCCAGCTGAGCGATTGCAATGACTTTAAATTGTGCTGTTTACAATGTGGTAGTAAGATTATTGATCAACAAAATTGCGTAAAACTTAATGATATGCCTTCGGAATTTTGGATGGAATTGATGGACTACTGGCATTGCCATAAGCCAGATGAAAATCCATCAGGATCCTATTCACTACAGCGGAATTCGTTGAGGCCATGCTTGAACGAAATTCTCATAGGAGAATCGTTTTTTCAAGTTAATGAAGATACCTTGAGCGGAAGAGTTCAAGTTAAAAATAATTTACTTCTATGTGGAAAATGCGAAGAGCCCTTGGGCAAGGAAAGCGCTGATGAAATGTGCAAAATTTACAAATGGAAACTGCGTCTAACTTGCAACGGAACCTTCAATGATACTTTCCCACCTGAGCATGAAATTGTTTCCACCCTTCTCAATTGCAATAGAGCCAATGCAACAAGATATGTTCTCATAAAATGTGGAAAACAGCATCTATGTATTTGGTTATTTGCCACTGGTATTGAAGTAACCTTGAACAGTAATAAAATATTGAAAAACTGCCTCAAAATATTCTACAGCGCAGAAATACCGCCTTCTGTGGACTTGAAGGTAAATATTGATGAGGAAGAAGTGAATCTAGTTCCATTTGAAAAGTTTATACATGCACTCAAGACTGTTAACAGCTGCTTGCCAACCAGCAAGCAAAAATTTGGTCCTTGGTGTGTCACCTACTTCCCGATGGTGGAGTGAAAGGCGTCCTTAAGCAATGGTACAACTTGTTTTCTGCTCGCAACGACGTTTAACTGCTGAAAGGCATTTAAGTAGTAAGGCTCGTCAACAGCGCTCTCGACACTAAATTGCGACTTGTCCAGTTTCAAATCTGCAGCAATTTGACCCACAATTCTTTCGGATTGGTTTTTGAGAGGCGACACGACTAATAGCTGACGCTTAAAATCATGATCATCCTGCCAAGCTGTCATTATGGCGAAAATATTTACATTGCGCTCCTTTTGCACCTCGATGCATTCCTTTTTAAATTCTGCTTCGCCGCCGCATTGCTCAGTAAGCCATTGTAGAGACTTACCAATTGATGCGATGCCAATTACAAGTTTCTCGGAATTATCTTCAAAAACAAATTCTTTATAATCCTTTTTGAAAATTTCCTTGACGTGCAAGCCTTCTAGATCATCTTTGTCCTTTTTGAGTTGAGCATAGTATTCGGCTCGATCAAAATTAGGAATTATTTTCTCATAGCACTTGAGGGCCTCTAAATCTGGTGCTTCCACTTTGTGTTGGAAGTTCGACGTATCCAGCAGAACTGCCCCCATCACAAGAAGGGTAATCTCTTTTGTATACTTTGCAGATTCTAAACCAATCATGGTTTTATACCAGTAGTTAAATACCAATGATGAACAACTGCCCGTGGTTTCCACTATTCTTGGGTTTGCTTCTAGATACAAATTTTGATCCTTGTGATGGTCTATGATGCCCGTCACATTGTTGATAAGAGACTTGGATGATGACTCCAATTCATTATGGTCCACTAGGACGGCATTAATAGAATTATATTGGTTTTTGTAACGCCTGAGCTCTTCATTAAAAAACAGTAAGTCCTCGGTGATGTCCAATCTATTGAGAGCCCTTACGACATCTTTTCTCAAGCGTAAATCGGCCCTTGGAATATTGATTATGGGTACCACGAGGTTTTCTGGATCGTGGTGGTAGCTGCAAAATGCATATGCCAAGGCTGACACTACAGAATCGAAATCAGCAGCTTCATTTCCACATACTATTCCCAATACTGAAGATTGGTTCAGATTGCGGTCTGCATTGTCCTTTAAAAGCTGCAAAAATGATTTAATTGAACGTGTCATCGCTATGAGAATGCTTGCCCGTAGAGTTGGTGGTTTAAGAGCATGAAGTAGAAAACTCGCTCCCTGGAAAACTTCAATCACGCAGTGAAAGTAAAGTCATAACCACAAGATTGAAGATGGTCAAGGTAGTCAAGAGTAATGGCAAGCAGACTATAGTGAGGACACCCGAGGATGAGCAAAACTCTTTTACATTTTTAGAAGTTGTAGATCAAGTTGACAAATTTCCTGAGAACTATGCTTCTAACCGTTATTTCAAGGAAAGTGTTCACTATTTAGTAACTAACGAGGGCATTAAAATTGGTTTTGTCCTTGCGTTAGTATTAGAAGAGATGAGAAGGTGTTGCCTCGAATTGCTCGAGGATACTTTTGAAATCAAGGAATCTAGCCGAGAGATTTGGTTTAAAGATCCTGTGGCTGATGTTAGAAACGAAAAAATTGACAAGATCGGCAGAAAATTGTATGAAAAATCTACTTTGCAAGATATTAAAGGCTGGAGAGACGAGAGGTATGCGGTTTGGGTGAATAGGTCCCCCTATGTGTTGGTTGAAAGGGCGATGTCAGGTCTTCTTGGCATCAATACCTACGGTGTGCATGTTAATGGCTATGTGATCGACGAGTTGTCCAAAGAAGTCAAATTCTGGATACCAAGAAGGTCTGCCGCCAAGCCCACATGGCCTTTAATGCTAGACAACATTGTAGCCGGTGGAATAGGCTACCCTCATGGCATATACGACACTGTGGTCAAGGAAAGTATGGAGGAAGCCACCTTGAGTAGAATAGAAATCGAAAAAAGGATTACTTCCGCAGGGGCCGTATCATACCTCTACTTTCCTCGAGATATAAATGGGCTGAAATTTGAAAGTGAATCCGATTTTATAGTAGGTGAAGTTGAATACGTTTACGACTTACAACTTTCGGAAGACGTCATTCCTAGGCCTAATGACGGCGAAGTCGACAGTTTTAATCTATTGGAGTTGCAAGAAACCATCGATTCCATTGCGAGAAAGGAGTTTAAACCTAATTGCGCACTTGTGATGACAGATTTTCTGATCAGGCATGGTTTTATAACTCCCGAAAATGAACCCAATTACCTACAACTTGTTAATAGGATGCACAGAATTCTGCCTTTTCCCACCCCAAACTAACCAAAAATATTCAAACTTGTATTTCATTTTCATTTCAAAAGTATTTATTTAGATGGATTTTTTTTTCTTACTCTGCTATAATCAAATACCAGCGCAATGTCTATAGTTTTCACTTGGCAAAATTTAACTCCATGTTCAGCCATTTCCTTCTGGAAACCTGATCTGGAGTCAGAGTAACATCACCATAGATAAATGGAGAGAAGTACCAGAAAAACCATGCGACAGCTAGAGCCATGATGCCAAAGAAAATGTACAAGAGCTTCGTCTGCACTCTTGGAGTGGTTTCGTACTTGGCATCAGATAACTCTTCGTCCTTTTCTGGATCCAACGCTTTACAATCACTGAACACAACTTCCCAAAGAGCAGCAGTAAACATGGCGGCGATCAATTGGGCTGGCAAATAGTGGTGCAAGAATCTTTGACGACCCATAAGGTAGAAGGGGAAATAGTGCCACGCCCAACCCACGAAAAAGTACAATAGGGGACCATACAATTTTTCTCTGGTGATTCTGCCCAAGGCGAAATATGCACGCCGTCTAGTCAGTAAGTCAGTCAAGACGATACCGACATAAATCGCTAGAGATATCACCTGCAACCACCATCCAATGATGTTACCGATGAAGAAGATTTGCTTTCTTTCAGAGTCCTTTGTCCAGAAGGAAACCCCGTTCAAAGATCCGGGCCAAGAATACGGTTCAGAGGCGAATGGATGTTCGGAGGACAATTTGTTGTTGTGCTCAAACATCAGTCTTTGCAGTTCGGCCCATTTCGTGAAGAAAGGTATCTGCTTTATCGTCCTGGGAACATATTTCTTCCTTTCATCACTCAAGTTTACAATGGTATCCACGTACCAGTTGTTGGCTGGGTCGGTGACTTTTTTGTTGCCGTTCACTTCTTGCTGGTTGAATCCCCATTCTGGCAAGAAAACGTCGTTATGGGTCCACAGAGCGACTGTCGTGTCTACATGGAAGATGCGGAAGGGGATACCCTTTGTCCTGACTACCGAACCAGCATCGCGTTTGTTCAAGGCCTGGAATTGGAACAATGTTTGTTTGTAAGCGTCACCGTTGGCCTCCTCTTCGGAGACGGTCATCACTTCTTCATTTGTAGGGTAATACGGAGAGGCAACATCATGGGTCAAAAGGTAACTATTGGTCATGACATGTCTAAGTCTGAAAGTTTCACTCAGCAGAAGTGGTTGACCCTCTGTGGAGGGCAAGTCTTTGACGGGCACAATTTCCCATTCATTGTTGGCGTCCTCGAAGAAGTATGCAGTGACCTGTTGACCCTGCGAGGAGATACGACCATCATCGTAACGTTGAGGGTAGCGAGCTAAGTGAGAGTGCAAAAGAGCTTCAGTGTCTCTGTGTTTCAAAGTGACGATATCGTAGTAGTTGACCTCTTTGGTCTCCTTTGCCAAAGGAGAATCGCCAAGGGTTTCTTGGAATTCTCCAGACATAAAGTCGTCACCAGGCCCAGATTTGTTCAAGATGGCGAAATGCACCCAAAACCAGAAGAGATAGACCAGAAATGGGGCAAAGATCAACCCGTTGAATCTTTTCAAGACATGGCTGGCGAATTGACGAATGGTCAAACCTGCACGCACGTCTAGCAATTGCCACAAATTGAGAGCCACTGCAGAACCAATAGTAGCGTACGTCATCACACCAACGTATTTGGTTGAAATGACGAACGACAACGAAAGGCCAGTGACGTACAGCCAAAGGTACCATTTCATAGAGAAAGGTTCCGTCAATTGCAATTTGTAAAATCTGACGTAGCTGTAAATGGACGAAGCTACTGAAAAGAGCAAAAATGCATCCAAAAGAATTAACCTAGTCTCTGAGACATGGGCGTTGTCAATGGCTATCAGTAGACTGCCAAAGGCACACGTCACTGCCTTGAAATTAAACTCTTTCAAAGTGTTGAAGACGATGGGCACCGTCAGGGTCCCCAAAAGTGCATTGAAGCAACGGTATTGGAGAAAAGGTGCCGGGTTCTGCACATAACTATAGCCAATCTCGTCGAATTTAAAAGAACCGTCGTACCCGCTCAAAAGACCGATAAATGCAATCAGCATCTTGGCAAATGGTGGGTGGACGTCAAAGAAGAAAGTCCTCTCCAAATAGTAAGATGCAAACTTACCAAAATGCACTTCGTCAAAGACCACTTCCTTTGGAAACCATATCTTGTAGAACCTGGCGCAGAAAGCGAGTACAGTGACGATGCTAATCCACAGATGGTATTGCCTGGGAGTGTCAGGCTTTTTTCTCAACAGCCATTTTTCTGCGGAGAATGGAAAATTCGACGATTTTTTCAGTTTCTCAGCTTCAGCTGCAATTGCGTTTCCATTATGCTGAATCTTTTTCTTAGCGGCCATTGCTTTCCCAGCAACCGGACTAGCTTCCTTTCCCATCGATGTAATGGCCAATCGCCTGCTTAAGGATGGGATTTGCAATGAGGGAGCACCAATATTCCACACGTAGTGTGTTTCCATATGTATATATATGTGTTCAAATCGCGTCTGAAAAATTAACGCTTCAAACGCGTGCCCTAATTCCGTCTGAGCCCTACGGAAAGTGCCGAAGCCCTGTTAAGCCAAGGTTTGCCAAGGTTTGCCAAGGTTTGCACGAAGACTGTTATTAAAACATAGAGACATATATTATCGCACTATTTAATTTGTTTCGAAAACTAAAGAGTTTATTTCAGTTCCTCATTTATTAAATATCTTTAATTTGCAGAGCCTAGAGGTTAAGATTTCATTTTTTCAGGCGAAACGTGGCACAATTGTGCTGATGGATGAAAACTATATTTTGCACTCTTTAGTGGTAAGTTTGTTTTTCCCCATACCAGAAGCAATTTTTTTTTTCAATGTCAGTACCCCAGAAAGCTCTAATAATAAAACTACTTGAGTATTATCCCATTTTCGAATGTTCTAGTGTGAATTCTATTTATCACAAAAATTTTAATATCCGATGCCTCTGAGACTCGATTAACCCCACAATTACCCATCTCCAACCGAAAATTTGTGACACGAGTCCAATCACCTGAGATGCACTACAGTTTTTGTATGTTTTTGTTTAATACTGTTTGTTTGCTTGCCTTTTTTTTCCCGATATTTTCTTGAAAACTCAACCCTAAATGTCATACTAAGGGCTTTGGACCTTGAGAACCTGCAAGTCCAATGTCCATTATGCAATTTGGATCGAACAGGACTGAACGTCGAGCAATTGGCACAGGCAGATACTCTTCATTTGATTGACTTGGTTGATTTAACTGAAAAGCAGCGCTCGATTTTTCTTCTATCATCATGCTACCACTCAGGAGGCTGAATGCGAGAAGTGCGGTGAAGATGGTGAGATGGGTAGCCACTACAGAACCTTCACCACCGTTATCCCCTAAAAATACTGCTACCACCTTTAGGAAATCACCAGAAACCCCCGCTAGGGCTCCTGGCTATGGTACTTTGAAGGAAGCGCTCAATGGGTATGCCCTGGAAAGCGAGAAACCGGTAAGTTCCAAGGACGAAATCGACTGGTCCTCGTCATGGCATGGGTTTGGTGCCAAGCCATTTGGAGATGATGCTCAGAAGAAGTTGGCAGAGTCATTGGGACCTCTAGACATCGAAATGAAGCCAGACGGCATGATCTACCTGCCCGAAATCAAGTACCGTCGTATCTTGAATAAAGCCTTTGGTGCCGGTGGGTGGGGGTTGGTGCCGCGCTCTGAAACCGTGGTCACACCTAAGCTAGTCACTAGAGAGTACGGCCTTGTGTGTCACAACCAACTTGTTAGCGTGGCTCGTGGTGAGCAAGATTATTTCAGCGAAACTGGCATCCCCACGGCCACAGAAGGTTGCAAGAGCAATGCCTTGATGAGATGCTGCAAGGATCTTGGCATAGGGTCAGAGCTGTGGGATCCCGTTTTTATCAAGAAGTTCAGGACTGAGTACTGTATCGAGAAGTTTGTTGAGCACGTCACAACTAAAAGGAAAAGAAAAATATGGTTGCGCAAGGATAGACAGGTTGAGTACCCTTACAAGTGAAAAATTAAATTTTGTAAATGCAGTTATTAGTTTTATCTGGGAAGCAAAATCTTCAACGCGTAGCTTTACGTAAGTCCAATAACATTGCGCCATATGAGTTATCACAAAATTCAAGGTATTCCAGAGTTGAGGTTACTCTAAGGTATTAAATGGTATTGAAATATTTGTCTCCACTGCCTTCTTGGTTCGTAAATTTTTTTATTCTTTTGTACTATTGTCAACTCAAACTCAATATTCTTCTTATGAGCCGCTGGCAACTCCTAAATTAGCAGGCAGCCAAACAAACTCTCAGAGCATATTCTCAAGTTAAAGAGTCCACCCATCTCATGGTACTTGGGCCAATGAAGTTACATGTCAGGCATGTTCTGAGTTTTTCATTGAATGACCCACACTTCCACTACTATCGAGTTGAATACAGCCGCCCCAATTCGAAAACTTCAGCCTAAGGAAATATCTAAAAGTGCATTGCCCAATAAATGGATCATGTTGAAGATTTTATATACGAAAAAATAAATCTAACGCAAGGTTTCACACTGCAGTAGTTTTACAGCCCAGCTGCCATGAACCAAAGTAGCTAAAACAAGAGTTCAAAGTTAAACTACTATCAGGTTTTTGAACTTATGTTTACATTTCATTTCGTAAACTTATTGTATGCAGCGTCAGGAGGTTCGCGTTGTCTCTTATCGCCCCAGCGGGCCATCGATGCTTTGACCGCCTTGCCATTTGAAGAACCGTAAACTAATCAAGTATTACAATTGTTGGTCCGCTGAGCGCTACAATGAACCTGGAAGAGGTTTTGGAAGAATTAAAAGAGAACCTAGTACTTCCGAAGGACATACTAAGTTTCCAGCGAGACGAACTCACAAATGAATACGTTTATAAGGTACGAAGCGGCTTGGTGGGAGACTGCTCAATGCTGTCGTGTGGCTGCTGCGTATCAGAAACTCTCTACAAGAAATTGGATGCGCTAGTTAATAGCACCGGTGTAAGATGTCCTACCTGCCAGTCTAGTAATATATCCGTAATTGGGCCTGTCAAACAGTTAAGAAATTTATACTTACAGCTACAGTCAATGGGAAACGGACGACAGTGCGAGGAATTAAAGCATGAGCAGGCTTCGTCCATATATACCATTCGGTCACTGACAGATGATTCCGCCACTACGCACAAAGCTTTAGTCGCTCAGGAACCAAATAGTCTATCTCCTACTAAATTATTCGAAGACATGCCGATACAATACGACTCGGGCAGAAGCGAGTACACAGGTAGGTCTCCCAACAAGCAGCACTCGCTGCTTTCGCTATTCCATACCGTAGCGACTAGATTGAATAATGAAAGTTTTGACGACAATTCCAGCAGCGACGCCATTGATCAGAATCGTCAAGCCCCTACAAAATACTTTGATCCTGAGGAGAACGAGTTCAGCAGCACAGAGAATTTAAACGTTTTGGATAATGCCTCGAATACTAAGACAGTACCTGTGTCTCAAGATTCTGTTCCTGGTTCCATTAAGAATGATTTACAAAACTTGGCCGTATCAATCAGCACGAACGAAGAAAAGGAGTACTATTTTGCCAAGTGCTTCCCCATTTACAGAAGGAGAACCCAATTCAACACTCACCAAAAGTTCTTAAGAACAAAATCTAAATTGTTTATTAATATGGCTATCTCCCCAGACTGTACAAAATTTGCACTAATTACGGAGCACAGGTGGGAATTGTATAGTATTCCAAGCGATATTTCTAAGCACAATCCAGCTTTAATGTTTTGTGGGAAATCTACTGGAGAATATGGTCCTAATTTTGAGAATTTGAAATTCCCCAAGGATAAACAAGTACTGGCGTCTAAAGTTGAACCTTCACAAACCGAATCATGGGAACATTATTATTGCAAACTTTCTAATGATTTTCTTATCATATCAGGAACCAAGAGGAAACTTCGCATATTTGATTTGAATCAGGGCGGACAGCCTATTTGCACTTATTTGTCGAATTTCCCCATCAGATGTATTGATATTGATCCCAATTCGAATATGATTGCTTGCGGAATAACTGGTAAGGATAGACATACAGGCTCACAACAAGCTCTAATTGTTTTCCATAAAATAACAAGAAATAAAGTCACATTGGAACCCGAATTTCCTTCTCCTTTCACAATAACGTTGCCTTATAGAGATCCTATAAATACAATACAGTTCTCCAGTGACGGGTCGTATCTTTCATGCTCAACAGCACTCGAATCTCGATTTTTGGTGATTTCATTACGGAAAGTAAACGAACCAAGGTTGGTTATGAAAAGTTTAAGATCGATAGATACTTCTATGGAATCAGAAGGTATTACAGATACGAAACTGTTCCCTCAAAATCCTAATTTGATGTGTGTTACATCGATGGCTTTTAATTCTCCACCAATAGTAATCAATACAAGGATACAAAACATGGAAGGGTTGCAAACGGTTGCACAACCTACGATGTTAATGAGGTTGGATGAACTGGGATCTAAAATCCATAAGTGTGAGGTTTCGCCCAGGAACGACTCTATTGCATTTCTTGAAAGAAATGGATCTGTATACATAATGTCGGCACCTACCATGATGGACAATGAGAAAAGAAGAATTGTTCTGGTAGAAATGGTGGCTAACGCTTATAGAGCGAAAGAGTCTGCAGCTTTAAGGTTCAGCTCCGACGGTCACAAACTTTTCGTACTGGATCGAAAAGGTATATTGTATGTGGAAGATTTTTCCTATGGCCCACCACAGGGCCACGAAGTCACGAAATGTAAACAGATAAATTGAGAACTGTATATGTATGGTCAGTCATAAATCAACTTAGTTGCACATAGAAATAAAAAATCAAATATTAGCAAATTCATTTTCTTTAAATTTTTCTTTAAATTCTTTAAAGCTAAGTCCAACCACATCTGGGATAGTGCTGTTCACTATGACCCCCTTTTTTACTGATATTTCATGGTTACCTTCAGCAATTTTTACAGTGAAATTGGGCCCAGATAGATACTTCCACTCATCACTTTGTAGTTTCGACATCGTTCTTAGGATATCCTCATTTGCAGTAGCGCTTTCATCACAGTAATATACAGGGATCTCGGAAGCATTCATCGACATAAAATGTTCCTGGAACCCACGAGTGCACGTATCAACAAATTGTTGTGTTACATCTATTGCTGTATTGGTCACCTCTGATCTTACACTATCAACACTGCTGCAGCTCCAGCTAACTCCATCTACAGAATCAGGTTTCAAAAGGCCCCTGAAGTTTGCCAAATTAGAATTTATTAACATCGTTGCATGATGGTAGGCCTTTCCCTTTGCAATTTTGAAGGCACTGCCGCTCACCTTTTTACCCTCCAGTATAATATCACCTCTTGGGTTTAGTTCCAGTTCGATGTGGGGATAACTCTTGGCCAACCACTTGATGATAAGCTGATTAAAAAATTCTCTATTAAACTCTTCCCTTGAGGTGATATACGAATAATTGATGTTTCCTAAGTCATGGACCACTGCACCACCTCCAGAAAGCCTTCTTAAAAATTCATAGCCTCTCTTCCCCAAGTTGTCTAGGTAGACCTCTTTCCAAACTGTTTGGTTCTTCCCGATCACTACGCAATTGTAATTCTTGTAAAAGAGCAGCCTGTGATTAGCAAAAGAATCACCCAGCGATGTATGGCGAAATACGTAGTCTTCCAGGGCTAAATTATAGTAGGGATTAGTTGATAAACTCTGGAGAACGAATCTTCCTGCACTTTTAACCACTTCCTCCAGCTCACAGGGGGTCAATTTATCGAAACCGATATGGTACAGTTGTTGCATCTCTTCGTTGATTTCATCCAATTCATTGACAGGTTTACCGACATTGCTCTCTGTGTGAGGAACCACTAGGTTATCCTTTGGGGTGAACATATCCGCGTACATGTTATTGAAAGACTTGTACTTGTCATCATCTTTATCCAGATCAAATGGCACTCTCTGACTCAGCATACGACGTTGCAAAGGCAAGCATAACGACGTACACTTTTCAAACACTGTTTTCGCTAGCATCGCCATTCAGCAGATTTGTTAAAGATTGAAATTGTCCAAGAGGTTCTAGCATTCAGTCCTTCTTCTAAAGAAAACCAGCATAAGACGAGATTATCTAAAAAGCGCACCATGACATGAAGTCTATCCGCTACGGATAAACTGTTAATCAAGGAAGTAAGACTGGACGGTTTTTTACTTGGCATCTTTGTCTCACATAGTTATACATTTATTCCCAATATAATAAAAGATTTGAGACTATTGAAAGTATTCAATTTTAATAAGAGCATGCTTGCTTTTATTGCAGCATCGGATCCATCTATATAATCTCTTTTCTCTTGATCTTGTTTTTGCTCTGTTGGAGTTCATTGTGCAAGCTTCCAATCAAAATTTCAGGCTCATCTCTTCTCGCTTAAACTACAATTAGATTATCAACCAAATTGCCAAAGTCAAGAAGTGTTCTCGCTTCGAACTTAGCCTCAAAATGGATCGATCCCAACGTTTTATCAAAGACTGCCTCTTCACCAAGAATTTCGAAGACCCTAATAAACCAATTGCAGAGAACAGACTGCAAGAAACTCTGCTCGTTCTACCGACCGATGGAGGTGTCTCCACAACTTTAAAAAGGAACAGAAAAAAGCTTAAAATCACCAGTGGAATCGTATTGGATACTGACGCTGCATCTGCAGCATCTATAAAGCATTCGAACTACAGAAATATAAATAAGAATGCGAGAATAGCTTTAAAAGACTACATTAATCGCTGCAAATCTAGCGTACGAACATCCAAGAGCATAGCACACGATCACAAACTGACCAGTAAGGCTGCGTTGAAAGACTATCTCGTTGCTGAGAACCTTCAACTTTTAGAGAGTCTCCCCAACTTCGAAAAGTTTAAACCCATGCATGAACAATTATGGATTGGGTACATGAAAGAAATGCTTAATATACCTGAGAATGTGCACGATTCCTCCAAATTCAACATTAATCGTGCTCAGGCTTTGCTGAAACTTTCCATGGCTGATTACAATGGTGCATTCTTAAAAGTTGTCAAAAGTGTCAACAGGAATATGATGGGTATTGAAGGCATAGTCATATGGGACAGCCAAAAGAACTTTATCATGATAACCAGCGGAGAATTGGTTGACGAAATCAAATGTATTCCCAAGAAGGGAACTATATTCGCATTTGAAATACCTTTAAATGAGGAAGATGCGTTACAATTTAGTATTCTGGGCGACAGGTTCAAGTACAGAAGTAGTGATCGTGCAGGTAGAAAGTTTAAAGCACGTCGTGTTGACGATATGCTATACTATGTAGATTCATCATGAGTAATTCAACTTTCGGTTTGCCCTAGGACACCCAGCTTGTCTCTGATATCTTGCATGAGTTTAGGGTCTTCTAAGGTGTCGGACAAATACTCTTCCAATTGTATGCCATCATCACCTTCCGCCAGTCTCTTGTAACCTTGCTTGAACAACTGAGCTTCAATAAGAGCACTTGTCGAACCCCTGTTCTTGAAGATCAAATTTTCATCCTCTGCTACCATTTGCCTGACTGCAGCTGCGACGTTGTTCTTAATGGATTGCTCAACGGACTGATTATCATCTCCATGGCTTTGGGCCAAAATGTCCCTCTTAAGTTTATCAAAATAACCCTCTCGCTTAAATTCGTCGGCCAATTTCCTTGCCTCATCAACGCTAGACATGTCTGGGCAATTTTTTTTGCACTTCTGAAGTTAGTAGCAGTCTAGAGCTTTGTTACGCCTCGTAGCCTACCAAATAAAAGAATCAAAATACAGAACTTAGTGAAGTTTTGAAACAATATGAAAGTCCCTTATCGCATTATCTTCTTTCCAAAGGAAGTGCACATTCAGAAAATTGATCAAAAGGTTCATTATGGCAATATTTGAAAGCTGCTTCATGAAAAATAGTTATAGTCAATTGCAAAGTACTTTCAATGAAGTTTACGAGTGCTATCATTACAAACCTGCGTTACTTCTAATGTACGAGTCCATTTCTGACTATGAGATAGAAATGACGTTCAATGGCAATGACCAGATGACAATGCTAAAAGGAATATTGAGTAATATTTAGTAACTTTTTTTCTAGTCTCGAAAGATGGACATAAGATAATGACAATAGTTTCTGTGAAATCTACACTGTATGGACAAATGCCATGGACTTGTTGGCATTGACCGATTTTTTAAAATCCCAATGTTTCTGGAATGCATGTGTGCTTTCGGGATGACCCTCGTTTGTTACTTATGAGTTTGGAAAAGATTAGACTGAGTCCAGATGCCACCAGTACCATGAAACTTAAGCGACAACAAGGATAGAAAAGTTTCATTTGCCAATGAGTTTTCAAAATACGAGACAATTGGAACGGGGACTTCGATCAACATTTGAAAGTTATTTTTTGTACGGATAGTTTCGGTTCCTTTCGTGGAGCTATGTACCTGATGGTCAGCGAAATAATTTCCAAAAATGCGTGAAAGCTATCACTCAGTTGCACGTTGGCCTATTAAATTATCTTGATACTAAATTCCAAGATGATTACAATTCAATTCGAAAGGCACTATCTACTTCAATTACACGAGGAGACACAAACTGAGTCGGAGCGGTTACTATGTTTTGGGTCTATTGGCTTCCACAGTGTCAAAAATAAATTCATCCAATTTTATTTACTAAGAGGGACTTTTCTGCCAAATAGTGATGCTGGGAAGTAAATTTCCACCTTTTTTAAAATGACGAAGCTTGCTTGGAACGTATTTTAATTGAGAATATGAATGACAAACTTCCATGAGACGTTAGATACGTCCAGGCTACGCTTGATCCGGTATTAATGTCCCTAAGAAATTCTACTAGGATCCCTCACAGCAGAACTGTGTTCGACAAGCTATATTCACCATCTCAATAGCCCAGGAGCTCTCATTAGGCGCCACGAGGACAATTGCAGAGTATTGGGATGAGGAAAAGAAGGCTTTTCTCGGTAAGGGAAAAGTTCTTCATGGATCATTTGATACCCATTTGATGTTTATGAAGCTACCATTAAACCCATCCAATGGAAAAAATATCACACTAATTATCTCTTTGTCTGTCGCCAGCATTCTTTCTTTATACAACGAGACTGATGCTGTTCATATTTGAAAGCTTCGTCAGGAGCTGGGCATTGACGAAGAACAAGAATCATTTCTTGTCAGTTCTTTTCATAAGCTCTTAAAGAAAGAAATAATTTTAGAAACACAAAACCGGCTTTGCTCTTTTAACTATTACTTCAAAGCTATTCTACCATCGTAAATACAGGGTTTATAATGAACATATATTCCCCTCATAAGTTGCCTTCTTTTTTTTAGTTTCTAAATCTCGGAAGAAATTTGTTATATTTCTTCGACGCAGTGGATAGCGAAATTCAACTTTAAAGGTCAAGCTTCAAGGAGAACCAAAAGACGAACTTGAAAAGTACCATAATGCCATGATTCATGATGGAGTCAATGAAATTTTTTGAAGATCATGAGATAATTTACAAAACTTTAATGGATCGGTTAGATCAGCTCTTTCAGAAGACATATGACACATGTAGGCGGGGGAGTAATCTCAAAGAAGAGATGCTGCATTCTGAGGAATCCATAAACTTTTTCGAGAATAGCAGAGAGAGTAGACAGATAATGCGTGCCTTAACGCAGTTTAAAGTCTATGAACCAATCGAGAGCGACGAGTTTCACGGGGGAAAGCGATTTCAATTAATAAACCAAAGCAAGGTTATCTCAACATTATGGAGTACGCTTCGAGATAAAGTGGAACAGCTTTCTAACGAATATGTTAAAGACGTGTTGAATCTAGTGGGTGACTTGGGCTCCACTACTAATATGCAGAGTTTGTTCGTTTTTTGGGACAAGATTCTTGTAACTTTTAATGATGCCATTATGATCGTCTCGCCCTTATTGGAGTATTTGACAGAAAATTATCCATTAATTACCAAGGAAATACCAAGAGGATATGCTGTTTCGGATTATGCCAATAAACTACTCGTTGAGGCCTTAAAAAGGCAGCTTGGCTTCCGTTTCGTAACCTTCCTTGAAAGTTTTCTTAATTACTTTCGCTTCCAAAAAGAACCCGACCTTTCCATCTTAGAATACGAAAGTCCTCTGGCATTGATGTACAAATTTAATATTGGTGTGGATCCAGATTCCTTACAGAGTGTTAAAGATTTTTATTTTGAGTACCTCTCAAATTATGTGCAGAATGAATTGGATATTCCCCTAGACATCCATTATTTGAAAACATTGATCAAGCATCTGCGTTACAACTCTTTGTTGACAGGCTCTATCTCTGCTACAATGGTCGAGAAGGCCAATGACATATTTCTCCGACACACAATATTAGAATCTGACACAGCAGCTCGCATTATTGAGATATTTAAAACCGATATGCCGTTGAAGTTTAATTCAAGGCCGCATCCATTCTGTACATTAGTGGAGAACTTCCATTGGATTGTGGTTGCATATGAGTCCAGAGCCAAGACCATCCAGCTAGAGGAAATATTTAGAAGAATAGTGCAGAAAGATTTGAAGATCGCATATCAGGACCCAGAGAAGCTATTCACCGAAGTATGCAAATTTATCTTGCTGGCCGATAAAAAAACTAAATTTAGAGCTATTTCGCAGGCAGAAGTAACAAAAATTTTGGGTGGCGCCTTCAACATTATGGAATTTTACATGCGTCTCTGTGAATCAAACATCCGTCTTGCAAATCGCAAATTCAGGGAGAACATTGTCGATTACTATTCAAATTCAGCAGCAATTTTTTATGCCCCAATGTTGTTGCATATTAACTCCACCGTTTTGAGCTTGTACTCGCGCTCTCTCTTTCGAAGAGCCATAGTGCAAGGAGCTAGTCCTGTTATTAAATCTCTGTGGGATACAAGATGCTTGGAAAATAATATGCTGACTTTCTTCAAGTGCCAATATGGCACTACTTCAGAATATCACAATTTGGAAGCCATACAAGAAATTATATACAAGGCGTCCAATTTACAGGCAAATTTCGAACAAAATGGCCCTGAAGCTAGCAAATTCATGAATCCCTTGGTTTTTGAGAAGAAAATGGTTCCTATAATATATCAAGAAAGCAGTAATGAAGATGTGGTTTTACCAAAAGAACTTGTCAATTCATGGAAAGAATTCATCGAGTATTTTAAAACGACAGACAAAAAAGCAGGAATGAAGAAACTACATCCGGTTTATCACCTTCAACATTGTGAAGTTGCAACACCGTACAAATTGAAGAATGGAAAAAAATTAAGTTTCGAGTTGACGCTATATCAAACTTGCCTGTTGTCATTGTTTAACGACTTTGGTGCACTTGATTACCAAGAGTTTATGACTAAGCTACAAATGAAAGAGGGCACATTAGATGTTGTTTTAAAGTCGTTCACTGATATAGGTTTGTTGGTGTCAAAAAACGAAAAGTATATCCTAAACAAAGACTTTACACCAGATAAGAGAAGAATTAAAGACGGTAAGCTACGTGTAGCCCTTTCCAGGCCTACCGTTTCCCATCCCAAGAAACTGTACGAACCTCTAATAACAAGCTCACAGCATCACGAGGGTCATAGTTCACAGTGGAAACAGGAGCTTCTAAAAGCTTGCATTGTAAGGTCTTTAAAAGGAGAACGTGATGGGTTGAATCTTGCAGCGTTATTCAACAAAGTGGAAGCACAGATCCAAGGCATCAGCATTGGTGAATTCAAGGATGCCCTACAGAAAAATTTGAAAGATAAATTCATTACCTCCAAAAATGACCTCTACATTTACTAGAAATTTCGCCAAATGACTACTATATAACATATTCATTTCCATTTATTCCAAGTACAACAGTTTCTTAATTCCAATCCATTTTCTCGGTTCGCAACAAACTGAAAAATCAGCAATTTTATCAAGTATCAGTCTTGTTCAAATGCTTGATCAGCAACATCGAAAAGCACCTCCATTGTTTTGATCTGGAAGCTTACGTCGTCTGGATCCTCATCGTTGGGTGAAATGATCGTTGGACCCCATACAACGTATAATTGCTTTGTCCCCATTTTGTTCTTCGCCTCATGACTCACAACACGCTTCAAATGGAATAACAAGGCCCTTAATGTCCAATATTGGGCATCCGGAAGTTTGTAAATCAAACCATGCATATAATTTTTTCTCGTTTTCTCATCTGGAATAGATAAGCAAGTCTTAATTTCTCCCGTTAGCTCTGTTGGTAACAAGGTATCAGGCAGGGCTGCAAAGAATGCCTTCAGCAAAGAAGCCACTAAATAAACGTCCTCCTCCTTGTAATTCTTTGGTGGCAAAATCATGGATATATTGTCTGGTTCCTTATCGATTTCTTCCTTCAATTTGCTTACCTCACCGTGACCCACAGTCTTGCGATAAACGCCCTCGAAGTCCAGCCCATATTTTTCAATAACATAAATACACTGTCGGACAATAGCGGGAACCATATCTTGTTCATATTCCACCAGATCTTCTAAAGGAACCCCGAAGGTTCTAAAATTCTTTTGAGTGCCAGGTGGCATGGGAGTATTGGTCTGTACGTGTGACAAAGGCCTATCTGATTCGGCAGTTAGATCTGTGGCCATGCTGGGTATTCTCGTGGGATTCGAATTGCCGGGATCCAATGTTTTAAAACTTTCATCACCTGGGAGTTGGTCGGAGGGTTTCCTATCCTTTTCCTTGGGATTAGGTGCACCATTCGTGATCCGAGGTGAAGGGGCTACAGCTGCTGCTGCTGCTACTATTTTCGGAGCGCCAGAAGAGCCGGAAGATCCGCTAGCATTAAATGGATTAGATTGACTGTAAGGACTATTTTGCTGTGAAGATGTCTTTCTATTCTTGGAGTTTTTACTCTGGTCTACCGAGAAGGAAGATGCAGTACTCTTAGGGGGCACATTAGTGTTAGTAGTTGGGGTTGGCCCTGAAATTTTGATCATCGAAGCATGCTTTTTATAATTGACAGGAATTAAATTCCTATTGACCATAGAAGAAGTTTTTCCGGAGCTGTTATATTTGCTAAGATAAGAGTAAAGATCTTTAGCGTTGGTCACAGAGGCCGCCACATGTCTCATCGATTTCGTCGATTCAATGGGGGCCACGGTGACACCGCTATTCAAGATCAAATTCTCTGTCCAAATGGAGTATTTTTGCAGCTGAATTGACAAGGCAGTATCAGTTTCCATGATTAAGTCCTTTAACTCAGAGACAATTTTAGGTCTTTCTTTGTTGATAAAAGTGGTTCTCAAAGAAGTGGAATGATCAACCTTTTGCTTATACTCAAGATCTGCTGTGTCTATTTTCCTTAACAGTTCTTCCTCTTGCTCTTTAGTGGTCTTGGAGCCACGAAGCGTCAATTTCGTTTTGGTCGGGTCTGTCATCCTCAGTTTTTCCCAGTCCTGGCACAAAGAGTTGTAACGGGCCTGGCTCTTTTCAGCAGCATGAATAGCATCCGAAACATCCTTTTCTAGGCGCCTGCTGTTTTCTTTCACACTTTTCCTCATCTTGGTCATAGTGAATAAGAGGGCGCTCATCTCATCATACATCTTCTGCAGGGCTGACACATAACTTTTCTTGACTCTTGCTAATTTTCCGTCAAACTCCAAAATGTCATGTATTTTGCGTTTCAAGGATGAGCTACTAGTAGTGGTGTCCACGAAGAAGTGTTTAAACTGTTTGCCCAACTCCTCCACATGTTCATCCTCAAAGATCACCTTTTTCCGCAAAAACTTGATGAACTCTTCACACGTCAAAACGGATTGCTTCAGTCGACCTAAGAGCGCGTTGATTGCTACATCTGAATTTAACACATTTTGGACTTCTGGTTTCTCTAACAACTGAATATCCTGGGGTTTGTCCCCAGCAGTCATCGGCTTACCCTTGGTGGTGGAAGGCGTAGCGGTCATGGAAAGTCCACCGAACGAGCTCAAAACCTGACGAGCTTCCTTTATTGTTTGTTATCAGATGATGTTGTTGAATATTTCAAAATCAAAATGCAAGATCAAGTAATGTTAATTCAATGCGGGAAGGCTAACGTACGGCCGCCACGTGAAAGGAAAAAGAGGATACTCATCAAAACTAGGAGTATAATTGAGCGAAGGGCTACCTGTTCGGTTAGCAGCACTGTATGCATGATGTTTTAGTACTGCTTGAGCTCAGGGGCTGCAAGACTTGTAAGTAAAACCCAGCAAGAGGTGGAATTTCGAAACTTGAATGATACCGCACTAATTTGACATCTCGCAGCGAAACCATTCATAAATTTCATAAAAACTATATTTTTTAGGTCTGATTGCAGAATAGTGTTAAGCACAATCTCCAAAGAGTTAGTTTTGGCCAAATTGACATATTTTTGCTGAAAAGTATCGAAAACATGTTCCAACCATGAAGCAACCATAGAACTGAATAAAGTTATTTTTTCACTCTTATGGTGCTAGTAAGGGCTACAACAGATTTCGTAAATTCGTTGCTATTATGGAAGGGTAAGAAATAAGTACACGAATTAAATTAAGTTCGCATCTAAAAAACGTAACGGTAACTGATACCTTGCAAGACATGACAAAAAAAGTTTCGTAGGCGACTTGTAAGCCTTTATCGATATATGGATATAGTTTTTCATTTATGGCTTGTATACATTAGTTTCCTTTATTCTTATTAAAGGCTGCAAACGTTGGTCCTCGTATTGGATTATTGTGCGCTTAGACGTCATTACGAAGTATCTACTTTTGGTCATCGCTATGTTCCGTCAGTAATGACTACGATTTTTAGTATATAAGCAAAAAAATTGTCAGTCTAAGTTATTAATTACATTCCACACACAACCACTTACATATATCAACAGAACATCGATCTTCTCATTGTAATGGATTACTATGGATGATCGAGGGACTTATTTCTTGAGAAGCCGTGATGATAAAAATTACTGTGCATAGTTCAACCGAATGCAATAATGAAGATAAAAAATTCCATCGATTTTAGTCTTTCGCTCCTATCTGAATGGCTTCACTTCTAAATAACTAGATCTTGGGTTTCAATGCGTACATTCTCACCGGGTACAGTTCGTGCGGTAGTCCTCGTTGCTTGTCTGTAGCGATCAGCTTGAGTCCACTTTCTTCGAAGATATGCCTCAGCTTCCCATCTGACCTCGTTACGGAAGAGTCTTCCGGATCGAAGTCGTCGTTGTCAGTTGGAGTGTTGTTTTCCTTGACTACAATGGTACCGTTGGGTTGAAGACCTTTGACACACCTCTGAAAGAAGGAGATGAGCTGCTCATCGGGCAAATGTCCCACGCACCATTGGCACCAGATCAGCCAGTATTTTCCCTCACCGGGAGTCCAATCTTGCATACCCACAGCGTAGATCTGCCCGATCTTGTTCTCCTTCTTCAAATCGTCCAATTCTTTGTCCATTTGCTCGACAAACGACCCCACGGGTTCTACTAGGTCCACAACATCACACTGCTTTGATAAAACCTTTTTGGTCACCCTTCCAATTCCTGCGCCAATATCCACACCGTATTTCCTATGACCGGGCTCCGCGATCATCCTAGATTTAAGTTTGCGTAGGAAATGGTTTGACCCTAGCGCATCCATGGTGGGCACTACTGTTTCTTCTCCGTACCCACCAAGTACACCAGTCACAGTGGCTGGGGTACTGCTCCAATACTCGATTGCATCGTTGTAGTTGATATGAGAGTCAGGCTTGTCAGACATCTTGGTTTTACTCAATCTCCATTCGATGTCGAACCTTTATTTTTTTAACTCATCGAGATTAGATGATATATATGATCATTTGAGCCGTATACAAAAATACATGTTGACAAGACGTGAATGTGAAATGATACAGTAATGCAGAGAAGTTCAGCGACCATTTTGATGTCTGAATTGAACCTGGGATGTCGAATATTTACATATATTGGGCTATTTAAGCAATAGGACAAATCTGAGCATGGTTTAGAAGACCGGTATGCTGCAAGTTTCCGAGTACAATACCTTAATGCTTGCATCTGGGGACTTACTTTCCCCACGAGTAAATCCAATCAACAGTACTTCTTATCTGATCGTTCCACAAGTCCTTCATCGTTTCAGTCATGGGCCTACTAACCACAGTGAAATTCTTAGTGCTGGATGGAGTGCTGGGCTTGATGTCCTCGTGGCCGTCTATTATTCCTTGTACTTTGTCTCCAATTTTCTTCCACTGCGAATTGTTGTAATAAAACCCATCTCTGTCCACGAAATAAAAGTAGTAAGAAGCTGCTAGGGTACTCGAAACCACGGTAATGGAGGAGAGTTTGACCAGCTTGCTCATATTCAGTTGCTTGACCGCTGTTTCTAGTCGAATTGGTGCATTAAAGGTCCACCCACAATCCTGGAATTCTAATCCTATCAGATGTCGACGTGGAACGTGATACGAATAAAGGAGCGATATTGGTGGATCTGTGGTGACATTTTCGAGGTATAGTGCAAGGCTTCCAGGCAGTGGAAATATATTTACTGCATTTGTTATGTATTCTTTTTTTCTTTCAAGATTTCTTTTCCGACACTCAGAAGCTCCCTCTAAGTACTTCCCTATGGGTTCCAGACGGGACGGTCCGGTTTTTGTTATAGGCTTTCATATTTTGATTCAAAAATGAATCCTAAGAAGTGTTTCACAATATTTGAGCATGTAAATCTCTTCGCCAATCAAACAATTGCTTTGCTGAAAGATAGTAAGATGTGATCTCTCTTTTTTATTTTGATTTATAATTGCCTATACTCTCCTCATTTTCAAGATTGACGTTTAAAGCTTATTCAAAAAGTGTTTTGAGATCTTATAGCCGCCTGGTTAAAGTCTTGCATGTTCTTATCAATGATTCTAACGAAGAGGCATTAAGAAACCATTAATCATGGGTTATCACCTCACTGCATCAAAACGAAAACGGTTATCTTACGAATTCCTGTTCTGAGCGGCCCAAATTTGACAGTCTCCACTGTCAACATTTGAAAAAAATTTAAGCTGTGAAGATTACTAAAAATATCAGCCAGACAATTCAAAATTTTTTTTCCTTGAGATTATAACGATCTTGCTGGCGCCGTCACTGTCTCTTTGTTTTGACTCTTTTTTTTTTTGAAATTGACTCGTACTCAGCAGCTTTAAGGGAGTCAGCGTTCGACAACGAAATAAAACTAAGCAATGAGACGAGATGGATCAAAAGTATGGAAAAGCTCGGCAACTTTACTTCAAGAGCCACAATGCTCTCCAAATTGCTTCGTAACTCTACCTCGGTGCGTCTGCTCTCCACCAAGTCGTGGCTTGCGGCCGCTGCCTCAAAGAACCAGATGCTCCTTTCAAAACATGTAGAGGAGATGGACCCTGAAATGTACCAGATACTGGCAGGTGAACGTGACAGACAGAAACATTCCATCACTCTGATTCCCTCGGAAAACTTTACCTCCAAATCCGTCATGGATCTTCTTGGTTCTGAAATGCAAAACAAGTACTCTGAAGGGTATCCTGGTGAAAGGTACTATGGTGGTAATAAGTTCATTGACAAGGCCGAGTCTCTTTGCCAAAAGAGGGCTCTAGAAATATTTGGTTTGGATCCTGACCAATGGGGAGTCAATGTGCAGTCATTGAGCGGTGCACCTGCTAACCTTTACACATATTCCGCAATTTTGGGTACTGGTGACCGTCTAATGGGTCTTGACCTCCCAGATGGTGGACATTTATCCCATGGCTATCAAACTGCATCAGGTACGAAAATTTCTTTTGTTTCCAAATATTTCCAAACTATGCCCTACCGCGTGGATCCCAAAACTGGGTTGATAGATTATGACGTTTTAGAGTCGACATCTAAATTATTTAGACCGAAAGTTATTGTTGCTGGGGCTTCTGCATACGCTAGACAAATTGATTACAAGCGCTTCCGTGAGATTGCGGACGCTTGCGGCGCCTATTTAATGAGTGACATGGCTCACATCTCGGGTCTAGTTGCTGCTGGTATCACCGCATCACCATTCAAATATTCGGACATAGTCACCACAACCACTCACAAGTCATTGAGAGGTCCCCGTGGTGCTATGATCTTCTTTAGGAAGGGTATCAGGAAGGTCACTAAGAAAGGCAAAGAGATTCCCTACGAATTGGAGAGTAAAATCAACTTTTCAGTGTTCCCAGGCCATCAAGGGGGTCCTCATAACCATACCATATCTGCATTAGCCGTTGCGTTGAAGCAGGCATCCACACCTGAATTTAAAGAGTACCAGCAACAAGTAGTAGAAAATGCTCGTGTCCTGGGTGACGAGTTAACAAAGCATGGGTTCAAGTTGGTTTCCGGAGGTACGGATACTCATTTAGTGCTGATTGACTTGTCACCTATGGGAATAGATGGTGCCCGTTTGGAGGCCCTTTTGGAAAGTATAAACATTGCGGCTAATAAAAACACAATTCCAGGTGACAAATCAGCATTGTTTCCCTCAGGCCTAAGAGTGGGGACTCCCGCAATGACCACTAGAGGTTTTGGTACGGCTGAGTTCGCTCAGGTTGCCGCTTACATCGATGCTGCTGCTAATATGGCCCTTTCTTTAAAGGCTCAAGAGTCCGCTGCTAACAAAGATTCCAGGTCCAAACTAGCCAACTTCAAACAGTTGTGCCGTGACTCCAGCGAAGTCCAAGCCCTGGCCGAGGAGATTTCTCAGTGGGCGGGCCAGTTCCCAGTTCCAGGCGATCTTTAAGGTTTTTACAGATATGTATCCTAGCAGCTGCACGACTTTTTTCGACTTATTTTAAAAGGATCTTCCGTTGTATCTTCCGTGGCCTCCTGCTTGACAAACTTCGCTGCTGGGACACTTTTGGCCAAGTTTTCGAATAGCTCTATTATACCGTCACCAGTCTTAGCGCTCACCGCAACATAATGCTGTTCAGTGTCCGGTGCTTCGTACTCCAAATCCGCTTTATTACCCACTAGCACTACGTGTATGCTTTCCTCGGGTCTATCCTTATTACAGTACTCGTGGAGCTCATCAATCCAGCTTTGAGCCTTTCGCAGGCTTTCTGGCTTGGTCACATCAAACACCACAAGCGCGGCGTCCGTATTTCTATAGTATATGGGAGTTAGCGACCTGTACCTCTCTTGGCCTGCAGTATCCCATATTTCCATATTCAGTTTCTTGGCTACACCATTTTCAATTGGTAAGTTAATAGTTTTAGTGAGAAACGCTGCTCCGATGGTAGCATTTGTTTTCTGATAATTTCCGGTGGTGTATCTTGTTACGATGGAAGTCTTGCCCACGGAGGACTCTCCCAGTAACACCAATTTTAAATTACCCACATAGACTTGTGGACTATCTGAACTCATCACAAATCGCGCTGAGCTCCACAGACAGTCTCATTAGTTTGTTCAATGTACTCATCGCTGCTCAAACTCTTCTATGCTCAATATCATTTTTCTCAAGATAATCTAACTGTTACCCGCACACAGTCTAAAATTTGAAAAGAACGGGGAAATAACCGCCATTACTTTTATTCATCACTTTAAATTATATCAGGTATGCTAGTGTGAGCTCGGAAGAGTTTTTGTGCTTCTTAAATTTGCACGTAAGAGCTAAAAACAGGTCGTTTAAGTTTATAGAAATGAACTGGCCAGAAAACCCGTTGGAATATCTTCTGCAAAGTGTCAAAAGCAAAATGAGCGTAGAAGGATCTTCAAAGAGCTCAAAACTATAATGTAATTGTATGCTAAAGATCATTGGGTTTGGCACGCAACCTAAAGACGAAGGGCGATTGAACCATTGGCACGTGATATGTCGTAAGCAGTGATGGGTTACGCGTACAAAGCACGTCGAATGTGCAATTTAACGTGCCTCTGCAGCTCATCAAGATGCTTCATTTTTGAATTGAAATTTTGAAATAAAATAGTAGTGCCCTCTGGTCCCCCAATGTCTAGTCCTTCTGGTCAGTCAACGGAGAAGAAGATGCGTGCCATCGATAGGTTGGATCAGCACATGATAAAGCGGTCTAAAAGCAATAATAGATCGTCGTCACCGGTACCCTTCTTATCGTGGATAACTCAAAAATTACCCCCGCCTTCTTCACTATTAGGCCAACGTGAAAGCTCTGTTCAAACATGTCCTAGTCCAAAACGGAGGAAAACGACCAGTTTGAGTCCTTTTAAAGTGAAGGAACCGCCCGACGGCTATGCGGGGACTTTTCCAGATGAATGCAGGGGGGTTACCAGCGTCTGCTCCTCTCCAATAAAGAAGACAGTTGCTTTTTCAGACCAGTTGGAGTCATCGCCCACGCAAGAGACTTCGAGGTCTTCACCAAGACCAACTTCCATTAGCAAACCGGCGAAGTCTATCTTAAGAAAAAATGCAGACGCGCTGAGGAAGAACACAAGGGAAGTAACCTTCAAAAAGTGTGAATTCATGCGCCCTTTGCATGAAAACTCTACAGAACATAATGCTGACTCTGGTGATCCCCGCAAGCTAGACTATTGGATTGGCGGTGAGGTGCACAGTTTACTGGATTCTAACGATATTCATGAGTTTAGAGACATCATAGAAGGTGGGTTAGAAATCTTGTCCGAGACAGGAGAAACATTTGTCTCCAAAAGGTTTGAAATCTACGCCACCTTTAATAATGTCATGCCAATTTTACCGCCAAAGGGGACTAATGAAATGGTTGAAAAAAAAACGAACGTTTTAATTGACCATATGGACACTATTGTTGGCTTGTGTTTGCCCCAGTTACAATCAGAACAAGAAAAACTCCTATCAACCAATAGTAAAAAGGATCCTTTCGTTTCAAGACTATATGTACAAATTGTGAGGTTTTTCAATTCTATTCTGTCCAATTTCAAGATAATCAAGTGGTTGACAAATAAACCGCAGCTACAATCAAAATTTAAAATCCTATATCAGGTAACCATAGAAGCTCTAACTCATAATAATACAAACAAAGTTATCGTTGCCGCTCAGGTAGCATTTTTAGGGGATGTCAAATTTGACACTTTTTTTCTTAACGACGAGGAACTCACTAATTTAATTCATACAATACCAGCCATCAAAGAGATTCAAAGCACCAACTTAATCTGTGAAAAATTAATTTTGATCAAAAACTTGATTGCGAAGTATCCAAAACTAATGATAGAAAATGTTTCTATTTGGTTATGTGGGGAGGTATTGCCACGAATATTGATAGACAATGAAGCGAATTGCTCCAAAATACTCATTACGGCAATCTCCACGACATTAGATCTTTTGAAAAAATGCTTGGATTTTTCAAAGGGCCACGAAGAAATATACAAATGCGTGGAGATTTGCACCGTGAGAGATGTGGTTCCCGCCAAACTTCTGCCCAAAATATTACCATCACAAGATGATCATGATAACATCATAGAACAGAGTTTGGGTCAAGTGCTACGAAAACAGTTAAGATACTTGATTGTTGTCAAGCAGGAGTACAAGTTAGCAATGGATCTGTGGCTTGCAATGATAGGTCTTCTGTACAACAGCCTTGACAAATTAGGGCAGTTAGCCACTAATACTCCCAATGGATGGTTAAATCTCAATTTACTATGTTTTCAGGCTGAGGACCTTCAAGCGAAGTTATTGTCGATTAAAGTTTGGCGCATTTTAATTTATTCCATCTGTACAAATTTGAAAGGATATTCCGCTGAGAATTTGAAAATATTAAAGTTATTGCAAAGGCCTTTTGAATTCTCTCAACAAGAGCATTACGACTTCAATATTATGGAAGGGTTATTATTTCATTTGACTGGCATTATTTATACGGCTTTTTGTGGAGTCAATCCGTTGTCGACGGAGAAATTCGATTTCATTTGGGACCACCTTGTCAAGCCAATCTATGTGGAAAAAATATTCCTGTCGCAGAGTATTCAGCTAAAGACTAGGGCTATCGCATTGTTATTGAGATTAATGGGCATTAAAACTATCGAACAGCATCATAAGCAAATCAACAAAAAGAGTATTCATCCGATCAAAGTCATTGCATCAGCTGGTGTTAATACTCGCGATATTCAAGCCTTACCAGCAAACGTCGTCAAATTGAGTTACGATACAATCAAGGATTTAATGTTTCAAGCAATTGAAAGTGACTCTTCGAATTTAAATCAAAACTGTGAACTGATAATAGCTCTATTGAAACAATTGCCTAATAAGCTTGCCGACGAAGCTCATTTGCTTGAATTCACAAACGCGATTCTGATAATTGCAAATGAAAGGAAAGATGATAAAAATTTGTCTGATTTATTCATTCAAATGACTTGTTGTTTGGCAACACAGTTCACACCCGTACTCTTCAGTGATGGGAAAGCATTTGAAGCTTTCTTAAACAAATTTGATTTTATTTTATTGACTAACAGTGAAACGAAAGTTAAACTCCTGAAAGAATTGATCACAGAAATGAGGGGGAAAATGTCAGAGTTTTCCATTATCCAAGTTTTCTTACAACCAGGGGACGTGCCTACCAAAAAGTACGTTTCTAACTGGATTGGGTCGATGCTCTTGTCTCCAGCAATGCCTCAAGAACATTTTTGCAGTCTGGTGAACATTGTCAATTTACTTCCAACTGCAGAAGTTTTAGAAAATTTTCTGAATCTTGCCTCTAAGGTTACTTATGATGTCGATTTGTTCAGCTTGCTGGACGTCAACAATTGGAAATTTGAAGAGCTCATTTTCTTTATAAAGAACTCCATTCAGAAAAACCACAATATAATAAAGCCAGAGTTAAATTTGTTTCTGCAATGCTTATTACCCAATAGCCAACAAATATTTATTGAATTGCTACCCTTTCTGTGCAACTTCAAACATTCTAGCATACTAAGATTCACACTGATTAAAAGTCCAGACTTTTTGACTTCAATTCCTTCTATTGACAAATCAATGCTTGATCAGATCTTGCCTTTGGAACGGCTCCCTTTTTTTTTACAAACACTATCGGACTATAAAGACAATCTTCAGCTTCAAATCCTTCAATGGTCAATAGAACGCAATCAAATCAATATGCTTTTTGGTCACTTTGAAGCTCTCGAAATGTTTCTTTTCAAAAAGGAGCATTATGCCACCGATTTGGTTGAAAGACAACGGCTAATTACAGAATTACTTTCCTCATTGCTTATTAGCAAAAAATGGCTCTATTTGAGCAAACTTATTGATACTTGTATGAACTACGCACAGTCAAGCTATATTACGAACCTTTTTTCTGGAGATAATCTGGAACCATTACTACAGCTCACACCTAGAACGTTAGCGGTCATGGTGAACCAGTGCGGATCACTGAATTCTTCGTTAATTGAAGCTATCAAAAAATGTTTCACTGAAAAGCCAGTTGACTTTGATATTGAACTAACGAAGAAATTAGTACAATGCAGCAAATCTCAGGTATTTTTTCTTTGTGGCAAGGAAGTAGTTACATTCTTCGTTGCTAGATCAGATTCGTTCACATTAGGCGAGCAAAATACAATGGTAGCACTATTTGAAATATTAATGAATTCTCTCATGACCCAAAAGGAGTCACTAGTACTTGACTTCGTTGACGAATTATGTGACAATTTTCCTCAGAAACCAAGAGAATACTTATTAAAACTACTAACGATTCTAGCCAAGCAGCTACGGGTCCGTGAAAGTGTTCTCACCAAAAATGGCCGTTTTCTCAAAGCCATGAAACGCTTACTCATATTACTTTCAAGCATGGATGTCAATTTTTTGGCGGCTGATGGGAGCGACAAAAAAATAGACTTTCCATCATCTAGTTCGGGTGTAATCATGCATGAAGAACGGAATAATGCAAGCAATATTAAAAGTGCAAAAAAAATTTCACAGGAAAGAACCGAAGTTCAAGTGTACGCTACTCAAATGAAAGATACCCAAGGGCACGAGAGAGCAGCTACTTTAACTCAAGAACAAGAAAATGTTGTTAAACTCCACCTTGCTGACAAGCTTCCTCTTGAAGGACAAAATCAGGCAATTGCGACGAAAGAACCTACAGAAAGCATTCCAGAAAATTTAGGATCACAACTAAACGCTAACGATAAATTCGACAAAGATACATCTTCTAAATCTGAACAAGAAAAAACTGATCAACGTTTATCTGAGAATGGAAATTCGGATGTTTCCAACTGCCAAGGGCAAGGGGACAATACAACTAGCTTTACAAATACAGAAGAAGCTGCAGATCTTCCTACTTCCAAAAAGGGGAGCAAGAAGAAGGGATCTAAAAAGTCCCAAGCCGGGGCGCATTCCTACAGAACTGATGATTTTGCCCCAGTGGATACAAGTGCGAATGATGAATTCCTTGATGCGATGGAAAAAAAGCTCCACGTTGAAGATGTGAAAGGTAGAAACCACGAAAGGCCTGAGGAATTCAAGGTGGCAAAAAATCAAGATTCGAAAGATCTAGATGAATCTTTAATTTCCGAAATTCGTATTCCCATTTTCAACTCGTCAAAACTTCAAAAGAACTTGGGATTAGAAACTATACGCGTTGAGAATGATCGGTCTAAGGGAAGCAACGTTGGAATAGAAGTTGCATTGGGCAATGAAACTCAAACAGACAAGGCTATTGCGTGCTCACAAGGAGGTGAGTTTGAGAGTTCGCAGGAGGACAATGAATCTACGTATCTTCAAAATGACTTGAAAGAGGACTGGACGTCTAAAGAACCGACTCCTTCTTTAAGACTTCATTTTCCTTCAAAAAGGTCGCGCAGATTGGTAGGTAAGCTTCGAGGGTTTACCGTAGAAGACGTCTCTAAAATTTCCCCTGAGGAGAAACGTAATCTACGCATTGAATTATTGGACTTCATGATGAAACTGGAGCATGAATCATTGAATGGAGAGTATTGAGGTTGGCTTTAACTTTGGAATTATTAATATATACATTTTTCTCATTATCAATCTTACCGATATCATTGGATTTGTTGAGTTATTGCTAGTGGTCCATTCATGAGTATGTAATTTAAAAATTAGTTTGGTATTAAAACCAGATCCCTACAAAACAGCGCGACCTTTCTAAACAGTCGCCTCCATTCTAGTGGATCTCCGGATTTCCTTTCAAAGCTAATATTCTTCAAGTTTTCCTGTATCAGCACTATGGAAACGAATCCGTGTAAATTGGCTCCTCTTCTATCGAGGGTTTTTAGATTCATATGTAAAGGAAATGACTCCCTGTACCCCAATTTTTGAGACAGACCGGCAAAATGGTCATATAGGTCCGGTTTTACATTAATACCTGAAAACTGTAAAGCCTTCTCCAGTGTGGGCAGCACCAAATCCATTTCTTCCACTGTATAAAATCTCGTGAGTTTAGCAGGGTTGAAATACAACTTACCACGAGGCGATGACCCCTCCTTGCAAAATTGCAACGCTGCCACATCGTTGTTGATGTATTGCGTCCATTTGACCTCTTGTGTCATAAAAGTTTCTTTGTCCGGACTAAACTGAGTCGAAGGTCTTTGAGTCATGGCAAATGCCCCGCCGACATTAATCGAATCGTGTTCAATTGCGGTAATATCAGTGTGGACTGGCTGAGTAGAACTGACGACATTATGATCATTGTGGTCCGCATCCTGGGTAAAGTTCATGTAATCGTTATCGCTTAGGGAAATTTTCAGCTTGGACAAAAGTTTCTTTGCCAACACGGGTGGGTCGCTACAAAGGCCTCTGTCGTTGCTAAAACTAACTTTGGAGGTGAACCAAGAGTGTTCCCTCACACATTGTAGAGAGATTCGCTTCGCAGGATCCGGTTGCAAGATTTTCCTCAATAGATTGAGATGAGCGAAATCAATTCTTGCCCAAGGCCCAACGTTTAAATTTCCATTATTTTGGATAAAACATTCGAAATTGGCATCCTCAAACACTGGTAAATCCCAAGGTATTTCACCAGTCAAAATGACAAAAAGCAGCACTCCGATGGACCAGACATCGGTACTGTCAGCATAATATTCCAAAGAGCGTAGAATTTCTGGTGCCATGTATTGCGGCGAACCACGTTGATCCGTAAAAACCCTTCGGCTCCCATCTCTACGTCGAAATTTCGAGGCTAGACCAAAATCCGCTAACTTCAGGTTCCCGCTCTTGTCCAAAAGTATATTTTCGGGTTTGATGTCTCGATGTGCCACACTGCATTCTTCATGCAAGTAGGAAACTGCACGTACCAGCTGCTGAAAGTAAAATTGAGCCACTTCGTAATCCACCCCGACGTCTGGCTCAATTTTATCAAATAAGTCACCACCATCTGCCATTTCCATGGCAATCCACAGATAGTCTCTCGATATGTTGCAATCAAGAACTCGCAACACATTCACATGTTTCGAGCATTTTGACTGCAAAATCACCTCCCCGACCACATCCTTGTCACTAAGCCCATGCTTCTGGCATGTAGGAACATGCACAAACTTCACAGCTATTACTACGCTGGCGTCAACTTTGAGGGACGCGCTTTTAACACAGGCAAAAGTACCTTGGCCTATAGTGTCGCCTAATACTACCTCTTTGATTTGCGGCAGAGCTGAATTGTCAACTTGGTTCATGCCGTCCAGCAGCAATTGCATCTGGCTCCTAATACCAGCTTAAAGGGCCACAATTCGTGTTCGGTTGGCTGTTGAAAGCTGTTGACGTGGTTACGTACATCATGTGATGGTGTTTTCTTAATATTTTTCTGCCGATGTATGAAGACAGGCACCAAAAGTATTTGTAACGATCATTAGAGTGAACGTAAAAAGGTTATAACTGTACTTTGAATTGGTTTGGTGGTTTTAATGCCCGGTGAATTATTCATAAGTTCGGTGGAACAAGCTGTGTCGCTTTCTCTGAGTTTGCAAAAGTGCTTGGTAGTATACAACGCGCTTGATGAGGATAGCTGGTTGAATACATGGTTAAAGCCTGAATTCCTCTCAGCACTCAAAGACAAGGCGGTGTGGTTGAAGTTAAAGAAAGGAACTGAACAATTTAAATATTTTGAGCAGCTTTTCCCCTCTGTGGTGGTTCCCAGCGTTTATGTCATTAGGGATGGGCAGATCGTAACAACGATCCAAGACGCTGAAGCCAGTGTAAAGAAACTAGCAGATGCCTTGGGGGTCCCCTTGGAGCCTCAACAGATCGTTCACAAGACGTTTAAAGATCAAGTGGCAGAGACCACTCAACGAAAGCATTTGGAAGAAATGAGGAAACAAAAACAAATGGCCAACGAGGAAAGAGAGAGAATATTAAGGCTGGTAAAGGCTGATAGGGCTGAGAGAAAAGCCATGGAGAGTCGCCCAAGCTCTGAGGAAAGCAGAGTTCTTGACGTGCAAGACAACATCAAGGACATGACGAGGTTCCATGCCAAGACTTGCGTGCTGATGATTAGATTGACCAACAGCAGCACTTTAACGTGGAAATTTGACTCGAAAAAGACTCTTAATGACGTGAGGAAATGGGTGGATGAACATAGAACCGATGGAGATCGTCTATATGCTTTTCATAGAAACATCCCCCGGATCACATTTGCAGAATCAGATGAATTGAAAACTTTGGAGGCGTTGGAGTTGCTGCCTCGATCAGTGCTCATACTTAAGCCCCTCGAAAACCCGTTTACTAACGTAGCAGAAGCCAGAGGACCGGGGCTGTTGGGTAAGGTGTTCACGGGCCTTTCAAGTTGGCTCAGCCGTGGCAGCAATGCAATCACAGTTCCCGAAGATCTGAGCTCAGAACATTTGGAAGAGAACGACACCGATTTACGTAGTGGCATTGGCAGTGGTAATGTGATCTCATCGCAGGAGAACGAAATTGCGCAACGTGCGTCATTACCAAATAACGACGATTTCACGTTAGAGTCTCCGGTATCTTCTAGATTCGAATCACCGGCCCCTTCGATGTCAGAACCTCATATCAACTCAAATCCATCGGATTTGAATTTACCATCGAGATGTGTTACGCCGAACATTTACCAGTTTGTGAATAAGAACGACGATGAGAAGGAAAAATCAACCTATAATGGAAACGCAATTAAGTTGGAGAAGAAGAAGGATGATGAGTAATGTATATTACAGGCCTGAATGCCCAGGAGTTATTTATGCGGTAGATAGTGGATCAATGCTCGGAAACTAATTGTCTTTGTCTAGTATTGGCTTCTGTGGTTTCCTTTGAATTTGCATCCTCATCCGACGTTTGTTCGCCAATCCTCAGACGACTAAACTGGTCTAGCACGTCCGAATTTTCTTTTTGCTTTGTTTCCGTTTGTTTCTTTGTCTGTTCCACTTGCTTGTCCATTCTTTCCAATTCTGCATCTAGTTCAGATTCGTCGATTGTTTCATCTGAACCTACCAGCATGCGACTAATTTCCTCATTTTGTTCGCGATGGTCCTTCAATTCATCCAAAATGTGCTCTACTTTGTCCACAGACAAAGAATATTGTCTGATGGATTTCATAGTTCGGTTGGCCTCGCTAAGCGTGCCCACAATAACTTCGTTAGTGACTGCCATTTCAATTTGCACCTTAATCTCCTGTAAAGTGCTTTGGTAATCTAATAGACGGTACAAATATTTTTCTGCAAGGTTTCTGGCTTGCAAATATCGCCTCTGTGCTTCCCTTGGGGCTGCTTCCTCCACAGATTTGTTTAGCATCTTAGAATAGTCTGATCTCTCAATTTTCATTTTGTCCACTTGGCCCCCAATGTTAGACAGAATATTCTTCAAGTCAGCTATTCTTCGATCATTCTCTGTTATATAATTATCACTTTTGGAAGCCTCGATGACTTTTATAAAAGTATCCTCCATTAAAATTTTCCCTTTATAATTGGCCAAATAAAACAACATAACTTCTTTCTCTTCCTCCTTGACGTACTCGAAAAAACACGATTTTTCATAAAATTCCTTCAGAGGTAATACTAAATCTGTTACGCTCGTTGCCTTTTCTATAACGTTATCATTGATTTTTTCATTTATTCTTTTAAATTTGTTCTCGATACTGGGCTTGACAATTAATTGTAGATCTTTTAAATAGAGCCCAGTGTCACTTCTCCTACTCTTGAAAAATCGACTTTTCCCAAATCCCATCCATTGAATAAGTGTAGGATACTCCCTGGAATACATTCTTCGTCCATAAAAGTCATCGCTTGAAACAAGATACCCTTCTTCCACCAACATGTCAATCACCACATCCAAACTCTTGGGATACCCGTAAATATCCTTGCTTAACTGCTGTAGGAGCTCAGAACCACAATAAAACAAACTACTGTTTTGCAAGTACCGCATTTTCATATATTCTGTCCAAGTACTAATATTAGCAGCATATCCATCGGGATTGAGCTCTTTTAAAGGCCTAAAGTCTTTGTACAGTGAATCTAATCTCGAACGAGGTAACTGCGACATTAGCAAACCCACAAATACGCCAGGTAAGTAGCGATTCTGCTAATATTTCAATTCTTAACTACTTGAAGTAAGGGACCCTCATTAAGTACGTTTGAAATTTCAAAACACCACGGTATGACAACTACTAGCTGAACACATTTGCACTTTGAAAAAATTGCCAGAGGGAAGCGTCCTATCTATTAGAAGTATTTCCAGCATCGTTGAAGAATTATAATTAATATTTTGAATCCATGAGTATTTTCTTCAAGTCTCCCATAGACATCGAGATTTTATTGGATGGTGAAGAATCAAGAAAGCATGTAGAAATTGCGAACAATGCGGCATCCAATGCGAAGACTCTGAGGGACCGATTGCCAGTTTATGAAGATGGTGAAACTATCAGTGGAATTGTCACACTGAGAGTGAAGGAAGGCAAACATGTAGAGCATTTGGGGGTCAAAGTTTCGGTCATAGGGTCTATTGACATGGTCAAGACGAACGGCAATGGCAACGGTGGATCATCGAAACGACTAACTAATACTAGTTCTGGTTTGTTGGATTCCAGGAAAAACACTGTGGAGCAGTTTTTGTGCTTTAGCTACGACCTATGTTCAGCAGGGGAACTTCAACACTCACAAAGTTACTCTTTTACGTTTAAAGATTTGGCAAAAAGACACGAATCGTACCGAGGTAAAAATGTCGATGTGTCATACTACGTCAAAGTTACTGTGATACGTAAGTCCACTGACATTGCTAAGTTAAAAAAATTCTGGGTCTACTTGTACAACAACGTGTCGCAACCTCCCTCGTCGATAATAAATCCGACGCAGGTCGAGGATGGCGAGGAGGGGGGTTTGGTTCGGAATGAACCTAAACCCGTAAAGTTGGATATCGGTATTGAAAACTGTCTGCATATCGAGTTTGAGTATTCTAAATCTCAGTACAGCTTAAAAGAAGTGATCGTTGGAAGAATATATTTTCTTTTGACAAGACTCAAGATCAAGCATATGGAATTGAGCCTCATTACCCGAGAGTCCTCTGGTCTACAGCCTTCAAATTATCTGATAGATTCGACTGTTATACGGTATGAAATCATGGACGGCTCGCCAGTTAAAGGCGATACAATACCAATTAGGTTATTTTTGGGTGGTTACGAATTGACGCCAGACATGAGCTGCAATTACTTCAACATCAAGAATTACTTGAGCCTAGTAATCATTGATGAGGACGGCAGAAGATATTTTAAGCAGTCAGAAATTGTATTATATAGATCAAGGTAGGATTCACGCTGTGGTGATGACTTTCTGCAAAAAATTTTGCTTGGTATTTCTGTTGGTTTGTCTTTCATTTTTTTTTATTTTTTTTTTTTGCAAATTGGTTCCTGTTGTTGTTACACTGGCGCTAAATTCCAACGATCCGGCTTGGGTAAAATTCTCACATCGAAAAGTTGCTCAATCTCCTCTCTGATGTTTCAAAAGACAAGGATAGGGGCGTCTTTGCCCAATGTTAAAGCTGCATCAAAAGTGACTTTCTCGGTAAGGACAATATTTCAAGATTTTACTGGATCAAGAAAAATGTAAATAAGATATGCTCTAACCAAAAATAGTTGACCCGGTGATTTCATGACCAGTGGTATCAAGATATGTTCAACTGTTCCAAGTACCACTGGTCTTGAAGCTCTGATCTTGCTGTTTTGTCTTCAACCATCAATCTGCTAGACGATCTTACTCCGGCATTGTAGCGACAAAGGACGTAATGTGTCGAAGTGCTCATGGTGCTTTCGACGAAATTTCATTGGCGCTTTTGAGCTCGCTGCTATCATTTGCCATTGGATCCATCTGCATTGCGCTGGTCGCATTATATCATCAAGACGAAGCGGTCCTGATAATCATTACATGTTCTACAATACTTCATGGGTTTGTATCATTTCCTTTGGTGCTTTTTTTCCAAAGTACCCATATTCAGAGATTGTTTGTTAAGATCTTCAGTATTTTCCTGCAACTTATCACTTTAGGAGCTGCTGTTGAATATTTCAACCACACAACGAAGCATACTATAGTAACCGACACTCATATGCACAGCAACTTATTGATTGGAATTGATTCCCTGCTACTGTGTTCGTTTTTTGTCAATGGGATTAATGTCGGCTATAGAAATTTAATCAATTCAAATCGTGAGCACAAGATCGCCAGCAATTTCGATGAACACAGACCATTTACCTCCAAGATACAGGAAAAAGTGGAAAAGCACATTCCATTGAAAAATTCTGCGCAAACTTTGACCCCTGATATGGATGTTCTACGAAATTTGCACTGTATGCCTTCATTGGATGGTGCGCCAGTGGATCAATACGAAGAGGAAGCTTCGGTGTCATCTGTCATACAGCATAGGTTGGAATCGATGAATCTACCAAAGGCTCCCAAGACCCCCCCCTGCAAAGCCAGCAAAATTCCACATTTGAAGTCAGCCATGTCAAGTTCCAAGCTTAGGAAGTCATTCGTGTTCAAATTCACCTCACCTAAGGGACTGGGGATTAAATCAACGCTTAGGTCCCAAAAGAGGGACTCTTCCTCGCCGAGGCAAGATCCAGGCAATACGGCTGGGAGTGGAGTTGGTCGTTACACGGCTAGATTATCGACAATACCTGATCTATCACGTAGTATGTTGAACGTTAGTGCTTCGTCTCAGGGCTTCAATTCACAACATAGAGGTGACAAAAGTGCTGATTCAGTGCTAGAACCGGCACAATTCACAATCCAAAGCAGACGCACCTCTTCAATTCTAGCAATAGAGTTGGAAAGGAACGCGGTTGAAAGAATTAATAGTGCTCTGCTGCCGCCATGCCTCAAGATCACTGAATTGTTTAAAAAATCACCAGCACCGTCACTGTTAAATGTTCCATTGAGACCTTTGGAACCAAACACACCTGAACATAGCGTCGAGAATAGCATAGAGAAGCACGATTTGGAAGATATTCCACAGATACCTCAAACAGCAGACGAGAGTTTGAATAACTTCTTTGCTGAACACAACAAACCTAACATGGATATACCCGAAAATGTGACCATGGAGGTTTGGGAAAACGGTAAGGATAAATTTTTGCAAAGGGCTGCCACACTGCAGCACAATGGAGGTCTGCTGCCAGCGATCCGTTTTGAAAATGAAAATACGGAGCCTATTGCAGATATACCAGAGTTGCACGCCAAGACTAATTTTAGTTTCCCCTTTGAAAAACCGCAGGAACTTCAACCTAAATTTAAAGATGACAACTATGATACCATAAGTGCGTTAGAAGAATATTTCAGGGATATTGATGAGCATGACGACGAAGAAGGAGGCAATATGCAGAATGGCTTCACACATCATAACAAATCCTCGTCGCTCAACGGCAAAAGATTCTCCCGAGAATTGCACAGAACTAGCACTAAGCATTCTCCCACAAAATCTATAGTATCCATGATTAGCGGTAGGGATAGCTTGGGTCACCAAAGGTCGCAAACGATCCTCATGAACTCCAACAACACCGAAGGCTTGGGTAATGGCTCTCCTACAAAATCCTCGCCCAGTAGGTCCTCGCTTACTCGGTCCTCACCTAGTAGGTCCCAAAGGTTGAGGAGGATGGGTAAAATATTATCGCTCTCCAACATTTCAGACACGATGATTAACATGGGCGCCAACACGGACAACAGTAACGAATATCCATTACCTTTCAATAAAGGCCACCCGAGAGGTAAAAGCATTGACTTCAGCTACATTCACAATCTACAAAGTCATTCACCAACAAAATCAGCATCAGGCGTATCCTCCCACCATGGATCTATCCACAGAGACAGAAGACACAGCGTGGCCGCCGAACACGGGCTCGCGACCATCAACTCTCCTTTCTATAAGTCCAACGAGATTGCCGCAATGAATAAACTTAAAGCACCTCCAACCAGGTCTACCTCTGATAAATCCAGCCAGTTTTCTGATAAATCTGCCACTAACTACCCAGACATTGTCATGAGCGAGTATGACAGAGAACGATGGAATACTATGCTTAGCCTGAAAATGATTGACTCTAGAGGTCAGCTCAAAAATAACAAAGTTTCAGAACCTATATTGAGTCAATAAACCAAAACCAATATGCTAATTGTTAAATACCCTTTTGTAAATTTATGAACTCTGGCGATATCGCCATAAAGTTGGTACTTTACCAATCTTAGGCCATCGATGTCCGTTTTTGACGATTTTCACTGAAAAATTTCAGAATTCGATGCGATGGGCTTGAACTGAAGAGAATTCGCTATTTCAAACTCAAGCTCACCACGCCTGCCCAAGTGTGTTATCAAGTATTATGAGTGGTCAGGACTTATTTGATGTATTTGATGAGGAGCCTGCCCAGCTTCCGGAAATTTCAGGGATTTCTGCAGAGGACAATGATGACAAGGAAAGCCAACAAGACAACAAACGCCAACTTGATGATAAAGAAGTTGACACTAAGGATGCCAAGAAGGCTAAGAAGGACAAGACATCTGAAGAAGATAAGAGGAAATTAGTTGTACCCGTGGTTACAGATGCATTCGAACAGGAGGCATCCCGAGAGGTTGATCCCTCCGCAGGACTAATGAATACGGTGAGTGACCATTTGGAGCAAGATGGGAAGCTTAAACTATTGCACCAAGTGCGCCACCAAGTGGCGCTGCCACCCAACTATGATTATAAACCCATTGCTGATCACAGGAGACTGAATGAGGCTCGTACCTATCCTTTTACTCTGGATCCATTTCAAGACACAGCTATCTCATGCATAGACCGAGGTGAGTCAGTCCTTGTCTCAGCGCATACGTCTGCAGGTAAAACTGTGGTGGCAGAATATGCTATTGCTCAGTCACTACGTAATAAACAAAGGGTGATTTATACTTCGCCAATTAAGGCACTTTCCAATCAGAAATACAGAGAATTATTGGCAGATTTTGGTGATGTTGGGCTGATGACCGGTGATATTACTATCAACCCTGATGCTGGTTGTTTGGTGATGACTACGGAAATTTTGAGAAGTATGCTGTACAGAGGTAGTGAAGTAATGAGAGAAGTGGCTTGGGTGGTCTTTGACGAAGTGCACTACATGAGAGACAAAGAGAGAGGTGTTGTCTGGGAAGAGACCATCATATTGCTGCCAGACAAGGTGCACTACGTGTTTTTGTCTGCCACCATACCCAATGCCATGGAGTTCGCAGAATGGGTCTGCAAAATACATGTACAACCTTGTCATATTGTTTACACCGATTTTCGTCCCACACCGCTACAGCATTACTTGTTCCCAGCACATGGAGATGGTATCTACTTGGTGGTGGATGAAAAGAGCACTTTTAGGGAGGAAAATTTCCAAAAAGCCATGGCAAGTATCAGTAGCCAGTCTGGTGAAGATTCTGGCACAGTGGATGGTAAGGGTAAGAAGGGTCAGAGTTTCAAAGGTGGTGCTTCCAAAGGTGATTCCAAGGGTGATATTTACAAGATTGTGAAAATGATTTGGAAAAGGAGATATAATCCAGTCATCATCTTTTCTTTCAGTAAACGTGATTGTGAGGAGCTGGCACTTAAGATGTCCAAATTAGACTTTAATAACGATGATGAAAAGGATGCCCTGACAAAGATTTTCAACAATGCAATAGCATTATTGCCAGAGGCTGATAGAGAGCTACCTCAAATTGTACATCTCCTGCCTTTGTTGAAAAGAGGAATCGGTATTCATCACTCGGGTCTTTTGCCCATTTTAAAAGAAGTGATCGAAATTTTATTCCAAGAAGGCTTTTTGAAAGTGTTGTTTGCTACAGAAACATTCTCCATTGGGTTGAACATGCCTGCCAAAACTGTGGTTTTTACCTCGGTGAGGAAGTGGGATGGTCAGCAGTTTAGATGGGTTTCTGGTGGTGAATATATTCAAATGTCTGGTCGTGCTGGGCGTCGTGGTTTAGATGATCGCGGCATTGTCATTATGATGATTGATGAGAAAATGGAACCGCAAGTAGCCAAAGGTATGGTGAAGGGACAGGCGGATAGACTAGATTCTGCTTTTCATTTGGGTTACAACATGATCTTGAATTTGATGAGAGTTGAAGGTATCTCTCCTGAATTCATGTTGGAAAGCTCGTTTTACCAATTCCAGAACGTTATATCGGTACCTATTATGGAGAGAAAACTTGCAGAACTCGTGAAAGAAGTGGATTCTATTTCTGTGGACGATGAGGAAAACATTAAGGATTATTACGAAGTCAGACAAACTTTAGAAGGATACAATGAAGACGTTCGTCATGTAATAACTCATCCTGCTAACATTTTGAGTTTCCTGCAACCAGGGAGGCTAATTCAAGTGGTAATCGATGGTAAGTACTCTTATGGATGGGGCGCTGTAGTTGACTTTGTTAAAAGAGTCAACAGACGGAATCCTACTGCCGCTTACACAGATCATGAATCCTACATTGTGAACGTTGTCGTGAATACAATGTATGCAGACTCTCCAGTTAACTTGATCAAACCCTATAATCCTTCTTTCCCTGAAGGAATACGTCCTGCTTTGCCAGGTGAGAAGGAGGTGTGCGCAATCATTCCAATTATTTTGGAATCGATTCGGACCGTCGGGAACTTACGTCTTTTCATGCCAAAGGATGTTAAAGCTAATGGTCAAAAGGAAACAGTTGGTAAGTCCTTGGTGGAAGTTCAAAGAAGATTTGAAAAAGGTATTCCACTAATTGATCCTATTAAAAACATGAAAATTGAAGATGATGAGTTCAAGAAACTCCTGAGAAAAATTGAAGTCTTAGAGTCAAAGCTATATTCCAATCCCCTGTCTCAATCTGTGAGATTGAAAGAACTGTATGAGAAGTATAGCAAGAAAAATGCCTTGAATAATGATATCAAGAACTTGCAGCGTAAAATTGGTGAGTCTCAAGCTGTTATTCAATTGGACGATTTACGGCGTCGCAAGAGAGTTCTTCGTCGTCTCGGTTTTTGCACCCAAAATGATGTGATAGAACTGAAGGGAAGAGTGGCCTGCGATATAAGCAGCGGTGACGAATTGCTGCTGACAGAGTTGATTTTCAACGGTAATTTCAATGAATTGACTGCACCGCAGTCTGCCGCATTGTTATCGTGTTTCTCATTCCAAGAACGCTGTAAAGAAGCTCCCCGTTTAAAGCCTGAACTTGCTGAACCATTGAAAGCGATGAGAGAAGCGGCTGCCAAGATCGCCAAAATCATGAAAGATTCCAAACTAGAAATAGTAGAGAAGGATTATGTGGAAAGTTTTAGACCTGAATTAATGGAAGTGGTTTACGAATGGTGTAAAGGGGCTAATTTCACTCAAATTTGCAAGATGACGGACGTTTACGAAGGTTCTTTGATTAGAATGTTCAAGAGATTGGAAGAACTGGTAAAGGAACTAATTGACGTTTCGAATACTATTGGTAATGCTGCTCTTAGAGAAAAAATGGAGACTGTTTCTAGCCTAATTCACCGAGACATTGTTTCGGCAGGTTCCTTGTATCTATAAAGAATTGACAGAATTTTGTTTTTGATAAATTGTATACTAGATTAACCCTTCAAATGTTTTATTCATAAATAAGAGCTTGCAAGGCTAGCTTGAGCTTCGTTAGCGGTGGCGAAATGACGAATCTTCTTATATTCGTCCCTGATGGGTCCGTACCAAACATTCAAGACATTTTTGTCGTACTTCAACAGGTTTTCTAAGATTTCCCGTCTTAAGGTAGCACTCTCTGTCTCAGTTACTTCACCATTCTCACTGTAAAGTAAACCGGACATGACTTTTGGCAATGATTCCAAAAGGTAATGCACGGAATGAGAAAATTGGGAAAACCTTTGTAACAAAACCATTTGTTCCATGTATGGCATTGCCAAAATCGCCCCAGCAGTCAGCTGGTCTTTGACCAACAGGAAGCAATCCTGGTTGGCCACTAGATTTCTTAAAATGCCCAAATGAGACGGTACCACTGATGCATATTCTACTACCAAGTTATGGTGATTTTTGTAGATGTATTCAGGGTTAACAAATGATAAGAGATCTTTAATATGTTCGTTCTCTCGCGAGATGTGGATGTAGTCCCTATCGAGACCTGCAAAAATACTCTCATCATCCAAATAAGAGATTTTTCGGAACAATTTGAAAAGGTACGATTTGGTAAAGTATTTCACATCTGCGTAATCCTCCCTCTTAGCATAAATTTCGCCAAAGCAGGGCAGAATGGGCAAAATATACTTTAAAAGCCATTCTTTACGGTTATTATGAGACGGATCCACCGTGAGAACTTCTTCAAAAAGTTTAATATAGAATACTGTGATATGGATAAACATGACGATGTCAATTTCCAACGACTTCAAAATTTCGTCACGTCGTATGATGAACAGTTTTTCGTTAAATTCGCTGTTGCTTAAAAAGCTAGCTTGGATGTTTAGCAATTCCAAGAGCCTTGCCATGGAGACAGGCTCAAACTGTTTCCTAATTGCCATCAAAAGGGGCAGATTGTTGACGAGGATCCTCCTTCTAATCAGTTCATCTGAGGAGAGCGCGGAGATGGTGTATTCAATGTTGTTAACAATTGGAATGGCTACTCGGGGGTCGAAATAGAGTTTTAAAAGAATATCGCAAATCACAGAGTTAGAAAATATTCCCTTTGGGTAAGATCTAGCGATCACTTTACATGCTGCGACAACCAGCGGTGATACACTGGAGTTCAAAGCCATTTCTAAGTTTTCGATGTTGAAAATTGCTAATACGTCTTCAAAGGAACAGACTGTGATGACGCTATTAAGCAGTTGAAGTAGCAAATCATAATCCAGTAAAGAGTCCGAAACGTTTCCCAGTAAGATTCGTTTGATGTTAGCCAATAATCTCTTCGGATCCTCTTGTAAACTAGTGTGAGTACTTAGGTCCAGGGCACCTTTCTCTAAAACATCATTAATATTTACTGGCAATTCGTCCGCCTCTAGTGCGTTGTTCAATTCGTCAAACAGTTCTCCAGTATGTGCATAAGCGTTATCAGACATAGTGGAATTCAGATAATTTTGGTTCGGTTCGAAAGGCTGTTACAGTACTTGTGACTGCCAACCGCCTTCAAAAGTTTTAATAGTATACACATACAAATATATATATATATATATATTTGTATATTTGGACCCTAACATTATACTTCGTCAAAAGTGATTGTAATAAGGTCATCGCCTTTGAATAGCCATAAGATAGCCCGTCCACATCAAGAAGAACTGCATATATTATTATTTAAGAAGCTTTTCCGATAATAGATTTCACTCTAAAATTTGGAAACAGCGTGGTGACGTACGACTTCGTCGATGGCGCTCGCAACGTGATCGACGTTGCCTTCATTCAAGCCAGCTATGGAGGCCCTGCCGGAGCCGACCATGTAAACGGCATGGTGGGACTCCAACCGTTTCACCATGTCTGGAGTTAATCCGGTGTAGGAGAACATACCGCATTGTTCGACGATGTGGTCCCAAGTACCGGGAGTCTTCAACTCGACCAATTTATCTCTTAGGGAGACTCTCATCTCGTTGATTCTCGAGGACATGGTGACCATGTCCTTGTGCCACTGGCTGGTTAGTTCAGGAGTGCTCAGGATTTTTGCCACGATCTTGGCGCCGTAGGCTGGAGGGTTGGAAACTTCGCTTCTGGTCACCTTCGACAGCTGTGAAGCAACCGCAGCACACACAGAGGCCACATCAACCTTCTGTTCGTCTTGTTTGGGTAAAACCACATGAAAACAGCCCACACGTTCACCGTACATGCCCACATTCTTGGCAAACGACTGGCATACAAAAATCGGGCACACTTTAGCCAGTCTCTCCACGCCCAGTCTAATTGCGTACGCATCGCGGTCCAAATCGCCAGAGGCAAACCCTTGGTATGCGCTGTCAAAGAGAGCGATGTGATCCTTAGCGGCAATGGCGTTCAGGATCTCCACCCACTGTTCCCTGTTAGGGTCCAGGCCAGTAGGGTTATGGGCGCATGCATGCAGTACAAAGATGGATCCGCTCGGGGCCCCCTTCACAGCTGCCAAATATCCCTTTAAGTCCAATGTTTTCGTGTTACTGTCCCAGTAAGCATACGACGCCGTCTTAATGCCCTGCGTTTCGAAAATAGCGTTATGGTTCGCCCAAGTGGGGTCCGACAAGTACACTAATCTGTCAGGCAGGAACTTGGTGATAAACCTGGCTGCGATGTGCAGAGCGCCAGTACCAGACAAGGACTGCACGGAGATGACACGTTTTTCCCTCAATGCAGGTGAGTCTTCACCGAAGATGATCTTGGAAGCATTCAAAGTCAAGGCGGGCAACCCGTTAATTCCCAAGTACTCGTGGTTGAAGTTGGGGTCCTGTTGGACTAGTTTTTCAGCGGAACGAACACTAGGCAGGACCCATGGCTTACCTTGATCATCTCTATAGGCACCAATACCTAAATCAACCTTGTCACTTCTGGTGTCCTTAGCTAACCTTTGTTTGATATCGAATAGCGCGTCAGCAGGAAGCTGTTCGACGCCATTCAAAAGAGTCACTGACATGGAATACGAAGACGTAGTTCTGTAGGGAGGAGATAAATATGCCAAAGAAAACTGAAGTAAATTTTGACCCAAATTCTATTCAAATTCTAGAGTGGAATATAAGAAAGGAAACTCGTTCTCTAATTATTTCAAGTATTTTAAGTTATTGAAATGGTCTCTTCAGTCAATTGCGACTTCGAAAAGTGGTTCAATGGTGAAATTGTTCATCTAGTGAGTCACCTTAACATTTCATATCATGCCATGTGGAACAACGGGCATACCACATTTTTTTCTCCACCTGTTTTAAAGATTAGTACGGTTGTTTGGCCGAGCGGTCTAAGGCGCCTGATTCAAGAGTTCGACTCTTACTTGCAGTAAAAACGCAGGGAACACTCAGGTATCGTAAGATGCGTGAGTTCGAATCTCACAGCAACCATTTTTTTTCTTACCTGGAACTATATTAAATAGCATAAAATTGTACTTATTACTCCCATGGATCCCCTCGACAGGAAGTTGAAGCATTCTTCGGTATATCCTCGATTCACTTATTTTGTTGCTCATATTAAATTTTTATATTTTGTTAGAATAAAACGGTTCAACGTAATGAAAACAGCGAGCCTTAGAAATGTGTAAACTTTAGCAATTTCGTGAATGACTAGTTTGAATTTGAAGTACATAAATTCACAGAGAAGGCGGTTCCTGACGGGGAAAGGGCCGGTCCAAAAGGTGTATTTTTTCTGACCAGACATATTAGTTCCATCGCTCCCTGACAAAGCATGTTTAAGATAGCATGAATATTTTCCATTCGAAAACGGCATTCTCGGCAATACCACGCAAATAAAAGTGAGTGACGCTATCTAGAAACGTTTTATGTATTTTGAACCGATCATAGCTATCTGGTTAACCAATGTAATTACAACAGATTAGATACGTGCATCATACATACCATTCTTTCTGTCCCTTGTCTGGTTTATTCCAACCGATCCAATTACCTGCGCTTGGTTGAAACAGACCGTAGGCAAATAGTAGGTCACTTTTCAGTATCTCTCCCCAAATGTGTAAATAGTAAAATAGTAGCGATTTAAACCTAGAAACCCGAAAAAAATACTCCGCCGCGCCAGGTTAAGCAGGCTCTGAAAATGCGTCGTATACTCAACAAATGCTTATAGCAGCATGTGTTGTTGAAACCCCGAAAATATGAAAGGTTGTGACTTTCCAAGATGAATTAGACGAATCGATACCGGTGGCATTATTTTTATTCGAGCCCCTCACTAGTCCGTAATTTGAAAGCTTCTGAAGCAGTCGTGCAGGTGAAATACCCTGCGATACCTTGCACCGGTAACTAAAAATTAAAAGCATAAAACAACTTTCGTTTGTTGCTTGCTTTTGAATTTCCAGGCGACATATTAGAAGTATTGTCTTGGTGCAAGAAAAATGGTTGAATTTGCGAATTCGTGTGAACTAATTCGGGCTCCGTGGATCAAGTAAGCTCATCCGAGGCAGCTTTTTTTTTGGAAACCTTTTGTGACTTATTACAGCAAGGGTCGAAAGATCAATCATCTTAACAATTTTACGGTTGCAGGACCCACAAGCCTTTCAAAAGCGTACCACTGTCCAATAATTTAGAGTCTCTTATGTATGATGGTATCAGCAAAGTAATTTGTCTTGTGTATGGCGGTGGTTGCGGCGCCCTCAACTGTTCATATCTAGGACCCCGCTGTTTTACCCACGTTTGAGAATCTACAAAGGAACGATACACTGTGGCAGCCTCCTCTGCCCCGCATCAGTTCCTGGAGCTCAGCCCGCTAAGTATCACACAGGACACGTATCTCCCTGGAGCCTTACTTTTTGTCTTGAAGTCATTTATTTTTGCAGGGCGAGGTTTATCATCATCGCATCGGTACCAATTTTCTAGTTTTACAATTTTAGACTAAGGGATTACAATCTTACAACAACTGGTATAGATCAAAGCTATCAGGTAAAGGAAGCTTGATCTTTCCCTCCCATTTTGCTACCTGGCGTTTTGAACGCTTACTAGTTAGGTTAACACAAGTTGAATAAGCTGGTTCCCTTTGAGACGCGTGTCAGGAGGCAATAGATCAAGTGTCAATATTTGCTCAATAGCAAGTTGGAGATGAACTCTTCCAGTACCGGTGCCAGCAGTGTCGTAGATTCTCTCTCATATCTAAACCAGACGGCACGCTCTTTGGTACCCAATAGTGTGATTTTCAGCTCATTCGTTAACTTCCCATACAGACTGGGGCTATCGTTAGTGAACGCTGTTAGGATTCAATATCAACAGGCGGTGGACGCTGATGCCTTAATGCTGAGCCTGACGTGTATGAAAGAGATTGTCAACTATTTCCTGAGCAGTTACGCCATTGCAAGTTTCATTACGGCTCTTATTCTCAACAGATTTGTCATAATGGCATCCCTGAGGTCTACTGCCAATCGTGTGACATTGCCCCTGTGGTCCAGAGTATGTCTGCATCTATCTGCCATTCTGCCTCTGTTTTACACTGTGGTTCAAGTGCTGTGTCAATACGGAATTTTGCAGTGGTTTGCACCTTTAGACTTGGCACCTTTTCTTTCCCGCACTTTTACTGCGTATGCCTGGTCCAACTGTGTGGAAACATTTGTGGCTACCACCACGAACACTTTACCCTTGGAGGAATCTGATTACTCCATCTTTGAACTCTCAGTTCAGTTTTATTTCTTAAACAGGATGAAAGAAACCAGCGGCCCTTCATCTGATTATTTACCAGATTGTATGATGGCCGCACTCGGTAGGATTTTGATTCATTTTGTCGAAATGCTCAGTTGCAGGAAATACCGACTCATTGGTAGCACTGTACTCAACTGTGGTGGACTTGTTCATCTGGGTTACAAAGTGAAAGGGGAAGGTTTCGAATCGTTGCCCGCATTGACTAGGTACAGGAATTTTCCAAAGATTTTCTCGCTCTTCCTCATCATCATGTCGGTGAGCACCTACTCTTTGGCTTACTTAGTTAGAAAGGACCCCTTCGGTTCTGGCGGTTTGGATCATCAAGAGTTGCAATTCTATTCCTTTATGCACAGCTGGTGGACGCATTTGAATTGCACCGGTGAAGAAGAATTTTCTTACGTGGTTGTTAAACTGGCACTCATGTTGTGCATGGGCCATGAATCGATGAGCAAAGGTGTTTTTAGAGAATTCCCTCATGTGAATGTACCTTCCAGCATCCACCACAGCTACGTGATTAGTGGTTATTTGAACGGGTTGCCTACGATTCCAGAGGACATGGACGACAAAACTTGTGGCAGCTCGGTTACCACTAATGCCCCTGGAATAGTCAATAGGTTTAAAATATCATTAACCATGATTAAGGCCTTCTTTGCCTTTTTCCGCAAATCAAGACTACACCACCCTCGACAAGAACCCCCCAACAAGATAAAGGATTCCAACAAGTATGTTACCGAGAGGAATTACGCAAAGTTTTTATTCAAACCCAGCACCATTGATGATGATAGGGATCCCGACAGTAATCAGTACTTGCTCCCGGAAGACGATCCGTCGGGGGACTACTTTCCAGATCCAAGCGATGAGCTGGAGACTGATACAGAATGGGTTAGCGACGACGAGGACATAGGAATGATTCTGGCCCCTGATAACGTGGACAATTTGCAAGAGGATATCAGCTGGCACATCTCTATGTGGTCTATACTCAAGTCAACAGTTCGGCGAGGAACGAGGTTGACCAGGATGCAGTATGCCTCATTGGAGCCACAGAAGATTCTCACGGAGGTAGTACTTGAAAAGGCCTCCTCCCAGGACAAAAACATGAGCGAAGACGAGGACATAGACACCAGCTTTGCCTGTGTAGTTTGCAAGACAAACCCAAGAAACGTTGTGCTATGGCCTTGCAAGTGCTTTGCCCTGTGCGAGAGCTGTAGGGTCTCCCTAGGTTTACGTGGGTTTAACTCCTGCGTGTGCTGTAGAAGAGAAGTACATGGCTACAGCAAGCTACATACCGTTTGAGCTATGCCACCTTAGCATAATCCGATCGTTAATGAATATATACTCTTATATATAGTTAAGATGCCCTGATTGTTTTTTTTGAAGAGTTTTGGCGGGTTAAATTTTTTTTGAAAATTTTTGAAATATATAAAGGCGATGACATGCTGGCATCAAACTTCATTATCCGCAATCATTTCTTTCTTGTTACTTTATTTTACCAATCCATAGGCTCGTGTTGAAGGGATTCACAGAAAAGGGAGACTTTGCTGCTTTCACTTTGTGAGACCAGTGATCGTCTCTTGCTAATGTTGCTTAGCTTTTCTAAACGTCCTTCCAACGTCTTGGCGCTCGAGAGGGGAGCTTCAAGATCCTCTTGGCTTTCCTGCAATGAACTTCTCCTCCGACTCGAAGGGTTTTGCCTTTTGAGATGGGGTCTGAGTCGCTCATCGTGGGAGTATTGGCCCTGGGATGTTACCATGAGATATGTGGATGAAGCAGATCCACCCGCCAACGAGTCCAATTAGATTAAGTAGGGTGCATGGCTTCGAATTCTCTTACTCTTCTTGAGTGAGATTGAGTTCGGTCATCTTTGAGTTCGCCCTACAGCAGTATATTCCTGGACACTGTGAAGACCCTAGTGGTCATTTATCATTTGGGTAAAACCATACTGCATACATTTGTTTCTTAAGGTAATCTAATCTAATCTTGGTAATTCTTTCTACTCAAGCGTCGTTGTGTTTTTCACATTAATACGATAATTAGTGGAAGCTTTATATATTTCAGTGGTGGAAGAGACGAATTGGGTTTTCCACGTAGACGACTTGGAAGGAGTTTGCAGCGTTGAACACAACCTTGTCCATGACGGAACCAGATGGAGCTGCGATATATTTGACACCGCTTCTCACTGCTCTGTAGACGTTGTCTGGGAAGGGGAAGAAAGCGTCACTAGACAGTGACACATTAGTCAACTTCGAGGTCCAATCCTTTCTTTCCTCCTCCGTGAAGGGAGCTGGCAACTCAGCAAATTTAGATTCGTATTCAGATTTCTCCGGTTCATCCGTGGGGATCTGGCCCGTGACAAATAGATCGATGGCATTGGACTTTTCAGCTCTCTTGACCCCCTTGGCCCATTTCATGGACAGGACCCTTGGATGATGTCTAAACCACCAGTTGTCGGCTTTGTCACCGGCCAATCTGGTGCAGTGGATTCTCGACTGTTGGCCCGCACCTAGACCAATAACCATACCATTTTTGGCGTAGCATACAGAGTTAGATTGGGTGTACTTCAAAGCAATCGTTGCCACTGTCAAGTCGATGACGGCTTGTTCAGTTAAGTTCTTGTTAGCAGACACAATGTCACGGAAGGAGGACTTGTTGATGATAGCATCATTTCTCTTTTGTTGCAAACTGACACCATAGACTTGCCTGGTCTCCATGGGTTCTGGTACAAAGTTTGGATCGATTTGCAACACACAGTACTTCCCCCTCTTCTTCTTCTTCAAAATTTGCAGGGCCTCAGGTTCGTAACCGGGGGCAATGATTCCATCAGAGACCTCCTTGGAAATAATCTGAGCAGTGGGCACGTCAACGATGTTGGAGAGCGCAATGAAGTCACCGAAGGAGGACATTCTGTCAGCACCACGAGCTCTGGCGTAGGCACAGGCTAATGGGGAGAGGTTCTCGATGTCGGAGACAAAGTAGACCTGCTTCTCGGTATCTGACAGCGGGACGCCCACGGCTGCTCCTGCGGGCGACACATGCTTAAAGGATGCAGCTGCAGGTAGGTTCAAAGATGCGGAAAGCTCCTTCACCAAGGGCCAGGAGTTCAAAGCATCTAGCAAATTAATGTAACCTGGGGAGCCACAAAGTACTTTGAAGGGCAACTCTTCCTGCTCCTGAACAAAGGCTTGAGCGGGCTTCTGGTGCGGATTGGCACCGTAACGTAGGGGCAATTGGGCCTTACCTTCAGAGTACTGCTTTCTAAAAAAATCGGAGATTGCAGCATCGTAATCGGCCGTGTGTTCAAAGGCCTTGAGAGCAAAGCTGTTCCTCAATTCCTGAGAAACCTGACCGGAGTTCTTCTTTAACTCTGCCAAAAAGGCAGGATAGTCGTGAGGGTCAGAAAGGATCGTCACCCTAGCGTGGTTCTTGGCAGCTGCTCTCAAAAGAGTGACACCACCGATGTCAATCTCTTCGACGGCTTCTGCGACGGTGACACCCACTTTGGCTACAGTCTCCTTGAAAGGGTACAAGTTGCAAACAACGAAATCCACTTTATCGATGTGCTGCCTTTCCAAATCACGCTCGTCTTGTTCCGAGTTTCTGGCCAAGATACCACCGTGCACAGCTGGATGCAATGTCTTCACCCTGCCACCGAGCATCTCAGGCGCGTGCGTGATCGTAGAGACGTCTTCCACTGGGAAACCAGCTTCACGCACCATGCGTGCGGTACCACCAGATGCTAAGATACGCACATTGGCCTCAGAAAGCCCCTTGGCAAGGTCTAAGAGACCAGTCTTGTCGTAGGCAGACAGAATGGCTGTCTTTTCGTAGTTACTCATGCTGGCTTGAGGAGCTTATAAGGGGAGAAGGTGAACTGCGAACAGAGAAGGGGTGAAATGTTTTTATGTCCAAAAGTTCCAAGGTTGAAGTTTTGTTGATCGACAGTAAACATTTCCAATCTCCAATACCGTTTGATGAAAAATTTGCGTAATTTGACTCATGAACAGAAGTCAATTCGATATGACGAGGAAAGCAGAGATAATTTGCAATATATACACTAAAGCTATACTGTTTATTTTCTGTATCTCCACAAGGACAAAGTGTTGTGCTTCTTCCAGATCTTTCTTCTGCCGGACTGGCTGTTGTTGAATCTGTGGCCCTTGTTGATACCTCTGGATTTCTTACCGGTGGCAGTCAAGCCTCTGGCCTCTCTGTGCTTGTGCACGGGGTTGCAGATCCAGTTGTAGTGAGGGTCTCTTCTGATGGCCTTGTGGAAGGGGTCCACTAGGATGACCTCGAAGTACTTGTAAGTGGAGTCCTGGTTGACCCAGTAAGAGTTTAGCACTCTCAAGTTGGAAGCGCGGCGAGCAACTCTTTCCTCGGCGGTGGCTCTCAACGCTCTCTGGTACTTGAGCTCATTGACACCTTGGTTGGTGGGCTTACCGTAGGTGGCACCCTTTGGCACAGGTCTCTTTCTGTTACCACGTCTGACGCGGATACGGTAAATAACGAAGCCCTGTTTGGCCTTGTAACCCAATCTTCTGGCCTTGTCAGGTCTGGAAGGTCTTGGGGCCCTGTGGATCACGTTCTTTTGTCTGTACTCCCAGACTCTGACTCTCTGCAAGAATCTCAAAGCATCCGACTGCTTCTTTCTCTGCAACTCTTCCAAGTATTTGTAGGCACCCATAGTGATTGGTTATTTGACGTTAGAGTTTCGGTGAAAACTTCTTCTACAATTCGAACGATCACGACGGTGACAGTAAAGTGGGTGAGCCAGATGGGCATCGCTTTTATGCCTGTTGAAATTTTCCAAAAAATTTCAGAAAACTTTTTACAAAGAATTGCGTCGGTTGCGTGACCCGTGCCGAAAGCTTCGCTACTAAAGCGAGGTTGTTAGTGACAGAAGTTTCGCATAAGGCGTGACAGGGTAACTATCCAAGGATAGGAGCGTACTTTGTCATTATTCATGGGTTTGCAAAGACCAGCAAAGTTCGGTTTGTGGGTACATTATAAAGTGTTATAATAAGATGAAGCGTTGAAGATGTTTTTTTTGTTGTCTTTCTGTTTGGCGCCATTAGAGAAGTGCGTTGTATTAACTCGCGGGCGCTTAGCTTGTGTCACATATTCAAAAATATACGGGAAAAAAAATCCAACTTGCCTCGAATTTCGAGCATATTAGGCCCGCATATTGTGCTTTTTTCCAGTTAATCTTCATATCAAAAGGAGAAGTGATTCGGAATTATCTCTGGAGCTTTCCGAAGTACTGGCTCAAGGTCCATTTTCTCTATGATGTTTTCTAGTAACCTCACGGCACAACCGGCATTTCATAGAAGTGGGTTTTCCCTTCATCACTTGCCAATAGTATCTGCAAGCGGACTGTGAGAAAGATAGGGCGAAAGCCTATGTAGAACACATTTTACTCTTCAAGAAGTGCGCAAAGACATGCAAGGCCGGAGTCTAAGCAAACCATGGGATTTTGGGAGGCCCCGAAGCCATCTTTAAAGTTTAACTGCACTTAAAACTCTGACTCTCTAATGGTGCCCCATGTGATGCTAAAGTTTTAGCAATAAATAATGACACCCCCCAACATTAAACGTCTGTATAAAAATATTATTGCTAACGTCATGGTGAAGAGAATCGGCCAGACAAGTGCAATACATCCATGTAATTAACGCCCACTCTCCTATTAGAAACAAAAAAAAATGTGTACACTTTTTTTAAAGGTAAATATAAGTCTGCATTGTTCAAAAATAACTAAGGAGTGCTACACGCACTCATAACCATTAGAGCTAGAGTGTGCAGGAAAAAAAAATATTTACCTTGTTGGCTATGCGTGTCATCCATGCGCGTCGCCTCTTAACTGCGCCCCCTACAATGCAACCTTTGTACGCCGGTTGTTCAAGTGAGAGTCAGGAATGTAACAAACCATAGTGCATTGCATTACAGGGTGTGCATGTTACTCCGGAAAAATTGTGCTCGATTTTTCGTGGGTCGATACAATCTCCTTGTTTTTGAGACATTAGTTTCGCGAACGGTGGTCTGAAGCTATGGTTTCAAGAGCTCAATGTGCCAGAAGATGGAGCATTCGAGCAGACAACGAGACTCGCGTAGTTTACATAGTAGTAGTGGCTCCACGTCTGGCGAGCTGCTAATTCTCAAAGTTTTTACAAGATTTTTCGAAGTTTTGTAAGATTGCTACAAGGTCCAACACAGTAATAACTGCTTGTATGGTCTGGCTAGACCGGGCTGAGCCCTTTGCCTTGCTCTATAGCCCAGTTAATCCTGTATATGTCCTTGCTCGTGGCGCCTGGTAACGCTCGTGACCCTCGCCTTTGTTCTTTGCTGGGCGTCTCACTGACGCGTATGTTACCTGCGCCACAGCTGGTCTGTCATTTCGCGGTGAACATGGCCCGGAAGTTGACCTCGATTCCTTTTGGGCGTGGGCTCGAATCGTGTACCGGTATGTCATCTCGATGCAGGAATCAAAGTACCCACATCTAGAACAAAGGGCTGTGGGTATGCGGACCCACATAACACCTGCTCAGTGTCCCCCAGTTCTAGACTGGCGTGCGCTCGATTGGGTTAGGCTCAGTTCTTAAATCAGTTCGTCATGGCTGGGAAATATTATAAAAGAGTAGCTCTTGGCCCAAAATAATCGGGTATTGGTTCCAAAGCAGGAGACCAAAGACATCCACGACACTGGTTGATTAGGCAAATAACCGGTCAGTCAATTAATAAATCGCTCAGAAAATGTACTTTGCACCACGCTTTTTGCTCGCTCTCTTGGCTGTGGCAGCCGCCAGGGAAACCACTACGTTGGCCCCGTCAGTCGCTTCTTCGAACAACGTCACTGGTGTCTCTGCAGCTCCTTCCAGTGCTTCCAACGGCACCGTCGCAGGTTCGAGTCGCTTCAATGGAACGTCTCGTTGGAATGGCACTTCGCATTGGAACAGTACCACTGCTGTGCCCGGTGGGTATAGCAACCAGACCAAGTCTAGAAGCAGGGCAGTGACGTACCCAGCTACTTCGACTTCAGTTGTGTGGCAACCAGCTTCCTCCAGCCCTGCGAGCAATTCGGGATCTGGGTCCAGTTCCGACTCCTCCTCTGGCGCTAGCTCCAGTGCCGGCTCTGGCTCGAGCGACGCACAATCTGATGCCTCTTCTGAGTCTGGAGATTCGCAATCCAGTTCTGGGTCTAGTGCATCGTCGAGTGGTAACGACGCTTCCTCCGACTCTTCCTCCGATGCATCCTCAAGTTCTGGCTCCAGTGACTCGAGCTCTGAAGCTGAATCCAGCTCCGGCGCTAACGGTTCGTCCGCTGAATCTGAGTCCGATTCTTCGTCCAATGAGTCCTCTGCTCCTAGCGAAGGTACCAGTGCTACTCCTAGCGAGGCCACCAGTGCCACTCCTAGCGAAGCCACCAGTGCCACTCCTAGCGAAGCCACCAGTGCCACTCCTAGCGAAGCCACCAGTGCCACTCCTAGCGAGGCCACCAGTGCTACTCCTAGTGCAACAGAAGCCTCTTCATCTGCTTATGCACCCTCCCTTGCGTCCTCCTCTGCTGCGCTGTCTAGTTACGGTAACTCTAGCGCCCCAGCTTCCACGGCTGCCCCAACCGCTAATTCTAGTAGCTTAGTGCCATCTGCTCCAATCACAACATCGAGCTTTATCGTTCCACCAGTTAACTCGACCAGCTTAGTGCCATCTGCCCCAGCCACAACATCGAGCTTTATCGTTCCACCAGTCAACTCGACCAGCTTGGTTCCATCCTCTACTCCAGCTACGAGTTCCGGATCGTCGAGCTTTATAGTCCCACCAGTCAACTCGACCAGCTTAGCGCCATCTGCTCCAGCCACAACATCGAGCTTTATCGTTCCACCAGTCAACTCGACCAGCTTGGTTCCATCCTCTACTCCAGCTACGAGTTCCGGATCGTCGAGCTTTATCGTTCCACCAGCTAACTTGACCAGTTTCACTCCCTCATCGAGTGCCGCCATTACATCGGCCGATTCTGTACCAACTGGTGTCTCGAGCACTCTAGCAGCTACCAGTGCCTCGAATATCTCGAGCGTTGCCACGACTACCGGCACGGCTGTACCATCAACTGCTTCAGCTGTTGCCTCTAGCTCTGTTCCATTGGCTAGCTCAGCTTCCGCACCATTGTCTGTCGGTACTTCAAATATTTCGAGCGTTGCCTCCACTACAGGTGTAGCTGTGCCATCGATTGTCTCCGCTTCAGTTTCAGTTGTGCCATCAGCTTCATCTTCGGTTGTGCCATCAGCCTCAGCCTCAGTTGTGCCATCGGCTTCATCTTCGGTTGTGCCATCAGCTTCAGCTTCAGCGGTTGTGCCATCAGCTTCTTCAACATCAGCTTCATCTTCGGTTGTGCCATCGGCTTCTTCAGCATCGGTTGTGCCATCAGCTTCAGCTTCATCGGTTGTGCCATCGGCTTCTTCAGCATCGGCTTCAGCCTCGGTTGTGCCATCAGCTTCAGCCTCGGTTGTGCCATCGGCTTCATCTTCGGTTGTGCCATCAGCTTCTTCAGCATCAGCTTCAGCCTCGGTTGTGCCATCGGCTTCATCTTCGGTTGTGCCATCAGCTTCTTCAGCATCAGCTTCAGCCTCGGTTGTGCCATCGGCTTCATCTTCGGTTGTGCCATCAGCTTCTTCAGCATCAGCTTCAGCCTCGGTTGTGCCATCAGCTTCATCTTCGGTTGTGCCATCGTCGGCCTCAGCCTCAGCTGCCTCAGCTTCGGTTGTGCCATCGTCGGCCTCAGCCTCAGCTGCCTCAGCTTCGGTTGTGCCATCGTCGGCCTCAGCCTCGGCTGCCTCAGCTTCGGTTGTGCCATCGTCGGCCTCAGCCTCGGCTGCCTCAGCTTCCGCTGTGCCATCACCTTCTCTTGTCTCAAGTGTTTCAGCTTCAGCCGCTCCATCGGCTTCCGCCTCAGCCGCTCCATCGGCTTCCGCCTCAGCCGCTCCATCGGCTTCCGCCTCAGCCGCTCCATCGGCTTCCGCCTCAGCCGCTCCATCGGCTTCCGCCTCAGCCGCTCCATCGGCTTCCGCCTCAGCCGCTCCATCGGCTTCCGCCTCAGCCGCTCCATCGGCTTCCGCCTCAGCCG
>JAJLTM010000007.1:0-241601 GCA_030568175.1 Zygosaccharomyces lentus
ACTAGTAGGTTCCACACACTCATGTCTGCCTTCAACGACTTTTGCATTGTATGCGATCAGCTGATCCCCCAGGAGTCTCTGCCGAGACGCGTCGACAAGCTCCTCTACTGCAGCGAACGGTGCATGGTCTCCGACACCGGCCACGTGCCTCCCGCAGACTCCAGCGAAAGCGTCTCCACGCTGAGCGACGTAGACGAGCTGATTGCCTCGCCGTTGCTGCTTCCGCTCGACGGGAAACACTTGGCCGCGGGTGACGAAGAGGACCCGGAGTACCTCCTCATGGAATTGGAGTCTGCGTCGCAGGCGGTTCCGCGCACGTGCACGGGCACGGGCACGGGCACGGAGCCCAAACAACGCGTAGAGGTCCTGGACCGCGTCGCGGAGGATAACTACAAGCTATGGCTCTCGCAGCACTACTAGCAGCAGCATCGAATGTATATTCAGAGATATATTCCATTCAGGTTTTTACGACTTAGCATAGCATATAGCATACCCGGTTTGCATAGACAGGTTTATAAAAAGAGCGGTTCATCGTTCCCTAGGCGTTTTGTTTTTTTGTTTGTTTGTTTGTTTTTTCTTCCCCCCTTCAGCGGATACCCGCCATGCGCTGCGTGTTCAGGTGCAGACGGATGTCCATGTCGTCGGTGTTGTTTTCGACGTCGACGAGACGGTTCTGCTGGGCGTCCAGCTCGTCACCTGCAGCGAGGGCGAGGCGCTTGAGGCGGCCGCTGACCTGCTGGATCTGGTCCAGGTTCCTGTCGATCTCGAGCTCCATCATGTCGTCCTCCTCGTCGGCTTCGAAACGGTACTTTTTCGCGCGCTGCAGCGCGTCCTCGCGCCTGTAGCGGTCCCGCACCGACAGCGGCTCGTCCCTCAGGTTCATGGCGCCCTCCAGGCGCTTGGAGGAGGCCTGCACGCCACCGAGTTTCTCCTCTTGCAAGAGTTTGTCCTCGATCTTGCGGTTCTTCATCTGGTCCTCCTTCTCGCGGGCCCGGCGCTTCGAGTTGAACGGGTTGGCGACGTGCACGGCAAACAGCGTGCGGTTGAGCCTTTTCAGTTCGCCGATCTTGTCGTCTGCGATACGGTTCTGTGAGTGGATGAGGTCGAGGTTGTTCTCGACGTTGCCCAGCTGGTTGCTCTGGTGGCCCAGCAGACCGATCGTGTTGAGACCGGACATCTCGGCCTCCTGCGCCATGCGGAGCGTGTTGCGTGTGGAGGCGACGGAACCTTGCTTCGTGAAGCGGATCTCCTGCTTGATCTCGTCGACGGCCTCGTCCTCCTCCTGCTGCTGCCGGGCTTCCTCCTCGTGCTGGAGTTCCTCGAACGTCTTGTAGCCGCGGCTTGAGTCGCCCATCTGCTGTCCCTGCGTCAGTGCCTGCTCTGCCTCTTCCTCTTCGAACTGCCATTGCGGGGCGGACTCGTACTCCTCGAGGGGCTGCTGTTGCGGTTGCTGCGTCTGGGGGGCAGCCGCAGGTGCGGGGATCAGTTCCTGCTGCTGTTGTTGCTGCTGCTGTGTGATGGGGGCATTCAAGTCGTCTCCAGGGTCGTCAATCGTAGCGTTCAAATCCTCCTCTACGGCGACTTGGTTCGAGCCGTCGCCTTCAAAATCGAATTCCCCCTCCCTGGGGCCCTCGTTCAGATCCTCGTCCAGGTGGTCGGTCCCGCCGCCGTGGATGCCAAGTGGGTCCTTGCTGTATAAGTCCTTCGCCATCGAGGAATATGGGTTGGCGGCAGCGGGCGCTGCCGCTCGCTTGCCATACGGGTTGCTGGCCCTGCCATCGAAATGGGGCGCGCTCCTTCCGGGGCTACGGCCGTCCATGTCTGCGATGGCTGGCGTGTCATTGTAAGAGCTGGCACCCATGGGTCCACCGGACGCGTACGGTGCCGCCGCCGCCGCCGCTGCCGCCGCCGCCCCAGGAGCTGGCCCTGCCCCAGCAGGCGCCCTGCTGGGTGCCTGGCCGGGCCGCGATGCACCCAACCCGTCGTAGCTACTCGTGAAATTACGCGATCCTATCGCCGCGGCTCCGCCAAAGTCTGCATAAGGGTCACTAGTGCTCACACCACCACTGGGTCTCAACGCATACGGGTCAGCCACACCGCTCGGAATCTCATACGGGTTTGGTTCGCTACTACCGCTACCGCTACCGCTACCGCTCTGTGCAGATACGTCCACTTCGCTTTTGTTGAGATCGTCGTCCTCACCCCTTGCGTAATCTTCGTAACCGGGCGGCGCATAAACTTTCTCCCTGCCTTTGTCCCTGGCGAACTTCCCATAGGCCGCAAATTTGTCTCTGCGCCTCTTGTTTGGGTTCTTGGTCGGGATGCCCAACTCCATCAACTCCTCTCTATTCTTTCCTATGGGCTCCTCCTCGGGAGGTTTAATCTTGAACAGTTTCTTAAGCCCCATTTCGGCTTAACGATGCTTTGGGTGGTTTGAGTCTATGTGCAATCAAGTCCCCAGTAGCCTATTTGACGTTGGAATCTTTAGCGATCGGTGTGGTTAACAGTTAAAGCGGTAAGTTTTCGGTTAGTTAGTCTTTGGTGACTTAGCTAGCCGATTTGGGAAAAGAAACTAACTCGAACTAACCCCAAAAGAGGGCGGGGTAACGAATGTTACGTACAAGATGATATCTAGTAGTCGCGTGATCTGATATTTTTCTCGTCGTCTTCGGTTGTTTTTTTTGCGGTATTGGCAAGCAAGTGCTAGTGCATGGTGCCTACAATGTGACTTCGTTAGCTGCCGGTAGAGCAAGCGTGCTAGAGCGCCTGGAGTCACGGCTCGAATAGTATGGGATGAGCAATCATCGCGGAAAATTTTTTTTTTTTTTTTAGAATACCGCAACCGTGGCGTTGCATCGCTATAAATAAGTCAACCATAAACTAAATTTGATTAAACTAAATTAAAATAGACTAGTGAATTAGCAAAATACAATTCGTAATTTGCTCAGCGAATTTTTGACCCACGCACATCTTTCTAGTTGCGGCTCCGGGAAACTGTGTCAAAAACATTCTCCAATAGAGAATTCTTCGAAGTCCGAAGTCGCGCAGAGAACTTTTTTTTTTGTGCGTACAACACAGTTAGTTTACAGTGAAATTCTTACTATTATTACATGCCCCTAAATACGTTCTTGCTGGCTCTTCTCCCCTCGTGACGGGGCCTCGATCTGCCCGACTCGCTTGTGTCTCTTGGGCTTCTCTCAGAACGGTTCGCCGTTTTCTTGGGCTTCTCGCTCCTGCCCTGACCGGGAACAAATGTAAGCTCGGCTTCGCCGTGGTGGCTGCGGTGAAGTACAGTATTGGCGTCGTCCGCATGACGACGGTTGTGCGTCTTGTCATGCCGGCGAACTTTTTCGCCGAGTGTCACGTGCTCTGGATCCGTCTCGCCGGTGCCCACGCTGAACTCGCTCATGGCTTTGTCCTCCTTCTCCCTCTCATTGTGACGACGTTCCCGGGCCTTCAACTGTTTTTGTAACTTCTTGGCCTCTTTCTCATTTAGCTCAGGTTCGGACTTTTGCTCCTCCTCCGAGTCGCTCTCGGCGTTGCGGTTCGCTATCCTTTCCTCATCGGATTCCTCTGCAGCCGTTAAAGCTCTGATACGTTTGGCAGATCCTTCCTCCGTCTCCCTAGCTGATTTCACAGGATTCAACTGCTTGTAATCGTAATCGTCCTCGTTGACGCGGAAATCTTCGTCGGCGAACATTTCCTGGAAACGATCATCCTTGAGCAGTTTCTCGGCGGCAGAGTCACCACGCTTCTGCGACAGTTTCTCCACCAACTCCTTGTTGACTTTAACTGCGGGCTTCTTGACCGCACCAGAGGTTCTGATTCTCGACTCTCTTTCCTTCTCGATCCGGCGTCTGATCTCTCTTTCTCTTTCATCCCTGTAGGCATTTGGATTAGCCAGCAACGCCACTCTGTCGTATAGTTCGCTGTTGATGAAGTAACCGTGCATGTACGCCCTTAGGACGTTCGACCCTATCAAATGGCTTAAGTTCAACTTCTTTACGTCGTCTTTGGTTATAAATCTGTAGTTCGAATAGACCGTATCGCTTGGTTTCTCTTCTAACTCTTCCGTGATCGAGTCCAGGAAGGAACACCAGCGTGGTGAAGGTCCCAGGTGTGGTATGTAGTATGTGTGCATAGGGATACCTTCGTTGGCCGTGAAAAACATACCAGTTCCCGGAACGTGTTCCACGTCGTTGATATCAACATTGGGTTCCATCGATGCATATGGCTTACCATCAATTCTATCCCATATTTTGGCAATTCTCTTATCAGAAGTCATAAGCTTGTTCTCCGTATTCACGTCGTCGAGCCATATGATCTTTTTTATCTCAAACCCGTAACCTTGGTCCTTCACCATCGAAGGTTCCGATGACCGTAAATCGTAAAGATAGGTATACCCATTAGAAGTACCACATGCAAAATTTAGGCCATCCTTGCGGAAACTCGTGGAGGTCACTTGAAATGATGAGCTATCTATCTGGTTTTCTAGAGACAAATTGCAAACACGGGAGCGAGCTCTTGGGTCCCAAAATTCAACTACATTACTTTCCGTTCCAACTGCCAACAACCCATTTGCCTCGCATATGGATACGTGGTTGACGCCTTGTGCCTCCAATTTGAAAGGATTTAAAAATCTGCCTTGCTCCAAATTCAACCTGTAAAGTTCATCACCACTGGCCCCCACGTACAGGTCACAACTCATTGGATTGTATGCTAAACTTCTGCCAAACTTAGGAATACGAGTCGAGTAATGTAATCCACCTTTGTTTTGAAATTGAATGCTTCTATCATTTTGTAAATGAACACTTTTGGTCCAGTCATCTGAGAGAAATAGGAAATCCACATTTTCTGAATCCGTATGTCTCTCGAATTTAAGCGATAGATTGGCAAAGTCGTATAGATGTATTTGGGGCTTGTAAGTGCCTGTGGCCATTGCATATTGGCCATCTCTACTTACTTTTATCTTGTTGGAAGCTTCGCTGAATTCAAAATCTTGTATGAGATCGACACGGTTTTGGTACTCGAGGTCATTCCTCAAAGTTCTCTTACGCCTTTTCGCAATCCAGTCAGGTAACGACCTCGATACATTTGAGCCGGAGACTTGATATACAGAAATATCACTCGCCGACGTTGATTTGAGCACCATCTTGGAGTCGAATGCCTTTTTTTTGTCCTTTCTTGTAAAGTTTTTTCTTGATACTATGTGATGAGATGAGATCGGATGAGATGAGATGAGCTTGAAATTTTTCAAAATCAAAAATATCAAAAACATGGGTTACCCGAAGTCTGCAATAATTGGAAGCAAAGAAATACATAGAGGAAATAGTAGAATAGTTTTAAGGCGTCTCTTCTGGCCCCACAGCTTCGATCACAAATCTGATTTGAAATCGTCAATGTGAATGGATTGTGCTCTACTGTTGTTTTTAACTCTGTTGTGACCACCCAAAATGTAATTTTTGCCCGTACTGACAATTTTACTATTGCTGGGAGTCGAGTTCATCCCGGGCGAACCATCCCAAGGGTTGCTAAAGGTCCCACTTGTTGGCGTCTGGGGTGTCCCATTAAGGCTTTCGATGGTTCTCGCGAGGCTTGAAAGAGGTTCCCCGGTGCTGTTGAAGGCAGAGTAGTAGTTGCCGCTGCCCTCTGCTGGAGTGATGGTTCCCATCATAACGTCATTGCTACGGTTTCGGAAAGTGACGGTATCTGGAGTGCTGCCTAAATTATCTGCAGTATAATTTCCCGGATTAAAGGAGACCGGTGGCGTGAAGGTGAGTGGTCTTTGTGGTGCAAATGATGGAGTGGAATATGGGTTATATTTGTAAGCCAGTGGTGGTGAGGATCCCAGCGTTTTCCCCAAACGAGGCGTGTGACTGCTCTTTTGTTGTGAGTCTTCCTTAGATGAAAAGGACGATGACCTGGGCGTCACAGCACGCTTGTGTTGTAAGCTGCTGCAAATGGCTTCGTAATTAGGCAACAATTCGTACAGTTTGGACATGAGAAGGGTATTGACGGGCACAAAGGGTTGCTTAGTCTCGAAAATTGTTTCAAAGAAAGGTCTGTAGTAATCTGTACCGTCGTTCCACACAGTGATATAGGTTTGCAAGGTCTGTGCCGATAGCTGGTTCTCGAGACACAATTGTTTGATATATGCACCGTCTTGGCCAAAAAATAAGTGGTATAACAGATCCAGACAAATTCCTTGCAATAAGATGTCCACGGTTGAAACTCTATCGCACAGCTTAATGAAATGGTAAAGAGCGATGTCACCGTGCGCAAGGATCAGGGATTTGCACAACCGCGTCGTATTAGAAAAGATGATTCTCGCCATTATGCGCCTTCCCTGAGTACTCAGGGGGCCCACCACAGAATCGGCCGCTTGATGTGATAACATCGAGGCCACGATGATGGGAATAAAAAACAGTTTAAAATATTGATCGGCCACTCGGTGTCTGATGTTAAATGTTTCATCTGCCCCGTCTATCGTTAATGGGTCTATTTTCAACCACTGATATTGCTTCAAAATCTCTGTGTTGATTAAAATAATCATATCTAGCGATTCGAGGAGTAAGTTGGTGATCATCTCAAAATTGTTGGCCTCTTGTTCCGATTCGAATTCATTGTTACCAAAGGCAAATAATGATTTCGTGATGGGTGGCAACGGCGGCAATAATGACTCCTCAAACCAAGAAGGTATACGATACTTGTTGAATTGTGCTGCTTTGAACCATTTCTTCTCCTTAGGGTGGAGTTGCAATTGATAGTCTGCTTTTTTGATCATCTCGCACACGTTACCCACATTGATCAAACACTTGCATAGCAAAAACTGGACCATGTTTACAATAGCTGGTAAACTTTGAGCAGTTCCCAATGTCCCTAGGGCAGCATGCAGATTGTGCATGGGAACTTTACGTAAGTTGTTAGCCGCTTGATGCAGTAAGATGGACATACGAGGCTCCTCAAAGAAGTTCAACTCTGGATGGTCGATGATCTCCATGAGCACTTGTAGGTCAAAGTGCAAACCACTGGCAGAGGACCCATGATATGTTGCTACTTGGGCAGCTAGTCTGTACAGCTTATTGGGAATCCAATCTGTGAAGAGGGAAATTCTTTTGCAGATTTTGTAGATGAAATATCTCTTTTGTTGCTGTTTGTCTTTCACCAGTGAAATCAGGTTCGTAGATGTGGCGATGTGAAAATCTAGTTTAGCCTCGCACAGAAGCAAATCAGTCAGATTCTCTTGTTCTAGTGACCCTGGCCATTTGCCGACTGGTGCGTGAGCCAGTTGTAACCACTGAGGCACCCATATGTTCACTAAGACATGTCCCAACCCGAGATCCAAGTACTGCAAAAGCTGGGGAGTCACTTCTTCGTACTGATCAAGTTGTGAGACTAGCGTGTAAAAACCCGGAGTGTATCGAGCATCCAGAGCAGTAACCGCGTCTTTATTGGGCAAAAGGGCATGCCAAGATTCTATGGATTCTGTAATGAGAGGATGCAGTTCCCTATGAATAGAAAAATAGGCCAAAAATATGGCCACCACGTCTATTTTGCTGCTCAAGTTTTCATTTTTCAATATCGGTGTGAATACATCTATCCCATCCAAATCGCTTTGCTTTACATGGCCGGGAACCACTTTCTGGTTAAAAAACCCCAGTGCATTAATCAGCTTAAAAACAAGCTCACCATCACCCGTAGAACTTAAATATTTTAAAGCTCGGATTGTAGAAGAAACCAATACCTCGGCGGTCTCGTCTGAAACAAGCGGGTAGCTCTCGTTGAGCCTACTCATTCTGTTTTTTTAACTCTGGAATCGAGGTGATTGACCCTTCTTCAATTTAGTATGAGTGAGGTCCTTTTGAAAACGTTCTGATTGCCTAAAAATATGAAATGCCGATTTATATATATGATTCGAACGTTGTTGTATTCGATATTTCTTGTTCTCATTATGAAACCTTCCCCTTCTTATTTTCTGATACTGCCGCTCACACTAGTCCGAGATCCGAAAGGGTAAAAATGTTCGGACAACCATGGGACAGTGTCCACACGTTATGCCTGAATGTTCCTGAATAGCATATTAACACTATTTTGAATGCATTGCTTCTCATTTCGATCGAAGATTTCAAGTATTCTTTTCAGTCGAACATATTTCGGATGTCTGCCTTTCAGGGTTTATCGTGGTACGTGGTTGCCAAAAAAAAGAAATAATCCGCATAGACTTCGATAGGTTGTTTATGTACAAAGTTCTAGAATATATTTTAAGTATCTTTCCATTAAGATCTTATGGTTGTTTTAGTTGAGGTAGTCGAAATTATTCAGGTAGATTTTCTTTTGCTATAAAACTATATATCCATCTCAAAAATTGTAGTGCTTTTTATTTAATTTCAATGCAATTGGTTCTCGTATGTCTGTACTGTGCCATTCCTACGGGTTTGTTGTGAACATTACCAGGTTCCCGCCTTGGCTGCCGCAAGTTTGCTCTCTGAGTGAGTGTCAGTTAGACCCGTGTGGTCTGATTAGTCTCATTGTCATCAACAGCTTCCCATCATCGTGGAAATTGTAGCCCTGTTCCGTGAAGGTGTCTGTCTCTGATTGCACCGAACTTGCCATAGTCTGCAACCTTTGCAAGACATCCGCCGTCAACTCCCCATAAGTTTTGATGAGCTTGAGCATATATAGCGGAGGATTGTTTGCCGCTTTAATCAATCCTCCACTGCCCAAAAACTTGGCTACTTTTATAGCGTTCTCAAGGGGAAGTCTCGAGAGTTTGTTTTCGCCCAATTTCCGAATGCCAGCTTTAGTCACACATACTTCTTGGACAAATCCTCTGTTGGTAAAAATGGATTCCCCCATTTCAAAGAATGCGCACATGAGTCTATGTTGTTCGCCTCCTTGCTCTTTGTCACTATAGTGGGCCACATACATGTCAAAATGTAACTCGAGGAAATTAGTCCATTCCCTAATCTCTTTTAAATGGGACATTTCCATAAAGTCACGCTTCTCATGCTCTTCGGCCCACTGATTAAACACACGGCGCATCTGCATTTTAAACGTTCGACTCTCATCCAGCCTATCCCAGCCATTCAAAACATTGAGCGATACAAGTGAGAATGTACTCATCATATTGAACAGGCACGAGATCTTCATGAAATCGGGTGTCACAGGCGGCAGTGCGACCGATGGAACACACGTTAGAAACATTTGCACCATCAATACAAACTCGTTGATCATGCCCAGTGTCAAGTCCCCGTAGTCCACGTTGGCGACCGGTTCTAGCACCTGGGGTTTCCTGGGCGTATGTGTGTTTTGACAATAAATAATGGGAAGGGCTAATGTGGACATGATTAAAAGTCTCCAGGGTCTCATTGGGCTCCGTGGTCCTTTTTGAATTCGATTTTGATTTTTGATTTTCGTTCTCTGTATTGATTTTTATATTTGTCGAGCGACACTGGCGCAGAGAGAAATCAACGTAGAAACATCGATTGGTAAGTTCAAGAGAAAGGCCTCCCAGTCTTTTTGGCGATTCATGGTCCAAATGATGTATCGAGCGTCTGTAGTGAGTAAGTTGAAACTTAGAGCCCACTGTCCGGAGAAACTTGAATTGCGGTGGGGCATTAGGGGTCGCCAGAAATCACCAGATAATCTTTACGCCACAATCCCCTTCAAAGGGACATCCCTTCACGCCAGTGCAACTTCCCCAGCCATCCTCGGGTGCCATGTTTCCTCGTTCCTGAAGAATTAAGCTGTTGGTCCATATATAAAAAGCGTGGAAAGGATGTAAGTACGAAAAACTTACCATGTCCAGCAATGCTCGTTAAGCAAACATGAAAGCTCTTCTAGTAATTGACATCCAGAACGATTTTATTCCTCAGGGATCCCTGGGGGTGCCCCATGGTGATGAAATAGTTCAACCAGTAATCGATCTCATCGAGGACCCCTCTCAACAATGGCATAGGGTCGTCATGACAAGAGATTGGCATCCTTACAACCACATTTCCTTTGCCAAAGTTCACAAATTGCCCGATTTCTCCTCTTACACTTACCGTTCTCCTGTGGACCATGATAATTCCGTGCAAGCAGGCACTCTGTGGCCGGTCCACTGCGTGCAGGGGACACACGGCGCTCAACTGGTGGAACCCCTGATCGAGGAGCAACACAAGATTGGCTGCCACGTCATTGACAAGGGCTACCTCCAAGACAGAGAGTACTACTCTGCCTTCAATGATATTTGGAATCAGCACAGGACCGAACTAAACAACTACCTACACTGCCATCACATCGACGAGGTTTACGTAGTGGGCCTGGCACTCGATTACTGCGTTAAGAACACGGCTATCAGTGCTTCTAAGCTAGGCTATAAAACTACCATTCTCGAGAAGTACACGAGACCCATCTACTCTGATAAGAAGTCGATGGACAAACTCAGGCAGGAACTCGCAGAAAATAACGTCCAATTAGTTTAAGTAAATTCGTAAATACGCTGTCAGGAATCCATTTACGCCTTCTTCCCCACAAGAGACTACGAAATAGTTCTAGAATCGCTCGTCTTTTTGTAGTGACGCCTCGCCCCTAACGAGGCGTCGGCTGTCTCCCTTGGGTTGAAATTTCGCGCCAGCCAGACCGTGAAAAATTGTGAGCCAGTGATGGCCTCGGGCCTGGAAGCATCTTGGATACCTCTAAAGGTAAAGCAGAACCGTATTTTGACTTAAAGAAGGCTGATTACTTCATCCCACTTTGCATGGAGTTGAAACCTGGAAGAACGCGAATATACAGCCTTGTTGATATATATAAAGTCAATTGGTTGAATACTGCGAAGGATTAAGGAGAGACAAACCGAGCCACGTTGGTGTTTTACAACAGCATGTCCAAATCTACCGGCAGCATAGGATTCCGTATAGACAAGAGGACTAAACAAGTTTTCTTTGGGATTCTCCTTCTTTACACTTTGATAGCATTCCACCTTTCCAATACGAGATATGCGAAGAACTTCAAGTTACCCAAGTTTTCCAATGTGGCTCTACCCACCACTTCGCACATTGAAGATTTAAACCTTCGAGAGTTCAAAGTCAAGGACAGGAATTTGAAAGATTTGAGAGAACAATTGGCTATGGCATATCCGTATGAACCTGAAAAATCTATACCCAGACGCATATGGCAGACTTGGAAGGTCAAGGAAACATCCTCCGAGTTCCCTTCTACGTTCAAGTCTTATCAGAAGAATTGGATTGAAGCTGCCGCTCAAGGATTTGATTACATGTTGGTGCCAGATGATGAGATCGATGCCTTCTTGGATAATTTGTATGGAGAAATTCCCCTAGTGCTTCAGGCTTTTAAAGAAATGCCAAAGAACATTTTGAAAGCGGATTTTCTAAGGTATCTGCTACTTTTCGCAAGAGGTGGGATTTATTCTGACATGGATACTTATCCCTTGAAACCTTTAGATCAGTGGCCATCGACAAATCTCGAAGGCTTGCGGGAGTTTCGTCACATGAGAAAGCCAGTGCCTTACAAGGGTTTTAAGACTGGAGATGTCGCCCTGTACCAAGACCGCGAACCAGGTTTGGTGATTGGCATTGAAGCTGATCCTGACAGACCCGACTGGAGCGACTGGTACGCACGCAGGATACAGTTTTGTCAATGGACCGTTCAAGCAAAGCCAGGCCACCCAGTACTTCGTGAATTAATTTTAAACATTACTGCTACCACTCTGGATAGTGTTTCAGGCATCAAAAATACGGCGCAGGATCTTATAGACAAGACCCACGAAGACGATTACAACGTCAACTTTAGGGACAAAAGGGCCAGAGACAAAACTTATTCGCATGAGGAGGCTAAGACGGAGGAAAACACTGACGGGAGCGACATTATGAACTGGACAGGCCCCGGTATATTCTCAGACATCGTAATGGAATACGTGAATAATTTGATCCAACAGAACAAGGACGTGCTGCTGCTCAATGGTAACATCTACACACCGGCAACCGTGGACCCTGCGGAATCTGCAGAGGAGGATACAAGCCGATCCACCAAGAAGTTTTACAGAAAGATTTCTGAGTCGCTTCTCAGCAATAACCATGTGCCTTGGGAATTCTTCTCCTTAATCACAGAAACTATAATGATTGATGACTTGATGATTCTACCAATTACAAGTTTCTCTCCGGATGTGGGACAGATGGGTGCCAAGTCCGTAGACGACGAGATGGCGCTAGTCAAACACATGTTTCAAGGGAGCTGGAAGGGCGATTAATAGTTGCCAAATGTTTGCATAGTTTGTATTTTTGGCAATTCCAGTATTAGTGAGACTGGTTTTGGGAATAGCCATGAAATATAACGGAATTACTCTGGTTCCCCAGGCCTTAATATATGGGCAGATGGGATCAAAAATGCTAAAGTCAATTGTATTCAAGTCACTTGAATTAATTTGGGTGGAAGTACGCTAACAGATACGCTGAATGTCTGAGTGAACGCAACTTGAAAATAACTTTTATGGGAGGTACACACGCTCGGCAAAGGTTTTTTTGCATTCTCAGCCTGAAGTACATATTAAAGCCGGCTGATCCAAGCAACAACTTGAATTTCCCGAATACAATCACTATAATTTTTTTCAACTAATTTCTCCTAATTTCGTAAATGCATGGAATGGTACGATTTGACATTTTGGGAAGGATGTTGCTTCATAATTGATCTCGGACGTTGATTGGCGTTTTCTAACATTCGTGTAAATCTTTCCATGTGTTACTCAATTACCTGATCGGGCCTTAACGGCACCTTCAGCTTCGGGCACATGGCGTAGTTGGTAGCGCGTCTCCCTTGCAAGGAGAAGGTCGCCGGTTCGACTCCGGTTGTGTCCAATTTTTTGTACTGGTTTGGTCTCACAGCACCAACGAGGTTCTTGTACGAGGGAGTTATGGCTACTAGTTACAATGATTTAGTTCAGTGTTTCTATTCGTTTTTACTGCCATTGTTTCGGCATTTCCTACTACCATCGTTTCCAACTGTATATATCTTGGCTGGGAAAAGTTCCTTGGAAATAAATAAAAAAAAAAACGCAAAGAATATATTCATCGAACGATATATATATATATATATATATCGTGTGTTTGTGTGTGTGTTTGTATTGCTGTATTTGTACTAATATTCACATCTACATCTTCCGCAAAAATGTGGGATGAAAATATTAATTGGCAACCGTTTAATGTCAATAACAACTGTAACGACCTTAAATTCGGTACGTCTGTTGATTAACTATAGATAATTACAACCCCTGGTAAATGTCCTTTAGAAAAATAGTGTGAGGGCACACCGCAGAGAAACGGTATTGAAAAGGGGATCAGATATTAGATTTTACCAACAATTCCTTGGTACATATCATGAGATCACACAGGCATCTTTCTTTTTCTTTTTCTTCGAAGAATTATTCGAAGAGCTATTTGCGGCACGAGTGGGCTGGGACTTTTGGTTAGGAGCCTTTTTCCGTGCTGTTTGACGGGTCTTCTGGTTTGATGCTTTCGAGTGGTGTCCCGGAGTTGAAACAGTGCGTTTGGTGTTTGTTGCCGCCGGAGTGACGTTGCGGCTATTACGTGGAGTCGCACCTTTGGGAGAGTGATTGACAGCCTCCAACTCATTTCTCATGATTTGTCTTACTAGATCGATAAAAACTTCATCCACATTGCTTCTTAGTAGGGCACTTGTCTCGTAGAAAGGAACTTTTCCCCATTTGCTGCTCACATCGATGCCCTCTTCAATGCTGACGACTCTCTCATCTTCTAAGTCTGCCTTATTGCCCACTAAGACCATAGGCACTCGACTCACATCTTTTATACGCAACACTTGCTCCCTGAGGTCCATCAATTCCTCTAGCGATTGACGATCTGTCACTGAATAAACTAGCAGAAATCCCATCCCGGATTTGATATAAAGCTCCCTCATAGCGGTAAACTGTGCGACACCTGCAGTGTCTAAAATCTCGAGATCGAACACTTTGCTGTCGATTTCGATGGTCTTTCGATAGGAATCCTCGATTGTTGGATCGTAAGTGTCTAGATAAACTCCCTGCACGAACTGGACTGTTAGGCATGACTTACCTACACCACCTGCACCCAATACCACTAGTTTATAGTCTCTCATGCTGCCTCAATTCTCGGTCTGAGACGTTTTGTGAAAGTGCAGTTAATAGTTCATAGACGTCCAATTTAATGGGAGACGCGTTGCTCTATTGAAAAAGGCGATTTGAAAAGCACACGAAAGAGGACAATTTTAAATAGCAAAGTAATGCTTAGAACTTTGAAGCGTCCATCCGTGACCAGGATTTTACTTACCTGTCAATCGTTTATAAGGAAATATCATTTTAATCTGCTCAACTTGAAAGTAGGATTCACAAAGCAGGTCTCATTGCATCCAGACTCCGAAAAATTGTATGTCTCTCAGATCGAGGTAGGTCCCAATACTGTAAGACAGGTATGTAGTGGGTTACGAGACCACATACCGTTGCAAGATTTCCAAGGTAGGCTGGTTGTCGTTTTAGACAATCTCAAGAAATGCAAACTTAGAGGCCAGCCCAGTGAAGCCATGGTTTTATGTGGTGAAGATTCTAATGGTTCTGTGCAACTATGTAGGCCTCAGGTTAACGAAGAGAACCTGGTGGGCCACAACATCGCACTTGCCGGACAGGAAGTCACAGAGACGACTAGGAAGATAAAACCCAAGGAGTGGGAGAACATCAGTTCAAGATTGTACGTAGGAAACAATAACATTGTCGTTTACAAAGAAGAAGACGGGTTAGAGAGACAGCTATGTGTTGAGGATGTACCAATTGTGGTAGATAATTTACCTAGAGGGAGCCCCGTCCGTTAGTGACTTTTTTATACATTTTCAAGGTTTCAGGCTAACCAATAAACCTGGATGAAATAATGAAACGCAATGTTAATAACTGCCGAAGTTTGGTTCGATTTTCAAAACCTTTTAGCGCACACTCATGATGAAAATCTATAAATCCTAAATGCTAGTACTTTGAAAAAGAAAGAAAATTTCGTGAACATTTTCTCGTTTATTTGGCTGCCCTTTTCGTTTCATTCGTAACAAACATAAGTCAGAGAGATGTAGGGGATTTTTTTTGTTCTTTTTTTTCTGCTCGTATGACGACTATAGAAGACTATCTGTGGAACAGCACTCTCTTTGGAGAGGGTTTGGCATAAATTTTGTTCCCAAAACGATAGATTTGCATTGCAAAAAAAATTACATTTTCTGCCAGAGCTTTTTTCTCCTTTATCCCTGGATTTAAATAGTTTGAAAGGATAACATCTTAGTTTTCATGTGGTTCCTTGGTTCGGTAAGCGATTCTTTTCATAATCAGAGTCCAGACTGGTGGCTTTACAAATATTTTTATATTGAGGTCGTTCACTTACCCATTCTACATCATACAAATGGTTAATGGTTGCCTTGCGTTTCGGGCCAGGAAGCTGGGATTTTTTCGTGCATCCAAAGAGGCCTCTTAATCTTGTGAAGTTTATTTTTAAAATATCGCCAATTGTAACGAACTCATCATGAAAGTTCGTGTGCTCCATTTTGAAATGTTCCAGGTTCTCTTTTGTCGTACCACGAGCTTTTTCATTGGATTTCTCTGAGCTACTTATGTTGGAATTGGCTTCCTTCTGAATTTTTTTTAAGATCTTGTTGTTCAGTGTGTTTGCTCATACCTTCCGATCTTCCGATTTTAGAGTCCAGGTCTATGTAAGCATTTCTATTTTCAAAAAAGAATATGTCCTCCTTGCATGCTTTGCCGTCAATTTGCTCCATGTAACATGACAATTTTCAACCGTAAAATTGACACATTCGCGGTTAGCAAATTTCACATTTTCTCTTTTCAACTGGTCAATAGTTCCCCTTAAATCCTGGATCCCTTTCTAACGTTCCTGCCTTCCCTAAGAATTTCAAAATATAAAATTTTCTTCTTTGAAAGCGATCTCAAAGTCCAAGCATAATCTGAAAAAGGGTGTTATTAAAAATAATAAAAATTTTATTAATAATATTCTTCTTATTCATATAAAATCTACATATATCAGGTTTTTAATAATCCATCCATTTAATAAATTATAGTATAGATGAACTATTTATAGGTTCCATATTCCTATGTAACTTGTGACATTATTTTCTACCGTGCCCTCTGGTGATAGGTGAAACCTGACAAAGCATCTTTGCATCATTATATCAAACACTTTTTCAGAGTGAGGCTCGTGATGTTCAAAAGGTATATGAAATTCATAGTATTTGATCAGCAGCTAGAAGAAGCGCGAACATCGTTGAACACATTCAACGTGTCTGAAAAAGTGTCAAGATTTGATTCCATGAAACAGAAATAACTAGGCAATTGGTAAGCTAAAATATATGTATTATGTAATTTTCTTGATGTGTTCTGGTGTTGATGTCTGCTCATATACTTTAGAAATGGCACACTGACACGTCGAGCACAAAAATATTAACGAAATAAAGTTCGAGGAACCTCGAATTTTCCATAAATTGATATACGTGTCTTTACAAGCTGGCATTTGGCGAGCACAGCGTAAAAATCATGGCCCCATAGAGAAGATTATTTTCTAACTGCGGTGGTTCCTGTTTTTCCTTTTGTTTCTGAAAATGCTTCGCGCAAGATTACTCTGATATAAAAACGATTTTCGCTATCTCCAAAAAGATGGTTGCTGTGAGATTCGAACTCACGCATCTTACGATACCTGAGTGTTCCTTGTCTTTTACCACAAGTAAGAGTCGAACTCTTGAATCAGGCGCCTTAGACCGCTCGGCCAAACAACCATACTAAATCACATTGAATTTAGTACATTGGTACAGCAATATGACGCTGCATTGTAATGAACGGCGATTCAGTTACTAGTGAGTGTATTACGTTAGGTTCCTTGGATCGATAGTTATCAATTATATTCTAGATAGCTTGGTCCCTTGTGGTAAGTACACCAGTTGTAGTTAGATCACACAAGGTTCCCTTTATATACTCCTGGTTTGGGGGTCCGCGGCTACCTCAAATCAGTTATTAGTAGACTAGCTTTCCGTAAGGCCGGGTCACATGTTCAATTCATGACCTGCATCACACATATACACTACACACTACTTACAATCCCATCCCGACTTCATCCATCTCTGATTCAAGCTTTTGGTGATCCAACGGGTTCGGGGCAGACTCGTAGACGGTGGTTACGGGGGCTCCGCCGTTTGGTGCAATGTAGCCCGAAAACTCGCCCCGAATCTCAAGATAGTACAATCTGCACAGATCGTCCTCCTCTCCCGACCAGTTATCTTCTAAGAAAAGAGTTAGTGAAGAACAATTCTGGAACACACGCCTGGGCAGGTAGTGTTCCACAAATGTATATTGATCGTCATTTACCTGTGTTTCCGTGGTCCCGACATTGTCTGGCTGTTGAACTTTAAAAGCGATCTCTGAAGAACTCAAAGTGTCAAAATCGACACTTTTATTGTAATTTTTAAAAAGTTTAATAGTCTTGGGAGAACTGAACCCATCATCTGTGTTGTTGGTCCTCAGTATTATTGAAAACAACTTGCAATTCCCCACAAAAGGCACATGCACCACCAGTTGACAATCCGCGTCACTCTCTAAATACAGAGAGCAATCGAATCTTTGCCCTTGAGGTTTTAGAAAAGCTCTGGCAAATTCCGTATGTGGGGGCAGACCTCGAGCCATTGCGTTTAAACATATAACTTTGGAAGTGTCGATATGGGCATATAGCGACTGGCTTGGGTTTGTTGGAATTGGTGCAGTGTGACTATGGTCATGGTCATGGTCATAGTGCTCCTCTTCGCAATTATGGGACATTTTGACTATGGTTGAACGTTGCAATGCGTTTTCCTATTGGTATGCACAGGTAAAAAAGTCATCCCTGCAGCGAGAGTTCATGAAAAAGAAAAAATATTGTAAGCAGCTCTCCCAGATTTAACCAAACCTACCAACAACATTTTAAAAACATTTTGTAACTCCTGACCAACGCATCGACATGCACACAGCTGAGTTTTTAGATATTGAGCCTACCGCTATTTCTTCTATTTTGCAAGGTGGATACAACCATCCACTTTTAAGAGAATGGCAGAGCGAACGCCAGCTGACTAAAAACATTTTCATCTTTCCTCTATTTATTTCTGATGATCCCAACGATGACACTGAGATTGAATCTTTGCCCAATATAAGGAGATTTGGGGTGAATAAGTTGCCTGCATACTTGGCTCCCTTGGTTGCAAAGGGGTTGAGATCGGTAATTTTGTTTGGTGTCCCTCTCAAGAAAGACAGTAAAGACCCATTGGGTACTGCTGCGGACGACCCAGAGGGGCCGGTGATTCAGGGTATTAAGACGTTGAGACGAGAATTTCCAGATCTCTACATCATGTGTGATGTGTGTTTGTGTGAATACACCTCTCATGGACACTGCGGCGTTCTTTACGACGATGGAACCATCAACAGGGAGAGAAGTGTTTCCAGACTTGCGGCTGTGGCCGTCAACTACGCGAAAGCTGGTGCCCATTCGGTGGCACCTAGTGACATGATTGACGGCAGAATTAGGGACATCAAGCGGGGGCTCGTCAATGCCGGTTTGGCACACAAGACCTTTGTCATGTCGTATTCAGCCAAGTTCAGTGGGAATCTTTACGGGCCCTTCAGAGATGCAGCCTGCTCGGCACCTTCCTCTGGCGACAGAAAATGTTACCAGTTGCCCTCCGGTGGTAAAGGCTTAGCTCGCAGAGCTCTAAAGAGAGACCAAGCAGAAGGTTCTGATGGAATTATTGTAAAACCTTCAACTTTTTACCTAGATATTATGCGTGACGCCAGTGAAATCTGTAAAGATCTACCCATCTGTGCATACCATGTGTCTGGAGAATACGCCATGTTGCATGCTGCGGCGGAAAAAGGTGTGGTGGATTTGAAAACTATTGCGTTTGAATCGCATCAAGGCTTTTTAAGAGCTGGTGCAAGATTAATCATCACTTATTTTGCTCCAGAATTTTTAGATTGGCTTAGGGAGTAATTCACGCCCAAAGTCGTAAATGCTCCATGTGTATAGGCCTCAACAAAGTAATAATGAAAATAATTAGTATATTGGACGTTGGAGTGTTTATCTTTATAGGTAAAATCCCATTAGAACAACAATTCGTAAAAATGACCTGGTAGATCAATTTGCGTCGAAAAAAGTAAACTTGACGCCTTCGAAGTATTTTAATCAAAAAGTTTTGAACGGGGAGATTTATGCAAGATCTTTTACTTCAAATCTTTTTATTTTGATAGTAGGGTATGTGCCTTTTAATTTGATAGCAAGTATTTCTTATTCATAATGATTCACAGTCGTTTGGATTTATTTTTCCGACGCTCGTCAACCACAATTTCAAGCCCAATCGTGCTGCCCAGATTACCTGTTTAATTCAGCAAGCCGTCATTACCAATTTTTTTGGTTAATACTACTGACTAACCATTTTCTCTGCCACGTGAAATTAAAAGTTTTCACTGTGGCGATAAAAAAACACCGACAGGTTCGAAGCTCATCCCAAACATATAGAAAGGTTCAAAAGAGCCATTGACTTGGTTGCAGCCACTTGCAAAAGTCCAAACCACACCGCAAGCTGAAATGGCTATCGATACAAGAACTAACGTTATTGATTTGGTGGGAAACACCCCGCTTATTGAGTTGAAGACTTTGCCAAAGGCTTTGGGCATCAAACCAAAGGTCTATGTCAAGTTGGAACTTTACAACCCAGGCGGTTCGATCAAGGACCGTATTGCCAAGTCTATGATTGAATATGCTGAATCTACTGGTGAAATTCATCCCAGCAGAACTACTTTGATTGAACCTACCTCTGGTAACACTGGTATTGGATTAGCTCTCATCGGGGCCATTAAAGGTTACAGAACCATCATTACTCTGCCTGAAAAGATGTCTAATGAGAAAGTGTCCGTTCTGAAGGCACTAGGTGCAGAAATTGTTCGTACACCAACGAGTGCAGCTTGGGATTCTCCAGAGTCTCACATCGGGGTGGCTAAGAGGCTGGAGAAGGAGATTCCAGGAGCTGTTATTCTGGACCAGTACAACAACCCAAAAAACCCTGAAGCTCACTACTATGGCACTGGGAAAGAGATCCAGGAGCAACTTCAAAACTTGGGTGAGTTTCAAAACTTGAAAGCTGTCATAGCAGGCGCTGGTACCGGTGGTACCATTACTGGTATTTCCAAATATTTGAAGGAGCAGAATAGCGAGGTAACAGTCGTGGGAGCTGATCCCCTCGGTTCCATTCTAGCTCAACCAGAGTTGTTGAACAAGAACGATGTGGGCGAGTACAAAGTCGAAGGTATCGGTTACGATTTTGTCCCTAAAGTCTTGGAGAGAGATGTCGTGGACAAATGGTACAAAACAGAGGATAAGGACAGTTTCATTTACGCTAGGCAACTGATCTCCAATGAGGGTGTTTTGGTCGGCGGATCCTCTGGCAGTGCCTTCTCTGCCCTAGTCAAGTACAGCAAGGACCATCCTGAGTTGACTGAGGACGATGTTCTAGTTGCCATCTTCCCTGACTCCATCAGATCGTATTTGACCAAATTTGTTGACGATGAGTGGTTGAAGAAGAACAACTTATGGAGTGACGAAGTATTGGCACGTGTGGGCGAGAAGGGCGCTTCGAAAGTCGACAGAAATGATCCTTTCCATGGTGCCACTGTGCGGGACCTAAAATTGAAGCCTGTGGTTTCCGTCAAAAAAAGCGCTGTTGTTGCTGATGTGATTCAAATTTTGAGGCAAAATGCCTTCGATCAATTGCCAGTTCTCAGCGAGGATGGTAAGTTGAGTGGATTGGTCACTTTGTCGCAATTGCTCAAAATACTATCCAACGGCAAAGCTACCAAGAAGGACAAGATAAAGTCGTTCTATATCGATTTCAGGAGACTCAACAATTTCGACGACGTATCGTCTTACAATGAAAACAAGTCCGGTAAGAAGAAGTTCTTACAATTCACCAACTCTTCTAAACTGGCGGACTTAAACAAATTCTTTGAGAAGAACTCATCTGCCATAATCACTGAAGGGTCCAAACCAGTTCACATCGTCACCAAGATCGATTTGCTCGACTATTTAATCTAATTTATGTACATGTAGTCAAACGTTCGAACTAAGATAAAAAAATCACTTGGTCTTCTTTTCAATACCCAATACGGTCATTAGAGGACCGAGTTGTTCGGGTCCTAATTCAATGCCTGCGCTCTCCAATTCTTGCTTGAATTCACTCATGGCATTCTTCAAGTCCCTGTCCATAAGTATTTTCACCATTTGCCAGGGCCCTGGGGGTTTAGTACTGTCGCCGTTGGCTAAACCCTTCTCGATCATGATTTGACTAACTTTTTCTAATTTCTCTGTGAGCTGAGGATGCGAGCGGATGTCATCCATAAGCTTTTGCACTTTCAAATGAGCTTTTACCTGGTCATTGGGTTGCTTGCTATCCCAAGACTGTGCGTACCATCTTTGACCAAAAGTAGTGGTCCTGGGATTCAGAGCTGAGCCCTGAATAACTCTAAAAGACAGTGGGATAATAGCCCTAGTGAAAAGAGATCTTGAAAGCATCTGGATAGACTTTGAGCAACGGACTCAACGAGCTTTAGGTGCTTGTAGTATGGGCGATGTAATTCAAACCTTTCCTTTTGTATGTCGACAAAATAAAAATATCAAAATGGAAAAATGAAAAATTTGAACACTTTTTTTCTGCAAGAAGTAGTCGCTAAAAGTGAGCTTGGGCACTCTTTCAAGCCATCACGTCCCTCATTGAGTTTTAAGCTCCCTCTGACATAATTTTTTGCAACAAAATCCATATCCTCAGGTTTCGCAAACCAACCCTGTATCAGATATGCTGGTAACAAAAGCGGCTCCCAAGTTAAAAAGAGAAGAAATTTGCCACTTCCCGGAATCAAAAGCAGACTAACCTTGGACGAGAATAGTGGGGTTGACGAATATTGTATGGAGTCGAGATTTCTGGGATTAAGACGAATTATTGAATTTGACCTTATTTAATATATGCCACCTTTGTGGTCCCTTACGACAAGTAATGACGATGATTGCAATAGAGGCGTTTGGTTTCACACCATAATATGTTGCAACCAGTTGAATAAAGTTCCAGCGTCAACAAAGCTCACTCCAAAGGGCAGGTCAGCAGCCGCCCATGTAGAAAGGAAAGCGGCTAAAGGCCTCTCTTACCTGGTGGTACCTGGTAGTAAGTGTGAAGAACTGGGAGAGGGGAAAAAACCCTTCGGGCGTCGTATCGTTTGGAAAACGGCTGTCTTGAAATAATGCATGGTTCAAGGCACCGATAGTGCCGCGGATGATGGATTCAGCTTTAAGATCAGAATATTCATACTGTACGTCAACCCTAATTAAGAACATTCCGAAGGCGTAAAAGACCAAATCTCTCCTAAAAGCGGTCTTGATGGTCTGACCGGCTTCTTGCCTTCACCAACGGCCAAAGTGATGGGTTAGGTGCCGCCATAAAAGAAACTGGGACCCAAAAATGATGTCAAGCTCATTGCACGAATTTACAAATGGGTAGCCCGTACGCTGATTACTACACAATTCCACATGGGTCATATTCAGCACCAGTGTCATCAATCAGAACAAGCGAGATGCTGCTCAGTGTGTATAGCTGGGAGGGGAAGGTGAATTATAGTCTATGCGGTAAGATCGACTGTTGGGCGCAAAATTTTACATTTGTATAAAACTCGGCATGGTTAAATAGACGACACAACCCATTATCGTGTATTTTATCAGCAGTGTGTTAGACCCATCTGCTCGTAACGATTTAGCAATGGAAAGGAACATTCCTGTGCCGGCGACACCAGCAGTGGAAATCTTGTGACCCCCAATGTTGAAGCTATAATCTATCTTGTCCTTGAAGGAGCCTACAAAGGACCTTGCACTACTGTGAAGATCGTCTACTCTCAAAACTAATACAACATTTTGGTTCATATCTGAAATATATACTGGATTTTTCAGCAGACGACTCATTCGCTATCTTCTATGTGCGCCGCAAAACGTGTCAAAGTGTCCTGTCCTTGGTAGGGTGGATTAGGTTGAATTGATTCAAGAAAACTTCCACCTATTGCCGCATGCCTCACAGGTGCAGAAAGTAGTCAATGGCTCATCTGCAGATCTCGTTTGCAGCTGGTAGTAAGACACCTTTTTCTCCTTGCACTTGCCGCAAGTGAAACGGTCTGTTACGGAGCGTTCTATAGTGGCGCCTTGGGCATTGAACAAGTTTTGCTTAGCAATTTCTTCTAATTTCTTCCTCAAGTGCTCCGGGGCCAGCTCTTTGGGATCACAGGTAACTAGATATGCTGCCGTAATGTCGCCATTCGTAATTTTGTGCTTCAGGTCCGGATTATTTTTGGATATGATGTTGGAGTATATAATCCTGTACTTATCTTTGTACGCTTTCTCGTTCTCATCGCAATTGTTGAGCTTATTCATCTCTTCCTCGACAGCCTTGGCAGACTGCAACACAGACTTGGGTGGGTGTTCGCTGTTCTTGGCCAAGGCATCGTAGAGAGCCCTCACCACCATATCTCTTAATTTATGATTGTAGATGTTGGTGTCCACACCATCGTTCTTGCTGTTCCTGGGTTTGGTAGAGACGTATTTGTCCTGCCTTTTAGGTTCCGGACTAGCTTGAGCCACGGGGGACTGCGACGATTGCTGCGGTTGCACCTTGGCCTTTTTGCTCTTATTGATCGCATCCTTCCACTGAGAAATCATACGTTTCACCAGTCTAGCAATCTCTGGGTTGGACGACTTTTTGAACTTGTTTACTTCGACACCAACTTTGGTCTCTCGCAAAAGCTTCTCCGTTGGGACCACATCCTTCTCCAGTGCCCTGAGGAGATCAAGGACAGCTTCATCACTGTTCTTTAACTTCTCCAAGTTCTTTACATATGTCACCACCTCTTTGGAGTCCATTTTCCCTTCTGTTTTCCCACTTCGTGATGACTTGTGTTTGGCATTCTATGTATAAGATTTGGTTTCGGGCATTGCCTGTTAAAATTCTACTTCACCATGAACAAAGAAGCCATCAGGAATTGAAAAATTTCTAAGCCACAGCAAAATGAACAGGTCTGGTGGTGCCCAGCATCTTCCATCGAGAGTGGTATACCTCGGGTCGATCCCTTATGACCAGACGGAGGAGCAGATCCTCGATCTCTGCAGCAATGTCGGGCCCGTAACGAATCTAAAGATGATGTTTGACCCACAGACGGGCAAGTCCAAGGGATACGCATTTGTTGAATACAAGGATTTAGAGTGCAGTGCAAGTGCAGTGCGCAATTTGAACGGCTATCAATTCGGTTCGAGGTTACTCAAATGCGGGTACGCTACGGGGAATGATATGGAAACACACGAGCCCAGCAATGGGGACGACGGCTCCAATCTCAAGTTCTCGAGGCTGCCAGCCGGCGTGGATGTGAACATCAACATGACTACCCCCGCCATGATGATATCTAGCGAATTGGCCAAGAAGGTACCCGATGAGCAGCTGACATTACTCAGGGTACTCCAGGACTGGACTAGCAGAAACCCAGAGGATGCGGTTGAATTGCTGCGAGAATGCCCACAACTCAGTTTTGTGATCGCGGAGCTATTGTTGACCAATGGGATCAGTAATGTGGACGATTTGACCCAGTTGGCGGTGCAACGTAACGAGTCCCCAGAGGCGGGTGCCTCTGGATCTGATGGTCCGCAGGATCCCACTGTACAGTCTCGCCAGAGAGAGCTACTGAGACAGGTGCTACAGCTCAGCGACAGCGAGATAGCAGTGTTACCAGACAATGAGAAAATGTCACTATGGGACTTGAAGCAAAGGGCTACGAGGGGCGAGTTTGGACTCATATAAAAGTACATATTTTAAAGCATAGCAGCATATTAATGTCGACCGTAGCGCGACTCTTTATAGCCCATTTACACTAGTCTGAACTTCTAACATGGTACTTATGAGTTTTTTCCTTTCTAGCATTGGAGGAAAAAAAACCTGGCATAATACGAACACATAACCCATAGTCAAATGAGCCACTCAACAATGTCTGATCCAAGGAGGAGAAAAGCTCGCCATACGCTGACGCCAGATAATCTTTCGTCAGCCATTCAGCTGACTAACATGCCCGCAGATTGGACCCAGGACACTGCGTCGTCAGTGGTTGCCGGTTCGGGCCCTATTGTGGACATAACCACCAAGACAGACCCACGTACTGGGCGTCTAAGTGCTGCTGTGTTTGACTACAAGAGTAGTAAGGATTGCAGACGTGCATATGAGGTCCTAGGACGTGTTGAAAACTTGCCTTGCAACTTGGAACGTATAATTCCTCAAAACTACAAACTTCGTCAGTCCGTAGCGGCCAAGGAGGAATTACAACTGAACAGGGACACGTTTCCCTGGAACTGCGGGCTTGATCTGCCCTTTGAGATGATTTCTGAGGTTCCACTACCGAGGAAGCCTTCTCAAGCACCAGCACCGCCTGTGAACAATAACGGTAATAACATCGGTAACAATAACAGCAAGCAGGGCAGCAACATTGCATTCCCAGATATCCTGCGCAAAGCATCCCAGCACTTGCCCCAATTGCAACCAAATGTGCTGTCAGGTACAGGCCCGGTCTCTGTGAACCTGAGTAAAATCCCACCTTTACAACTTATCGAAATTATCTCTAACTTGAAGATTTTGGCCAATCAGGATAGCATGAAGAGGGCTCAATTGGAGGCATTTCTTAAGACAAACCTCAACATCTCCATCTCAGTGACGCAGGCACTTTTAGAAATGGGATTTATCAATTACAGCGTCGTTACACAAGTGCTAAAACAAAGACAGGGCGGAAGCGGGAACACCTTCGGTAGCGCTGTGAATAGCAGTTCCAACACCCCTGTAAATCACCATGTGCCCATACCCATGCCTATGTCCGCGCCACCATCTTTCCTCCCCCCACAGCAACAGCAGGCCCCTCCTGCTCCGTTCGGATTCGTTCCACCACCAATACCATTCATGCCTCCAACGCCCGCCATGGGGACACCTCCACCAGCCATGATCCCCGTACAGCCCCTCGTCCCACAGCAGAAGGCGCAAACAGGCATTAACATGGTCAAACTACAAACCCTGCCGCAGAATCAACGAGATATGATCAAGCAAGTGCTAAAATTCACAGATGAACAGATCCGTGTACTACCGCCGGACCAGAAGACTCTCGTGGAAAACCTCAAGAAAGAATATATACTTTAACAATCGACTCTCAAGAAAGATCATCCCAGTACTAGATAGATTACAGATTGGCTCATCTGCAAACCGTTTAAGAGCTTACAATTGTACATATAATCGCTGTCTGCCTTGCTGTAAAATTGGCTCATCTCGTTCGTCATTGAAAAATCGGCGGAACCTTAGTTCAAAAATTCACATTCACTCCCGAAGGGAACTTCACATGGAACATGTAGAGATCTAAGAAGCGTAACAAACGAAGCTCAGGCGCAAGTTAGTTTCAACATTACAATTTGTTTAGTTCAACCTCGCAATCAGTATTTGGCCAAGAGTTAGCTAAGATTTGCTTGGTTCTATTCCTTTGGCAATGACTGTTGATGTGGTAGCACGAACGAGATCGTCTGGGGTGGCGTTCAAACCACCTACAACGCACGACATGGTGCGTAGTCTGTTCGATCCCACAGTGAAGAAGTCGTTCTTAGAAGTCTGCATCACTCTGGCGCTGCTTTCTGATTTTGCCACTTGCCATTGGCTACTCAAATGGTTCGGATTGGCATCTACGAGGAGGGCCTTTCTGGGCCAGTATTTGTTTTGGAGAGTTTGTTACAATTTGGGCATTGGTATCGTTCTGCACTTGCAATCGAGATACGAAACTTTGAGCAATTATGCCAAGAAGCACCATCTTTTCGCTAAAGGCAATCAAAAACCATTGGCTAGATTTTGCCAGTTTGAATTGTCTACCAAGATGCCAAATACTTACAACATGTACTCGCAGCCTGAGGAGCTCAATATGTGGCTTTTGTTCCGTCAATTTGTGGATTTGATTCTCATGCAGGATTTTTGCACCTACATGATATATGTGTACTTGTCTTTACCCGCGCAGTGGTCTGCCATGATAAACTGGAGGACGGGGTTGGGTGTCTCTATGATCTTATTCAACATCTGGGTCAAAGTAGATGCCCACCGCGTCGTAAAGGACTATGCATGGTACTGGGGCGACTTCTTTTTTTTGCAAGAGTCTGAGCTAGTATTTGACGGTGTGTTTAACATCTCACCTCATCCAATGTATTCCATTGGGTACATGGGGTACTATGGACTATCGCTGATATGTGGAGACTATCATGTTCTGTTGGTATCTATCGGGGGCCATTTGCTACAGTTCTTATTTTTAAAGTATGTGGAATCACCTCATATGGAGCTTATCTATGGCAGCGAGGTCGATGACAGTTCGCAGATCAACAGTCACATCGATGACCTGATTGCAAAGAAGAACTACGATTATTCAAGGCCCCTCATTAACAGCGCGTTTTGGGTGGTCAACTTTGACAAACTTAGATTCACAGATTATTTCACCATCGGTACATCTTTGGCTCTCGTTGGGTGGTCTTTCCTCGAGGGGCCTTGCGCCAAGTTGCTGTTTAACTTGGCCTTTTTCAGCAAGCTTATTTTTTCCATCGTCGTGTTTTCGGTGCTCTATTTGCAATCTACTCAAAAGTGGTTCACCAAGTTGTATCTGAAAAACGGATATACGCAAGTCTATTCTTACCAACAGTGGCAGTTTATCTACAATTTTTCAACTTGTTTGACCTATTCTTTATTGTTTATCCAAACTTTGGCAAAATTGTTCGATCGCGACACTAAGATTGAACACACTCAATTAATCTTTGGCCTGCTTCTTTGTGCGCTGCAGACATGGTGTAATGCTGAAATCAGATCTGCAATTTCGGACTTCGGTTGGTTTTATGGTGATTTTTTCCTAAGCAACTATATCACCACCAAAAACTTGACCTCTCAAGGTATCTATCGGTACCTGAATAACCCAGAGACTATCTTAGGTGTTGCTGGGGCGTGGGGCACTGTGCTAATGACCAACTTTTCTTGGGAAAACATCGTGCTTGCCGGTTTATGGACAATTTGCAATTTTGTCATGGTTAAATTTATTGAGCAACCTCACATGGCTAAACTTTATGGGGGGGATGTACGTGTAGGTGGGATTGAAAAGACTTTACAAGGTTTAGGACCCTGGAGAAGGATGTCTGAAATCATGGATAAGATGGAGAACGTTATCTTGAACTCTTTGACTAACCATCAGGAGGAATCCATCGAAAAGGGTTCCGAGAAGCCTCGTGGTAAAGTGCCAGTACGCTCGAACACGAACTGCGACTCTCAAGACTGGGAACAAGCAGTAGAACATGCCATTGAAAATGTGACGTCCAAACTGTCCCCTAACTGTAAATTTGATATTGAGGAATTGGGCGAAGAGAGCTTTGTTTTACCACATCCAGTCACTCTTCATTGGCAATTACCTACCGCACTGTTTCAAGAAGACGATTGGATCGGTCTTTACAATATCATGAAAACCAGAAATAGTTCCAAAACCACTAAAATCTCCTCGGGAGGCCATTGGAGCCCCGTTTCCCCACACGGATATCTGAATCGTCAAGAAAATAGCGTAATGGAATTTGAGCAAAACGATACGTTTGCCAGCGGTAAAGTTACTTTTGACTCAAGTTTGCTACATTTTGAGCCTGGAATTTACGAATTCAGATACCATACTGGAAATTCCCACAATGTCCTGTTTATTTCTAAACCATTCGAGTTGTCGCTTCCTAAATTTAACATCGAGAGCGCCGAACTGCTGAACAAACAGCTCTTGAGCCTATTGACCAGTGTCAACGTGGTCAAAAATGGTAAATTTGACTCCCATGGCAACAAACACTTCACCCTTAGGATTTTCCGAAGGCTGTTAAGGGATTCATTGGGCGTAGAACTCTCCACCGATTACATCAATAGGGTCAATGGCGATATCAGTGCAATTTCTCAAAGAATATGTCACATTAAAGAAGTGTTAGACGATCTGGAATGATATGAATTCATTTTCCCATTCATCAACCAATCATATAAATACTAAAATAACTTTCGTATAATTATTACTATAGAATTACAAGTGTTTTATTTGGCTTTCAGACCTTTGCGTCATTCTTTCCCATCAAGTACTTGACCATCAATTCTCTATATTGGAAGTATTCATTCCTACATGGCTCCAGGGACTGCAAAACATCTTCGCTTTCACCTTCATCCTTCCAAAACCCAGCGACTTCTTGACCATTTTTCACAAATGCAAAGACGTTACCTTTATGTACACCAGCACTAGCCATGTCTGAAATTTCAATACCGGCATCTACTAGGGCCAGTGTCACTGCAGTGATACAATAGGGAATTATTGCCGATAATTTAGCAGGTCCTGGACTATCTTGGCTCAAATCCTTGTCGTAAGTTAAATATATGAATATGTCGATACCAGATTTCGGGTACCTTGATCTGCTCACAACCGAATTGAAGATTCCCGCCAAGAAATCTGCCACTTCTTTTAACTGGGAACTGCCGTATTTTTGCAATGAACCATTTTCCAGCTGTATGGATATAGTCGCATTCGATGTAAAGGATCCACGAATAGCACGAGGGCCGTAAACGGACGTTATCAGGGAACTTTGATGCAATAAATCCGAAGTATCCTTAAACTCAACCAGGGAAGAACCATCACAATTATCAATCAGCCCAGTGTGCATGGAAATCTGCTGTTTCTTCGGCTCCTCATTTTGAGAAGCGTTTTCCGCACACACACCAAACGCTATAGGCTTTGCACTGGCTGGACCCAAAAGTCTTCTTCTATCTTGTACGTTCATTATGAATGCGAAGGGAAATTAAGCGCGTATGGTAGCGTACAGCCCTCCTCAGTAGGTTGTGAGTAGTGTTATCAGCTTGTAACTCCGATGCTAGAAATTTTCGAAACGTAGACAATGATTAACATAAGCTTGCATAAACTAAACATCAAGAATTACAATTTAATAATTGTCGATCGGCGGATCGCTTTCCAATTGTTTTAGCTTAGCCTGTTCCAGCTCTCTCTTGTCATCTGAGATTTTGATATGGTCATTCGGGGTATACTGAGGTACTGGAGGAAAGGAATCCGATGGCGTCAGCCATTCATCGATGAGGGGATTGGAAGAAAGCACAGATTCTTCCAATTGTGGTGGTTCTGTCAACGGGAGTTCATCGACGGGCTCCTCTGATCTTCTCATACCTACGACTGTCTCAATCGACATACCCGTTACGTTATTAAGCCTTTTCAATCTTTCCACGTTGACCATATCCCTGTAGATTATACTGGATTCATCAAAATTTTGCCCGCTAGAGCTACCACCTTTGCTTATCGTAGAGATGAGTTTGCGGGGCATATAACCGATCCCATCCTCTAATTCCGGAGGTTCGTTAGAACCAGAAGCGACCACATCATGGAGACCTGCTACCACTCTGTTGGATTCTGTCAACACGACGTTTTTCTGAGACAAATTTACCATCACTTCCACATAGTATTTAAATGTGAAAAATTTCTGCAAACTGGTAAAGGTGGAAAACGCCTCTATCGGTACTTTCAAATATGCCGTCACAGAACAGTCAAACGTCTCTGGATCCACGTACAAGGGGCGAATCGTCTGACAGATGTCTTTTCTAAAAGTCTCCATAGGCTCATCCTTCCCACCATTGCCCACTCGACAGATTCTCACTAGGGTTACAATCAGCCCTGCTGCGTGACAAAAATTCTTGTAATGTTGTAAGTTAACTCTTATCGGAATGACTTCACCTATGCAATACCCAGCTCGCGATACATCCACTGACACTTTAACAGTTTTTTCGATTGACATCGCCGTATTTGTAATATTATTAGAATTGTTGGAATCGTTTGTGGTCTTTGTATGAGAGGAGGAACTATCGGTACCATTTTTCAGGGCCGATCGTACGGAGGACGTGGACTGCAACACTACGGTCTTCGTCTTGGGTTCCGGGAGGTTTGACATGTCTAGTGGAACCATCACTGGGAAAAAATGCCTTCGTTGAGAAACCGGCCTTTCCGCCTGATGGGGTCCCATCGATTCCAACGAACATTGTAAAAAATACGTGATGGATCCTCTTTCAAACTTAATTGAGCTAAAAACTTTCCTACCAGAGGGAATCTTGAGCTTAAATGGAAATATGTGTTCTCCTTGTGTCAACCCAGTAGCAGCGTTCTTTCTGTCTACCTTTTCCCTCCTTTCTTCACCATAAAGGAATGTCGTCTTCTCCAGCAGTTTTTCAGTAACTTTTGTCCTAAAGTTGGCCCCCGCGCCGTTCTTTACCTTGACCTGGCTTATCAAACTGAGTCGAAGGGCTACGTTGGTAACGTCTTGCTTTATGTTCAGTATCGTTTCACCGCTAATGTATTCGTCAGGTTTCCATATTCTATGTGGTTCATCGATATTAAGTTGAAATTCTCGTACCAGGTTCTTATGGAGAGTGCCTCCAGGTGCGACGTAGGTACCTTTGTTCCCGTACGATGGACAATGCACGTCTTTCTTGAAGATACTAAGAAATGACATCAGATGTGCCAACGACAGTTCCCACTCAGAAATATCTTTTGATATGCCAAAATGCAAGCAGATCTGAACCACCAAATGCTTGAAACACCGCCTTGCCCAAGAGCTCTATGAGTAATAATTCCGTCTTGTGAAATTCCTATCTTTCATCCCTCTGCATTTATTTATTTCTTGGCAAGAAGTACGTTTCTTATAGACAGAAGCACTTTTCGAGAAGGGTAACAGGTGATTTACAGTGCAATGTAGATGCACTTTAAAAATATACAGACTAATGAATAATGTACAGTAAGTTTTCTGTTCTAAGCCCCAAGTTAATCAAAGGTCTTCTTGGAGCCTGCAAATGGCGCGCTGTTCTTGCCCATACCCACGGGGGAAGAATTGGAACCAGAGCCAGGTCTAAATCCACCTCTAGCGCCGCCTCTGGGACCGCCTCTAGAGCCACCTCTTGGACCACCTCTGAAGCCGCCTCTTCCGCCCCTAGCACCACCGTTCCCGGTCTTTGGCGTAGAGTAGTCAAGTCTCACTGGTCTATTGTCGATATTCTCACCTTGCAGAGCGTCTAAAGCCTTCTTGGCAGAGTCGATGCTACCGTACTGCACGTAACCGAAACCCTTGGGCTGTTCGGTCTCTGGATTCGTGGGGATGCGCACAGAAATAATTTCACCGTATGCGCTGAACAACTCGTAGATTTGGTCACGGTCAGCATTGAAAGACAAGTTACCCAAAAACAGAGTATCGGAGGGTTCCGATGGGACATCGCCGAAGCGCTTGGCGCGGTTTTCGTTAGGGTTGCCGGCGGGCTTGCTAGTAGACATGTCACAGTTGATGGGCCTGCCGTCGATTTCCTTGCCGTGCATTTCCTCAATGGCCTTGTCAGCGTAAGATTTATCTTCAAAATCGACGTAACCGTAGCCGCGAGATCTGTCAGTGCCACGCTCGTAGATGACTCTTGCGCTGATCACACCGCCGATGTGGTCGAATTCGTTCTTCAACCACTGGTCATCTACGTTCCAGGAGAGACGACCGACAAAGATAGTACCTGGTTCACCAGACAACTTGACTTTCTTTGATGGCTTGTCGTCGTCTTCGTCAGCCTTACGCTTGGAAACCTTAGGCTCCTCTTCGGAGGAAGATTCTTTGCCGGAGGATTTTCCACCGTCAGATTCAGCATCAGAAGAATCATCTGACTCCTTCTTTCCCTTTGCACTCTTTTCAGAATCAGAGTCGGAATCAGAGTCATCGCTCTCGCTGCTGTCACTGCCGGACTCATCAGAACTCGAGCTTTCAGAGGTGCTCTTCTTTTCAGTCTTCTTTGCGGTCTTCTTCTCAGATTTCTTCTCAGATTTCTTGGCGGGCTTCTTCTCGTCTTCAGACTCATCAGAGCTAGATTCGTCAGAGCTGCTACTAGATTTCTCCTTCTTTTCAACTTCAGACTCGTCAGAGCTACTAGCCTCAGACTCATCAGAACTGGAGGAGCTCTCTTTGGCAGACTTCTTTTTCTCCTCTTCCTCGGAAGAGTCCCCGTCGCTAGAACTTCCCGAGTCGGAGCTTGAGGAAGAGTTGCTCTCATCAGCAGACTTGCTCTTGCTGCTAACTTCACTTTCAGAAGCACTCGACTCGCTTTCGACCTTAGAAACCTTAGCAGCCTTAGCAGCCTTAGCAGCCTTAGGAGCCTTGGCGGCCTTGGTTTTCTGCATCTTTTGCTTCAAATCCTTTTTGGACTCTTTCTTCGTAGCCTTTGTAGTCTTTACTGTACCAGCCATCTTAGATTGTCTATATATGCAGTCGATAAAGAATGGTCAACTTGCTTGAATAACTATGTCAGTAGTTGAGAGTTAACAGTCAAGGCGATGAGATGAGATGAGATGAGATGAGATGACAAGGGCTCAGTTGAAAAATTTTCAAGCAGTCACACTGCACGTCGGCGTCGGAAATTTTCAAAACGTCAGCGAAAAATAAAATAATGAAAAAAAAAAAAATTTTTTTTATTTAATTAGGTTTGTTGAACTTAAAAAATCGTCTGGCCTCGAAAAATTGGCGCAAGTGGACCTATATTAGCGCAATCAACGGAAGGAATCCCATCAGCATGGGGTAGCGGTTGTAGGGAGCACTGCCTTCGGAAAACGAAGGAAGGGCGGACGTTGAAGAGCTGGATGTGGGGCTTACCTGGGATATAGCAGCTACTGAGGAGTTTGCTGGGAAACTGGTTGTGGTGACTGTGCTTGTTGTAGTAACTGTGCTGTTCTCGCCAATTGCAGTAGACTGAAAAACCGTGGAGGCTGCGGGACAGGCTGCAGTGGTGGTTACGGTGACAGTGGCCGGCGTGAAGGCAATTACAGCAGACCCAGCGCCATTAGTGGTGGTCGTAATATTAAAAGTTGTCACGGTGGGGGCATGCTCGGTTACTGTTATGTTTTGAGTGATGGTAGAGGGCGATTCTGAACCAACTGCGGTAACAGTAACAGTATTAGGCGCTTGAGTCACGTTGGCCGCTACAGTGACAGTGGAAGCCTCTTGCGTAATAGTAGAAGGCCGTTGAATAACTGTTATTGTCGAGGCTCCTTGGGTGGTGGTTAAAGGTGCAAAGTTGGCACTGGCCGAAATAATAGCAGTAGATGTAACAACGATTCCACTTGTTGATATTGTGGTCGCATAAACCTCTTGAGTAATCGTGGAAAGTCCCAACGAATCACTACTGGTTACCGTTACGGTTGACGCATCTAGAGTTACGGTAGAAGGTGCTACAGTTGCATTGGAAGTTATTGTTACAGTGGAAGCGTCTTGAGTAACCATTACTGTCGAGAAATCTTGAATGATGGTGGAACCTGTCGTAGTACCATTAGTGGTTACGGTCACAGTGGAAGCGACCTGAGTTATAGTCACCGTGGAGACTTCAGTAGGAAGTGTCAAGCTGCCAGCAGCTGTAATGGTGATGGTTGAGGTTGCCACGGTGCCATTGGCAGTTACCGTCACCGTAGAAGCATCCTGAGTTATGGTGGAAGGTGGCTCTGTAGCAGTAATGGTGACAGTTGAAGGTGCAATGGTATCGTTGGCTGATACTGTAACCGTAGAAGCGTCTTGCGTTATAGTTAGAGGTGCCACGGTGCCATTGGCAGTTATCGTAACCGCAGAAGCATCCTGAGTTATGGTGGAAGGTGGCTCTGTAGCAGTAATGGTGACAGTTGAAGGTGCAATGGTATCGTTGGCTGATACTGTAACCGTAGAAGCGTCTTGCGTTATAGTTAGAGGTGCCACGGTGCCATTGGCAGTTATCGTAACCGCAGAAGCATCCTGAGTTATGGTGAAAGGTAGCTCTGTAGCTGTAATAGTGACGGTCGAAGGTGCAGTGGTATCGTTGGCTGATACTGTAACCGTAGAAGCGTCTTGGGTTATGGTAGAAGGTGTCCCCGTAGTTACAATGGTGACAGTTGACGTTTCAATGGCATCGCTGACTGATACTGTAACCGTAGAGGCGTCTTGAGTTATAGTTAGAGGTGCCACGGTGCCATTGGCAGTTATCGTAACCGTAGAAGCATCTTGAGTTATGGTAGAAGGTAGCTCTGTAGCTGTAATAGTGACGGTCGAAGGTGCAGTGGTATCGTTGGCTGATACTGTAATCGTAGAAGCCTCTTGGGTTATGATAGACGGTGCGAGGGTGCCACTAAATGTCGCAGTCACTGTAGAAGCTGATTCTGTGACAGTGGAAGCTGCCAAGCTACCACTAGCAGTAATAGTAATGGTTGAGGGCAGACTAGTGCCGGTGCTGGTTACTGTGACCGTCGAGGCTTCTTGTGTGAAAGTATCATTAGCAGTTATTGTCACCGTCGAGGCTTCTTGAGCAATGGACCCAGTTGTTCCTTTGGCGGTAATTGTGACTGTGGAAGCGTCTTGAGTAACTGTAGAAGGTTCCATACTAGTTCTATCAGTCACGGTCACAGTAGTAGCAGATGATGTCACCTGCGTTACATTGAAAGTAACTGTGACAGTGGAAGCCTCTGCAGTTTCTGTGACAGTCTCTGCACCAGTAGATTGGGATTGCGTAACTTGGGCGGTTATCGTTAAAGTTGATGCAGAAGCCAATTCTGTCTGCGTAACAGTGCCAGCAGCACACGCTGTGGCGGTCTGGGAAACAACAGAGCAGGGACACACCGTAGAGGTCTCCACATCCGTGGTGCTTAGCGTTTGGAGCGCCAAGACTTGGCTGAAAAGCAGTAAAAAAACGAAAGAACGACGCAACATAAGCGAGAGACTTGGTTAGGCCTTAGGTCGAGTCCAGGTGTAAACGACTCCTCGCAATTGGCGCTCATGCTGGAAACAAACCTACCGCTTTATACCTTGACCCAGAGTTTCAACTATCCAACTTCTTCCCATCGCTTCTGTTCTATGATTTCAAATTGTAACTACCATTTGTAGTAATTACATCAGTCAAATCAAACGATATATACAATGAGGTCTCGAGTTTCAACATAAAACCTCGACAAAAAAGTTGGCTTAACATCCATAGAATCCTAACTAAACGTGTGTATATATCTCTACCTTATTCTATACTCCTGCCACCTCCTCTCCGCTTCAGCTGGCGTACCAGCGGAACCGGACATAGACCACCGTCGCGGCACATCCTGCAAAGGATCAACGATATCGGGATTTTCTACCAAGAGCACACTACCATTGGGGGAACCTGCAGCAGATCCACGCTGTCTACGTATTGTCTGAGTGGACACTGAGGTATCGATCGGGCGGAACCCTGGACCTTCTGAAGGACTGGGTCTTCTGGTATGGGCAATACGATGGCTGGGCAGCATGTAATGGTACTCTGAATCCATTAGTAGGCTCTCGCTACCATTCCTATTCACTGAATGGAGGCGCTTGCGCAGCTGCATATTCTCTGCCTTTAGCTTCTCCACTTCCCGTAGCAGCCTAACTACTGCAGCATCCTGTTCCTTCTCCATCTCATCGATAATTTCTTCACATGAGAGCTTGCGGTGATGGGTCAATCTTGAATTGGGCTGTAGGTGCCTCCTTTCCATGGATAATGACATCTTTGAGGCTCTTCTAAATCGTTTGAAATTCAAAGTACCTCTCTTCAACGTGCTCCATTATATACTCCTAGATCAGGAACGGGTCCTGGACACGTTTCCTCGACATTCGATCTGCGCCCCATCTACAACTCCTCCCTTTTCTCAATGGCTCGACCTCGATCGAGGATGACGCTGTTATTTTTGCTTAACGATAATGCTCAGCCGCATCAAGGCTCTGCTTGCTTTCTTGCGGTAGAAAACCCATCGCGGTAATAAGGCGCAATCTGCCTTACATGACAAACGAATTCGTTTAATCTCGAAGCCAATCCCTTGAATTGTCTTATTCATTAGAGCCGTCAAGGTCGCCTATCATTGTTACCTAATGGTTGGATGCCTGCCATTTTTTTTTACAACATTTGGCGATGCCTGTGGCGATACAAAACAAAGGTAAACAGAGAAACTTCAACATAGTCAACAAGGCCCCGGGCGTAGTCATTCAACCGTTTTACCACGTTTGAAACTCTTCGAAATACTCAGCTTGGCTTGTTGGATTAGTTAGGACCGCTTCCGCGGCACAATTTCTTGTTGTATCGACAAAGGCTGGTGGACCGCAGCAGCAGATCGCTAGAGATGACTTATCTTGAGTTAGGCTCTTGATTATGGCTCCAATATTGGGACGCTTCCAATAAACGGTGGCAAAATCGATGGGTTCCAGAATTTGCTTGGCAGCAGAGCCTATACTTCCATAAGAAGGCTTGCACTCCCCCGTTAGGTATATCTGGAGGTCGACGTTTAGATGTTTTAAACGAGACAACTGACACATGTAAGCCTGTAAAATGTCAACTGACCTTGTTGCTACAACGATATGAAATGTTTTGCCAGGTTCGTCTGCCAAAGGTTGGCCCATTCGCAGCGCATAGGCTAATGGCCCTGGCAAACCGCTACCACCACAGAGGAAAAGCGACTTTTGGAAGCGTTGCAGGGGTGAGGAGGAACCATAGGGGCCCTCGATGAGGACTTTGACGGTGGCACGGCCGCCCTGACGGATCAGCTCCTTGAGCACAACGCTAGTTGCACCCTTTTTGGCTCTGATGACGATGAGCAACTCCTCGCCCAAATCGATAAAGGTGAAAGGATGCGATTGCCAGCAGATCATGGGGTACAGGAAGTAGACAAAAACGTACTGCGATGGCTGCGTTTGCCAGCCATGAGGGTGTGGAACTTTCATCTTGATCAACTCCGTCCCTACTAGCTCCAACTGGGCGCTGGTGACGCCGAAGCGAAGGATAGATCTCAGCCTCTGCAGCCTTTCGAGTACCCACAGGCCCACTGATGTATAAATCCACCCTTTCCACCCAAACTGTTTGACGTGCAGCCAGCAGAAGAAGAAGAAGAGCGCGGCTAGCGCGATGTGAATGTATAGGAAGGCCTCGTAGTGATGCTGTCTTACGATCCCCAGCGAAAGCAGGCAAATAATCAGGACGGCGTAAAGCGCCAGTACACCTGCTCTCCAGAACAGTGGCTGGCTCGAGTCGCCCGTCGTAGTTGTCATATCTGCATAGATTTTGTAGGCGATACCGTGTAGCATGGCGTCGATCACCATGCACCTGCCAATCCACTTGTGCATCACGATAGAAGTAGTATACCTAAAACCGGTCCAGTGCTCCAAGATGCTGTTTCTGGTGCTGAACAGCAAGATCAGCGGGAATTGCGCAAACGACAAAATGGCGGACCTGTCTGCAACGAGTCTCAAAAGCTGCAGCAAATGGGAGCCGAAGACCAAGTCGTAAGGGTCTATGTGGTAGTTGCAGAATAAGGCCACGGTGTGCACCAAAAGGAAGCCAACGAGAAGTAAACTCTCGAGTTTTGTAGGGACCAGCCCTCTAATCAACCAGCTGTGTACGTATCCAGCATGTGTCCGCGTCAAAGTGGGCAAGAAATACTTGCCTCGAAGGTAGTTGACGCCTGGAAATCGGAAAAGCCAAGGTTTTACCCCCACAATCTGCAGTAGGGCAGCCACCCCCATCACAACGACGAAATACCAGCACAAAATGTTGCCGTAGACGCTGCTAGTGTCAAAATTGCTCAAGTAAGAGTGGTAAGCATCGTTAAATCTGCGTCTAGACACGGATTCCACCTCTACAGGGTACCACAGGGTCGCCCCCGACTTAGGCGCTGACCTCATGTACCGCGAGGCATTGTGAAGCGATGCGTAGTATTGCTCGAGCGTCCTGCTGGGCAGCTTGGCAGCCGTCAGCGAACAGCACTCATTCACCGTATCGAGGCTCTTGACGAAGGCATCTTCGTTAGCCACATCCAGCAGCTGTTCATGTATGCAATTAGACCAAGACCCGAACGCGGGCTCGTAACCGCACAACCGATCGTAAAACCCCGGTTGGCACTCATATTCCCAGGCTAGGTCACTGAGATATATGGCGCACGACGGCACTGCTACCTTTTCCCAAGCGCCGTGTTTCGAAGCACAGCTTCCCTTGACAACCAGCCCCAGCATCAGCGCCGGCAACTGGAATCTCATCTTTGTGGTCAGGCGTTAAGTTAAGTTGGTAATGATCAAGAAGATACGGCTCAGAAAGATATATAGAATGCAACTGGTGCCTTCGATGAGCATGGGATTGGACCCCGGCCCATTGTCAGAAACCAGGTGCAGTTTCAGAGATGAGTGCTTCCAGTCAAATCTACCAGGCGCCTGAAAAAAAAAAACGCTTCGGGAAAGAAGAGATCTACACATGTAAATCTCATCGCCAGGAAATTGAACGAAAATTTGAGTACTTGATCTAAAAAACGAAAACTAAAAAGAATGAAACCCTTGGGTGGATAATGAAGAAGGGAAAAAAAAAATATAAACACTTCCCCCGCCCCGAAAAAAACACTAAATTTTATTAATATGCGACCTATCGTTAATCGTCTGCCAATTTCTTCCAGCGGAACCTATCCGCAAGCTTGTGGAGGACCGAATCGCTTCTTTCAGTGATGGTTTCACTCTCGGGCCTCTCAACGGGCTCCTCGGGTTCTTTGTTGTGAAGACCTGGGGTAAACCTTCTCACTTGCCACATCATCCAGTCGAAGATGGGGTCTTCCTGGTCACGGTCGATGATTTCTCCATTTTTCAAACTATCATGGGCAACCTTGTCAGTAAGCTTAGAGTTCCTTAGACACAGCGAGAAAAACAGTAGTGGGACACAGAAGACAAGGGCCACGATGGTCAAAAGCCTCTGAACGTATCTGTAGGCCACTATCACCGCTTCTCTCTTGGGAGTTCCCCATGGGTAGTCAATGATAAACTCGTAGGGTTGCTCGTAGGCGTATGCAGCCAGCGTACTGTTACCTAGGGTCTCCTCGAGTTTTTTGTAAAGCGTCTGGGTCCAGATACTACCGGAGACGGCAGACCCCACGGCCGAACCGATACGGTAGAGGGTGTAGTTTATCGCGGTGACCGTAGCCATATTTTCGTGCGAAACGGAGGACTGCACAGATACATTGACTGGGTAGGTGAACATCGTGGTTCCCACACCCCACACACACAGCGCACCGATGATACCGCTGTGGGAAGATTTGTCGCCTCTGAAGTGGTAGAGCAGACCCATCGCAACCATCCAGATGCCGCAGCCAGCGACGATATACGGCTTGAGCGTGCTGCACCGAGTGATGTACAGGGAGAAGAAGGGCGAAAACGCAGTAGACACAAAGGAACTCAAAATGTCGATTCTCGTGGCAGACTCCACGGATTCGTCCACAGCCACAATCAGCACCGCATATAGGTAATCTGCAGCCATGTAAAAGATGAAGTCGATAAGGAACGAGATACCCATGGCTGACCACACGGCACGGTCCTTGATCAGACGCCATGGCATGATGGGGTCCCTGGACCACTTCATCTCCCATACCAGAAAAATGGGCACCAGCACACCGCCCAGACAGATGGGACCGATGATATGCGGGTTCCTCCATTTACCGTTGACACCACCGGCTAGCGTCAAGGGAACCAAGATGCAACCCAGTGAAATGGTCATGATGATCAGCCCGACTGCGTCCACTTTCCAGAACAGCTCCCACAGGTACTTGAACAGTCCGTGCTTTTGGAAAAACGTCTGCTCCTCCTTGAGCTGTTTCCACTCCTCCGTCTTACTGGCCTTGTACCACATGTGCACCAAACAGCACAGGAGCGGAACACACGACAGCGGGAAGATGAAAGTCCACATGGCGATGTCCCACGACCAGTTGTGCAGCGGATCTGCCGACGAAGTCACGTTACCGGAAATCCACGCATTGATGATGTAGGGCCAAGTGGGCACAAACTGGTACAGCAGTCTCCATTTCAAAGACGAGAAATCGGAGAGAATCAACAGTAACAGCAGAATGACACCGACGTACCCCAGATTGTAGAAGATCGACCCAGCCGCATACCTCTCAACGCTGTAAGACTGAGACTGGATCAGTGTACCCATCGCGTAGAACACGATCGCGGAGATAAACAGCCACAGCCTGCCAAACAGGTCCGAAAGTCTTGCATAGAAGAACTGCGATGCCGCGGAGATCACAGCGTTGATCACGTTGATAGTGGACAGCAACGGGTGCTCCGCATACGCATCAAGCACATAAGACGTGTAAACGTATCTGATGTCACCGTCCAACCCATACCCGTACCCACACAGGAACGCGCAGAATAGAAGCAGGAGACGGTATGGCCACGCATCATACTGCATGGCCATGATTTCGGAACGACGAATTGCTATCCTTCGCGTAGCCCCCAGTCTGTCAGGCATCCCATACTCGTTGAGCTCCTCTGGCTGCAACTTTTCCTCATCGCTATCTACCACTTCGACTGCCGCGGATCCTGGGGGTTCTGGCTTATACGTCTCTTTTGCCTCTTCCTCCTCCATGGCCTTTTCATGTTGGGCCTTGTCCACCGCGATCTCCCCGGGCAAACCAAACACCAGTTCGTCATTCATACGATTCTCCGCATTCATGTTTGAAGTGGTGCCGATAGTTTGAGTATTAGCTTCCGAACAGTTACCTAGCTCTTGGGAGGAGTGCCATTGTACTTATATATTTTCATGTCTGCCATTGTGCTGCCAACGTTGCGCCCCCCCTAGCATTAGGAGCCTGGTAATTAGGAAAAAAAAAATAACAGCGTAATAGTGAGTGCCTAATCACCAAGAAATATGCACCCAGATTAAAAGTTGCAACTGCACCCTGGATTTGCGGGATCTACGGCGTGTGCCTCGCGGTGCTCGAGGCGCGCCTTTCGTATTGTGAAAGTGTCAAAACAAAGAAATTTTCGTGGGGCGCTATGAGCTATGAGAGATGGAACGAGCGATGAGAGGCTTAGACGACGTGCCAGGTGACAAGGCATTTTTGGGTGGAAAACGGAGTTTCGGTCACGCGATCTTGTCGCCCAAAAATAGGCGGCATTTTGTCGCGTCAAGTAACACGTGACAAACGCCAAAAGGTGCCAAGTCAGTTACCGGATGCGGTATAGTTCTATGGCCGCTCGGAAGGCTACCGATTGCTTCGACGGCATCGAATCGAATCTGGTCGTGTGATGAGAATCTCTTGGCATTTAAATTTTCCGCTTCTTGGCGCCATTGTCTCCGGCGGCGGCGACGGCGGCGACGGCGGTGGCGTATGTATATATATATATATATATAAATGTGTGCGGTGCCTGCTATTTGTTTCTTGGCAGCGTTAGAATCTACATCAAAAAAAAAAAAGAAAAAAAAGAAACCACAGGCAAATGATGCAGCCGCTGATCTGTACTTGGGGTATACTGATAGCCGTGGCTAGCGCCACGGACTACCAGAGCCAATTGGGCGAGGCTCTGGGGGAGCTGGTACCCAGCACGAACCAAACCGCCGTCGACGAGCTAGTCGCAGAGCTGCGTCAGGTGTCGATCAACGACGACAGGTGCCAGGCATGCGTGAACCGGCTCGTCGTCGGCCAGAAATGGGCACTGGAGCAACCGGGCGTGATCCCCGAGGCGTTCACAAACTGGTGCATCAAGTACAAGGCCGGGTCGAAATCGACCTGCAGCACGAGGTTTGCCAGAGCCACCGTCGACAGGAACGTCGACGGCTCGAACTTCGTGGATCTCCTGCAGAATATCGACACCAGCGGATACGACGCGCAGCTCTACTGCCACTACCTCTCGGAGAGCTCGTGTAACAAGCCGGCCACGCCGAATGTGTCGCTCTCGAACCTGTGGCCGCCCAAGCAGGCGAAGCACTACGTGGCGCCGGAACCGGGCAATGAGACGTTCAACGTGCTGCACGTCTCCGATTTCCATACCGAGCTGGACTACACGGTGGGGGCCGAGGCCAATTGCAGCGCGAGCATGTGCTGCACGCCGCACAGCGTGGGCAGGGGCGGCGGAGGCGAGCTTTACAAGGGCTGGTGGGACTCGTTCTACCCACAGGCCCACTACGAGGACGAATTCACGTATGTGAAGGGATCGTACTATGACGTTTTCCAAAATGCGTCGATCTCGGCTCCAGCGCCCACTTTCGGCTACTACGTCTGCGATGCGCCTGAGCTGCTGGTGAACTCGACGATCAATGCCGCGGTACAGTATGGCAAGCAGAAGAACTTGGATTTCCAATTTGCGCTGTTCACGGGCGATCTGATCGACCACGACGCACAGGCCTGGATGGACTTCGAGAAGAGCCTGCTCTCCGAGGAAGTGGGCTTCCGAGACTTGAAAACTCGTCTGGGGGACCTGCCCGTCTACGCCACACTTGGTAACCACGACTCTTACCCCTACGGGGAGATTGCCCAGGAGGGATATGGGTTCAGCAACAAATACACTTGGAACAACGAGCTTATGGCAGACATGTGGAAGGACTACGGGTGGTTAAACGAGACCAGTTCGGAGTACGCCAGGACACACTACACGGGGTTTGCCGTGGATACGACGGTGGGGCTCAGGATAGTGTCTCTGAACGCCAACTGCTACTACCGCCAGAACCACTACGCGTTTTTGAACGCGTCGGATCCCGATGGGTTTGGCATCTGGTCGTTCCTGATAGAGGAGTTGGTGGATGCCGAGTCGAAGAACCAGCGCGTGTGGATCATGAGTCACATCCCCCCCATTGTGGATGGCTTGCCGCTGCCGTCAAACGTCTTTTACGAGATTATCGAAAGGTTCTCCCCTTACACCATCGCGGGTATCTTCTTCGGCCATACGCATCTGGATCAGTTCAACATCCTGTATGCCGCCAACAACACCAAAAGCGTGGAAAATGTGATCAACCACGCATGGATCTCGCAGGCGGTGACCCCCTGGGAGAACAACAACCCTTCCTGGAGGTACTACGAGGTGGACAGGGCAACATTCTCCGTCATGAACGCCTACAACTACTATACCCAATTGAACGAAACGTTCTACGGCGGTGGGAACGAGCCCGAATGGTTGTTCGAGTACTCGAGCAGAGACGGTTACAACGTGGATTGGCCGGAGACTTCGCCTCTGAATGGTACCTACTGGCACCTGGTGGCCGAGAAAGTGAAACATTCTGTCAAATACAGGCAGCGGTACGAAAACTACGCGACGAGGTTTTCTCCCTATGTACCGATTTGTTCGAAAAAGGGCGAGTGTCTGCACGATTACTGTACTTTGACCAGCTTCAGAGTGGACGACTTTGATTACTGTGTCTCAAAGGCGAAACGCTAGACCGAATAATATTCACGATGCATAGGAACACCTCTCGAAAAATCACATTAAGGTTATAGAGGGTATTGTGTTATACAAAAAAAAAAGTAACTATTTCGTGACTCATAGACGAGAGATGTGAAGCAGCATTTAATTATTAGTATTATTATTATTATTATTTTTTTTTTTTTTTTTTTTTTTTTTTTTTACAACTTGTCTTGCCAGTATTTGCACTGCAAAGACCAGTCCTTGGGGAAATTGTTCCAATTGCTGTACTCGTCTTGCAGGGCATTGATCTGAAGCAAAAGCCCAGATTCCATGTGCCAGCCAATGTGACAGTGGAATGGCCAAACACCAGGATTATCCACAACGAACCTGATGACCCCCCAGCCAAATGCAGGGATGTTAACCGTATCCCTAAGAACTGCATTTTGGAAATTCATCTTACTTCCGACATGGTCTTCTTCGTGGTAGTACTCATCTTCAAAATACCCGCTGTCACCGATGGCCAGCACCCAGAATTTGTGACCGTGCAGGTGGAAGGGATGTGCTCCATCGTCGTAGTTGTTGAGCACAATATCGACAATCTGTCCCCTCTGGTTCAGATTGATCATGTACTGGTTATCATTAAATGTGAACAATTCGTCGTCATTCAAATCGTTGACCGAGTTGGCACCGGCGCCATAGACGGATTGGTACATGGTGGACCCATTCTGCAAAGGCAGATAAGTCTTATCGTTCAAGTAGCCACGAGCCATCTGATATGCGCCGATCATAAATAAAATGTCAATGTCAAGACGTAAATCGGGCAAATTGCTGCCGTTGGCCACTTTCGGTACCTGCGAATTGAGGGCCTTCAACTTCCCCTGATCAAAATCCCTGCAACGAAGATCACCGCCGTTGTAATTATAGGTGGTGGGCTCCACGACATTGCTATCCACAGTATAACTCACGACCGCCTTGACGTCCATTTCAAAATTTGGATTCTCCTCCTTAGTACAGAATTGATTAAACTGTGCATGCATCCAATAGTTCTTAGAGGCAAAGTCTTTTTCCTGCGGTAGAAGAATGAAGGAGTACCGCTGGGCCACGGACATGGTCAATGAGGGGACTTCGATTGGCTCAACCAAACTGCCGTCTGCTTCGACAACTTCTAACAGATGCCCATCGACCTCAATTTCAAACGGCATGAAGAAACCCGCGTTAATAACGCGGATCCTGTAGATGGACCCCGGGTCCAAGTTGAACACCGTGGGGCTCACAGGCGTGGGTTCTTCCCCGGATACGTTACCCCCGTGGGGTACCATGTAGGCCGATTCGACGTAGTTGAAGTGGTTCTGGCCCTGGATTAACCCATTATCTGGGACAGGTTCCACATTCTCATTGTCTGGGCCCAAATAGCTCGGCAGGTAGGTGTATCCGACGTCGTGGTAGTAGTCGTTGACCAAAACTACCAATTCCTTGTCATAAGAATAATCCAAGTCCTCATATTCGTCTCTGGAGTGGATAACAAGCGGCCCGAATAACCCATCTGCATACTGCGTCCCGTAATGCGAATGGTACCAATAAGTCCCGTACTGATCCGCATCCAGTTCAATCCTGTACTCGTAAGATCCACCAGGTGGGATCGGACATTGATTGATGAATGAGGCACCGTCGTTGAACGCCTGGTCTTTGAAAAGTAACCCGTGGCAGTGTATCGTCACGGGATCGCTCTCCATCAGGTTTTCAACATGTATCACGATCGTATCCCCCGAATTAGCTTCGATGATTGGGCCCGGATATTGACCATTGATCACCATGAGCGTCCTAGCAACACCATCCGGGTGTTTTTCCTCCATGGTCGACACATGGAAATAGTAATGTCTTTCCTGAGGCTGCCTGGGCTGTAACCAGTACTCCAGGTCTATAGCGTAGTTCCTGGTTGTGTCTAATCTCCATGGTTCGGCCCCATCATCGTTGCCTTCAGGTGCCACTCGTACCACGTCATTCCTGCTGCAGAACGCCCTGTAAAATACCACTGTGCATACTATCATTGAAATGGCGGTGAGCAATGGCCATAACCTGCCATGACGGCTTTTACCAGGAAACTGCTTCCAATCCATCTTCTTCTCCATCGTCTGGGGTGGAAACCTCAGATTCATTAGAATCACAATAAACAACAGGGATCGCAGGAAAACATCCTGCTTAAATAACCGGTGCTTTGCATGCTACAATCCGCAGCCAATAAACGTGTTCGCCATTGTATTGGATTTCAATTAAGGGACTCGCGTATTCATCTTAAGTCATTCAAAGGGTCTACACACGTGCAGCGACAATGGCGAGTCTTCAGCACAAAATGGCTAATGGAAACGTGGGATACGCAGGTTCAATTCAATTCGTAAGCCACCCCGGTATTGCTAAAACATTACTCCCAAGCGTATTTATTACGCTCTAATGCACGTTCAACCTTAAACTCTTAATCAATTTATATAAGGAGTTCCAGCAACCTATCCATTACAGGGACTCTTAAGTAATAAGGTGTATGACGATGGGGAAAAATAGTAGTGAGAATAATAGGAAGGAGCATGCGATTAAGTATAGCCCTGTGTATAGCTTCATTTTTTAGCTTGTCACATTGTGCCAGGAGGACTTTTTCAGCCTACAACCCCAGTGCTGCAGAGGTCGCCCAAGCTGCTGCGAATGCTACCACGACACAGTCGACTTCCAACATCACTGGTAAGGCCATCGACAGATTTTTGGTCATCTGGTTAGAGAACACAGACTACGACAAGGCTGCTGGCCAGCCCGATATGAAATGGTTGGCACAACAGGGAATCACTTTGGACAATTATTGGGCACTGACGCACCCCTCTGAACCAAATTACTTGGCATCCGTTGGCGGAGACTATTTTGCGCTCGATTCAGACAGGTTCATCATGGTGCCCGAGAACATTTCCACAGTGGTCGATCTGTTGGAGGCCAAGGGAGTGTCATGGGGGGAATATTTGGAGCATATGCCTTACTCCGGATACCAAGGTTACGAGTACCTGAACCAGGAAAACCATGCCAACGACTACGTTAGGAAACACAACCCGTTAATTTCTTACAAATCGGTGAATCTCAACGAGACAAGGCTCTCGCTCATCAAGAACTTCACCGAGTTCAACAGGGATCTGACCATGCATATGCTGCCGCAGTATATTCACATTACGCCCAACATGACAAACGACGGCCACGATTCCAGCATCAAGACTGCAGCTCACTGGGCACGCAACTGGCTGTCACCTCTGTTGCAAAACAATTACTTTATGGAGAGGACACTGATTGTGCTGACGTTTGATGAGAACGAAATCTATTCCACGCAGAACCAAGTTTTCACCATCTTACTGGGCGGCGCTATTCCAGACGGTTTGAAGGGGACCACAGACCATACGTTTTACGATCACTACTCACTGTTGTCATCTGTGGAGGCCAATTGGGATCTCGACTGCCTAGGGCGTAACGATGTGGATACCAACGTGTTCCAACTCATCGCTAACCGCACGGGGATCGAGAACAAATTCGTTAACACGACTTACAAAGTCAACAATCAGACTTACAAGGGATATTTTCTTGATGATACCATTGCGCTGCCGGCACCCAACGTCAGTGCTACCAACAGGAACGGCAAACCGGTTTTGGAAAAGATCATACAAACTTGGAGCAAAGCCTATTCGTCGCAATTATCAGATCATTACTTCACACCTACCACAACCACAGTTTATACTCAACCAACCGATTTGGCCACGGTGAGCTCTTAACATATACTAGTTCTGACGTATTTATTTTATTATATTGATTTATTCGAAAAAAAAAAATACATTGAAAATTCCAACTTATGCCATCTCATGTCAACAAATTCCCCCAAAGAAAAAGATGGAAAAGCTTGACACATGCGTCAAATGGGCCCTGGAAAACGGCGCTAGCATCGATGAACGCGTTGAGTTCAGGAGGACAGCAGGCTCAGGTATCTCTTCCTATGTAAAGGGTTCTGTCACCACGGACCAACCACTAATTAGAATCCCTGTAAAGTTGCTTATAACGAACGAAAAGGCACAAGAGGCGTTTCAGGTCAACGCAGCAGACGTGGTGGACAAGGACCATCCCAATGCCCTGGTGCAGCTGTATGTAGCCAAGTTGAAATATCTCGATGGTGCTAACTCCTTCTTTGGGGCCTACATTGACTTCCTTCCCCTGCAATTGGAACAACCCTATTTCTGGGATTCACAAGAATTGCAGTTGCTAAGCGGGACAGATATTTACCTGGTCATGAAGCAATATCTGCCTAAGCTGATTCAAGAATGGTCTGACATTTTACACAAGTTGGGAATTCCGCCTAGTGACGACTTAGCCGAGCTGCAGAATCCAAATGTAGACCTGTTAAAGTATTTGGAGGATTATCGCAAGGAGAACCAGCCTATCCCCTGGACCAGTTTCGCTGCCTACCTCTGGGCCACTGGCGTCTTCGCTTCAAGAGCTTTCCCGCAAATCGCTCTCAATGGTCACTGCTTATCGATAAACGAGACCTTTCTGTTCCCAATTGTCGATCTACTAAACCATAAGAATGACACAAAGGTGGAGTGGTGCCTCCAGGACAATCAGATGTGCTTTGTGAGCAAAGAATCCTTGAAATCCGGCGATGAGCTGTTCAACAACTACGGTGACAAGTCCAACGAGGATTTATTGTTGCGATACGGATTTGTGGAGGACAACAACCAGTATGAAGATGCCAGACTAACTTTGAGACTGGATGATGACCTATTAAATGGAGCTGTGCAGATCGGTGTGGCACTTGCAAACGAAAGGGTTGCCGACAATTGCGTGCAGTTCAAGCTGACCAAAGGGTGCCTGCTACCTGATAATTTGGTACAGCTGTTTGCCTCTTTACACAGGTTGAAGTCAGAGGAAGGTATAAATTTGAGGAACACTCTTGAAGGTACTGACGGGCTACAATCCGTCTTAATGCAAAAAGTGGAATTCTTTAGAAATCGTACCAAGATCAATGCATGCAATAAAAAGCGGCAAACGTTGAAGAAGTACTTCGATTCTCAGAGAAAGATGTTCCAATCTAGTGTGGAATTATTGCAAAAACGTCAGAAGGAAATTGTGAAAACGAATATTCCATTAATGAATAGCTTCAAGAGCATTTACAAGAGTGACAAGAAATTCGCTAACAGCATTTTACTCATCTTTGGAGTCACCAAATATGACGATCTTATTACCAAGGAATGCATGAAAAATGTAGTACTTCTTTGGATTGTTAGAGTCGCCAACAAGGATGTCTACCCACGCAAATTGGAGATGGACGTCCCACAGTTCATCTATGACACCTTCCAAGAGGTCTCCTCAAGCATAGTTGTTGAAAGGAGCGACGTCATGGAAATGATGCCATTTTACAAAGGAATGTTTCCCTCGCTTTCTGAAAAAATTCCTGAAGTGTTTAAGGTGGGAAATTGGGGCATTCGCCAGTTCATCGTAGCTGAAACGGTTATGGATCGTCTCGTATGGACTCGCAAGCTGACTAAAGAACCTTTCTTCATCAAGAGGCAATGCACTGTCGCACCATAGGCAGGATATAAGCATTTTCTGTAAAATACATCCGTGTACATATTATTTTGGCAAGTTTAGTGAGAACCCGCGCTCTTGCTGACCCTGTCCAAAACCGTCTCGTAAGAGACCTCAGAGAAATCAGTTCCTTGGATGTCAGTGGACACACCGTTCAAAGCTCTTCTCAAGGCATCCTTGGAGGAGGCGTAAACCATCTTTGACCTGACAGGAGCAGTGTCAGGAGACCAGGTGAAGAAAACGATCTTGGATCTCTTACCCTCGTTGCCACCGAGCTCGTATTCAAAGTCGTAAATGGCATACAAACAGTCGTTCTCTGGCAATTGGCCCAGAAATTCGTCGTACGATTGGCTGGTGGAAGTTCCTTTCACCACAATAGAGGTCTTGTCATCATTCAAGCCGTACAAGATAAACTTGTACTTCTTGCCCAATTTTAGGTCATTGAAAGCCTGAAGAGACTCGTCGGCAACGGCAACACTGAACCCACAGTTAGTACTAAGCTTCTGGAACCTTCACCTTTTAGTTTTAGATTCACATACCCAGATCTCGACATTGTTTCGGTATAAGGTGCAAATAGGTATCTAACGTAAAGTCACCACTAAGAGGTCAGTAAATACTCCAACCTGAAAGGAATCTCTTGAAAATCCGCTTTCGTCTTCCAAGGTCGTGTAAGACTGGTTCGTGTTATGTTTGAAAGGGGGTTGGAATTCCCACTTCCTACACTCACAGGAGGAGAAAAAACATCAACTTGGTTACCCGAATATTAGTAACAGACGATGATGAAGAGAGAACATGCATGTTCATGATACCATAGATAGTCTGGAAGGACGTTTGCAGGTATTACAAAATACCACCGGTGATGTTGGTGAATCGGACTTGTCTCAGAGCTTTTTAACATTGTCAAGGGAACTCTATAGACTGTTTTACGAGGGTCGGGAATACAGCGACAGATTGATGAAATTATTAGAATGTTTTGGCGCCAACGAGCCCTGTGAGGACATAGCCACGAAATCGCGGACTATTTTAAGCTGTTATGACACTATGATGAAAACTTCGAAAGATTTGGTTCTACTGGATGATGCTATAGAGGAATTTTTCAAGTTTTACGGGCGTAGGCTGCAACCGTTAGAAATTGTGAAGCTACGAGAGCTTCCAAAACTGGTGGAAAAATGTAACTCGTTACTGGTGGGCTCAATTGTACTGGCAAAACGATTTATGGAGATGAATTTAAGATTTGACGAGTTTTGGGAAGGTGTGGATTCTAGGTTGGGCAGTTGGGAGAAAAGCGCCTGAGCTTATAAACAGATCCAAATAAATCATTATTTATACTTTTGCATTGCTATTTACACTAATCTTTAGATTCTGTGAGCTTTGTAATAATATTATTAATCTGATCACCCTTGGATAACGGTTCAGACTTAGTGGTTTGGTACATGTACAAGAAAGTGTCAGGGTCAATCATCTTTCGTTCTTGGCAAAACCAAAAAGTGTTATTCACCTGGTCTAAGGACTTCACAAACTGCATGTTAATTTTTGTATTGAATTTTATTAGACGGCCGACTTCATCGTCAGGCAGGGTTTTGGACAGAATAACAAACTTCCAATTCTCCACTGGACCCTTGGGAACGACTTTAGCATCCGTTGATCCGAGCATTTGATCATCGAATAGCTCATGCTCAAGTTCCAACATCTGTTGTACGATCGTGAAAAGACGGTAAGTTGAACTCCACCGTGGGTCCTTCTCAGTTAAGGTGGGTAGCTCGGTTTGGTTAAACTCAGGAATTCCGTGTAAGCGACTCTCCATGTAGTTATGCAGGTTCGGGTACAGCGTGCGAATCCAATGCGTTTCTAACAAAGCGCGGCGTAAAGTTTGGCCAACTGCAACAGCTCGTGGTAGCGATGTTTCCTCGCACAAGAAAAAGGACTCTCCGGTAGCCCTCATTTCAGCGGTCACGAACGAATAGTAACTGAATAGTTCGATTAAAAACCGATCAAATTTTAATTTAGCATCGGAAAATTCTTCAAGTGTTGCGGGTACGGGAAGGGCACTAACTTCCTTGGATTTTCCCCAAATATAAAGGTCCCATGGTCTCCAGGGCATCTCTAGCGACTCTCGATTTGCTGATAATGATAGACTTAAACTCGCAACCTTAAGATCCATCCTCCAAGCTTGCGAAAACACAGTGAACAAAATAAAATGCTTACAAAATTCGTCTTTTAATTGGCTCGTTGTGATGCCTGTTGTAAACAAAAGACTACGCAAAATATCCTCGGGGCAAAATTTGTCTCTGTGGCTCTTTTTGCTCCATAATGCTTTATATTTGTAAGCCAGCCGTTCGCACTGGTCAAAATTATAGATATTATCTTGCATTTGCGTATCATTGTTGCCTTCAGATCCAACGTCCACACCTTTAAGATCCACAGGCCCTTGCTTGCCAGATGTGGTGAAACGCTTTTCCATCATCGTCCTTTCTCGATCTCCACATAGCTTGGATCCCGTAAGAGCGGCAAATAATTCGATCCCCTTAAAAACAGACTTATGACTCTCGACATATTTTGGGAAAAGTCCTATGGCTTGAAAGCCTCCCAGTTCGAAATCAACTTGGTACACTTTGAGAGGAAAATCTTTGTTAGAAGGATTAACGAATTTCGGAACCTTGTCACCATAACTCTCCTGCAATCGTTGGAAAGTATCTGGCGTTACCCCAATACCGCGACATAATCTTGAGAAAATTGCTTTGGGCCATAAGATATGGGTAAAAGCTTCCTTGCCGTCCTCACTGAGAAGCTGTACCGTTTCATTCATATCAAAAACATAATCAGTTTCACTCCCCGAGAGGGGCTGTCCATACCGTGGAATCAGCGGGTGCTGAAAGAGCTGTGATATTCTAGACCAATTGGCAATGGAATGATCTGGTCCTTGCCTCAAGCTGCCACTGTTAAATATTTTCAAAAGAGCGTCGGGTGGCGCCTGAGCATCTTTAAGTAATATTGTTCTAATTTGGTTCAAATTAACCTTAGTAAACTCATTTTGCACTTCCAGCTCTACAACTGATCGCCCAGGATCCTTTAACTTCAATTCGGTCTGCTTTAATGAGGCCCTTCTTATCTTGGATACGTTTTCCCTGTACTTGTAAAGTGTGTTCTTAGCCTCTCTTCTTAATGCTGCGGAAAAAAGCCGAGTCCAAAACGTGTAGGAGGTATCGACCATCAAGATTGAAACAGATGATCCAGAGCTGCTTTTAGTTAGACGAGACTCTCCAATGTATCAATAGTGTAAAGCGTAGAAGAAGTCTTGAAGCTATATGAAGGAATATCATCATCTCATACGTCACAGCGTTTCCGCATATATATGAGTTACTGTTGCATACACATTTTCTTTCTTACTTACTTAGGTCTCGTATCACACACTCACAAGTTAGAATTGCTCTGCCCCATCTCCAACTTGAGGGATGAAGAATATATTTATAGGATAGAAATTTTTTTCCATTCGCTTTGTTCTACTTTCTGGAATATTAATATTTTCAAATATTACTTAGTTACTTCTAATAAATAAATTCACCCAAAGTCTCTGACCGTACTTGACAAATATAAACCGGGATGGCTTCAAGAAAATATTTCTAATGATTAATCAAAGGTGTGTGATGTGGAACCCGATCTAATTAACAATTAGCCACTATTATATCAGTGTATATAAACATGTCTACAGCCATTGGAAGGCAGTGACCTGTCAATGCCTTCTCTGTTTACTTGCAATGGAAGACAAAAAAAGCCTTCGAAGGTAAATATATTTTTCTAGCAGCGTTTAAATTATCTGGATGTCTGGTCATGATACTTGAAGATGGGACATAACTCTGGGCAGAAGTTGGAAATTTTACGAATAAAAATAGAAATTGTTACTTGTGTAAAAATTGTTCTGTCACCAAGTAAAAAATGTCAGAAAAAGGAGTTTAGCAGACCTTTCAACTCATCACATTATTGCCAAACCTCCTATTGTCATTACGTTATCATGTAAGGAACCGATAAAACATCTTAAGCCTCGGGTAGCGCCAACTATATCAGTGTACCCTAATCAGTGCCCTATAAACCCTAATTTCTATCATTTGCGCCCTATTTTTGTTGATATCGTAATGAGATAAAAAAACAAAATAAAAGTTGCGACTTCGAAAAGACTAAGCAACATGAACAACTGGCTATCTATTGAGAAGCCCACAAGATGCAGTATTGGTGCTAGCGATTGAACTTGAAAATTTATTTAATTGCAACAACTTTTTCTTTTCTGGAAACAAAACATGAGTGATGAACTTGAGAACGGTACAATGCTGCATCCTGAAGGTTTGGAACCTTATTCTCCCAAAGATCGCTTTTTTGAACCTACCCCGCTTACTGAGTTAACACTGCAGAATTCTGATGTACCAGTAGATTCGTTTGTGGAAGTTCCGCAGGGCCGTCATTTGGGAGTATTCTCCACGATGGTCCTATTTGTCGCTAGAATAGTTGGTTCTGGAATATTTGCAACACCAAGCAGCATATACGTCAATTGTGGAGGGAATTCAGGGATATATTTTGGCATCTGGACTCTAGCGGGGCTAGTGTCATTTGCAGGGCTGTTTGTGTTTTTAGAATATGGTTCGTGGTTGCCCCGATCCGGCGGACGGAAGAATTTCTTGGAGCAGACGTACACGAAACCCAAATTAATGATGAGCGTTACATTTGTCTGCTTTACAGTAGTGACTGGATTTGCCATGTCCAATGCCATCGTGTTTGGAAAATATTTTCTCTATGTTCTCGGATTTAATAACATATCCAAAGATATTCAGTCTGAAGTTTCGAAGTACCTCAGCATTTCCATCATATTGCTTGCCATGCTCGTCCACGGGCTGTCTGTACGTGCGGGTATTCGCATCCAAAATTTCTTGGGTGGAGTCAAGTTTGGCCTCATAGGGTTAATGTGCCTAATTGGAATATATTCTTTTTTTTACCGGGTCCCTCTGAACCAGGAGCCTGCGAGCCTGAAGGTTCATTCTTTTTTTGCATATCAAGAGAAATCTGCTGTTACCGTGTCCTCTCTCGCAAGCGCGTTTCTCAATGCGTTTTTTTGCTTCTCTGGTTGGGATACGGTACACGCAGTCGCTTCAGAAGTGAAAAATCCTACGCGAACATTGAAATTGGCCGGCACAACATCCCTTTTCATTTGTTTTATTTGCTATTCGATGATGAATTTTGCCTACGTTAACGTGTTGTCATACGAGGAAATTAAGCAAGCAGGTCCACTGGTTGGATCCGTACTTTTCACCAAACTATTTGGGAAAATCGTGGGAAGTAAGCTGTTATCGTTTTCTGTGGCACTCTCCACCGCGTCCAATATATTAGTTGTCGTTTATGGATTGTCGAGAATGAATCAAGAATCCTTCAGGGAGGGATATTTACCTTTCAGCGTTCCTTTGGCGAAGAACTGGCCCTGGGGATCGCCATTACCTTCCATGCTAGTATGTGGGGGATTGACCATAATATGGCTTGTTTCTTTGCCCCCAGAAAATTCTTCTTTTGACTATTTGGTTTCAATGGAGGGTTACGGTAATCAATTCTTTCTTCTATTAGTCGCGGTGGGTTTATTTATTCACCGGCGTAAACATGGGAGCGAAAGACCTGCTATTAGAGCCTCTACCATAGGAACGATACTGATGGTTCTTGTGTCGACATACGTTTTAATGGCACCATTCATCGGTGACCAGAAGCGCAACAGGATAGGACTTTTGCCGCCATATCAAATTACTTCCATGCTTCTAATCGGTTCTTGCTTTACGTACTGGCTAACCACGTTTGTCGTACTACCAAAAATATTTGGCTACCAGTTGCATCCAAATATACGGATATTAGATGACGGCTTAGCTGTAACGGAGTGGAAGAAAACGTATCACACTTCATGAAATAAATTTATGTATATCATTTTCAAATCTTAAATAAGAGAGGATTTTTAATAAATATATGAATATATACCCTTTGATGGTGCCGGTAGTTGTACACTTTTTCCTCTATTTTCCCAGACTAACGCTGCATTTGGTACTGTCGAATCCACTTATTTGGAATTCAGCTTTTCGACAAAAGCTTCTTTAGCCATTTCAACCAGAACCTCCAATTCCCCACTACTTTCGCACATGCTGTAAAATAAACTGTTCTTGTTCAACAGCAGAGAATAAGGATGATCAAATTCTTTTACTTCACCTTGATCCATGACAAGAATTTTATCATAATCGATCACAGACCTCAGCCGGTGTGCAATAGTTAAAATTGTGTTCCCGCGAAATTCTTTTCTAATTGTCTCTTGAATCTTCGCATCAGATTGATAGTCAATAGAAGCTGTCGCCTCATCCAAAAGTATGATCTTGGGGGAACGCAACAACGAGCGTGCCAGGCACATCAATTGGCGCTGACCTTGGGACAAATTACCACCTCCTTCCGTAATATCACTGTTCAAATTCAAAAACTTATTCACGTTGTCAGAGCTAATCGAAGATATATCGCCGTTGGATCTGTCTAACTCTTCTTGAGAGACCAAATTAACACGTTTCAACGCAGCAAAAATATCTTCTTCGGCATATTCGTCATAAGGATCCAAATTGGACTTGATAGTTCCTGTGAACAGTGTTGGATCTTGTGGAATGATTGTAATGGAACGACGCAATCTTTGTAAATCGACAGAGGTGATATCCACATTATCAATCTTGACGTGGCCTGTCTCGGGGTCTAAAAATCTGAAAAGTGCGGTGATGATAGTAGATTTTCCGGCGCCCGTTCTGCCAACCACTCCGACTTTCGATTTAGGATCCACCGTGAACGAGACATTTTTGATAACTTTGGGTAAACCTGGAGCATAACGCAAGGACAAGTCGCTCACTTCAATTCTTCCTTGCTGTGGCCAGTCGGAAGGAGGGGTAACCAAAGGCTGATTGTATGGCTCCTGTTCCACAACCATATATTCTTTCAACCTTTCAACAGAGTTCATATTCATTTCAACGTTTGAGTACAACCTCACCAACCACAGGGCACCTTCAGTAAATGTTATAGCGTAAGTCAACGAAATACCTGCTAGACCCGAATCAATGTGATTAATGTTCAACAATATAAAAACACCAGAACCAAAAATCACAAGGGAACCTATTAAATCAATCCTCATAGCCAACCAGCGGTTTGCCACCCATAGATAAAAGAAAGGCCTATTGTTTTGGTCAATCTTCTGCAAATTCTCTTGCATAAATCTGCTTTCATCGCCAAAGGCACGAATCGTGGTCACACCAACCAAAGTCTCTGAAAAGTGCTGATAGATGGGCGATCTTGAGATGGAGTCCAGTCTCTTCAACTCACGGGATCCGGAAAGATAGAAGTAACCGACGAAGTAATACAGAATAGCGACCGCAATGGCAATAATCAAAAATTGAGGAGTAATGAACGTAATTAGTATCACCGTAGATACACAGGTGATCAGAGAATAGAACGCCCCTTCAAAATATGGAGTCAGTTCTTGATCCACACCTTCTATATCCTTGGAGAAACGGTTCATAATCCTTCCAATTGGAGTGGAGTCAAAGAAACGCAATTTTGCATGTAAAACTCTCTTTAACAACAAATTGAAGATCTTTCTAGACGCCTGAATACCCGCAAAGAAACTCAAGATTGTTTTGAATGCAGATAACAGGGCCTGAATAACACCAATGAAAAAGTAGATCGTTAAGTAATAGAACGTCGAATGAGGACCCACGGGGTCATTGCCCGTGGCAATTGCAATACGATTTGGAACGCTTGCAACAGAGTTGACGAAGACATTCACACGACCAATAACACGATCGAGAGAGTTGAACCCTAAGGATGCCATATTTTGACCAAAAGCTACCAACGTAGTTTTAATGTTATGAGAAGCCCAATTACGAACCCACCAAGACTGGCCGATATACATCGCTTGAGACAAAACAAACGCACACACTAAGATTGTCAACATTTTCCAACCACCAAATATCTTCAAGTACCACTTGTATACTTCCAGTCCGACAACACCTTCAGCCTTTGTTTCTTCCTTGACGAGCTTTCCTATTCTTTTACGTTCTTCATCAGCTTTTTGTGGCTTGGGAGATTCTTTATTGATCTTCGCAACAGTTTGAATGCTTGTAGAGCTCTTGGTCTTTAAGTTGACGGATGATCCATGTCTAGACAAGATACTAGTTTTCACTAGCTCGTCTTCACCCAATACACCTTTATGAAGCAAATCAATTGGATTGCCTTGGTCTTTGACCTGCCCGTTCTCTAATAAAACGACAAGCTCTGCGTTTCTCAAAGTAAGGGCAATATTGTGAGATATTAAAATACACGTTCTACCTTCCATGAGCGGTCCGACAATACATTTATCGTAGATCCAGGAGGCAGTATGTGAGTCCACAGCACTTAGACAATCATCAAGCAAAAGGTGCCTTGAGTTGGAATAGAGGGCTCTAGCTAACGAGATTCTTTGTTTTTGGCCACCAGACAGAGTGATACCTCTTTCGCCGATCTCAGTCATGTCACCGGCAGATAATATCTCAAAATCACGCCTCAACCCGCAGGCATTAATGACATCTTCATATCTGGTTTCATTGTAAGGGGAGTTAAACAATATATTGTTTCTAACGGTCTCATTTAACAACCAAGCACCTTGCGAACAATAGGCAATCGAATTTGTCATCCCATCAGCTTCAATAGGTAAAGCCGCTCTAGGGTCTAAGGACGGAACCACAACGTTACCTTTCAATAACGTCATTTCACCAAGCAATGCCATCAAAAGTGAAGTCTTACCAGATCCTGTGGGCCCGATGACCACATTTAATTTTCCAACCTTGAAATCAATGCTCAGATTTCTCAACTTGAAATCCTGTCTCTCAGCATCCCAAGTTATGGTGGCATTTTCGAAAGCAAGCTTATTTCCATCCTTGGCCACTGTCAGTTGGTTGTATTTTTCAGTATCTGGTTCTTCCAAAAATTCTTGCACCCTATCAAGGGACACTTTACTTTGCATGACAAAACTTAACATGTCAGACAATTGGTCCAAAGGTGTTCTCAACAGAGAGAATAGGGACAAAGCGGTAAATGCCACTGGCGTGGTCAAAGTCTCCTTTTGTACAAAAACGTAGAATGCAAAAGCACAACTGGTAACAAGTGTTGGAGTAATATACCACACAAAGGAACAGAGAGCCCACAACGACGATCTTTGAAGTAGCAATTTCAATTCAATTTCTCTAATGGCCTCGATACCCTTTTCAAAATTGTCCTCCCAGGAGAAAAATTTAATTATACGAATTGCTTGGAATGCCTCATTCAATTTTTGGATACGTTTGTCAGTGTAAGATAATGACTTCTTCTGCAATCTACCCAACCAAGTAACTAATTTGAAATTTATTGGCATCATGAGGAGAATTAGGAGAGCACCCACAATGGCGGCAAACCCCAACAATCTGTAAAGCAGTACAATAGCCACAAATGCCATGGTAACTGCTTCGACGAATGCGTGTAAGTAGGCACAAATTTCAGAAACTTTAAAAGCATCTACTGCCATCAAATTGATAATAGCACCCAGATTAGCAGAAGTAGTAGACTCTTCATCGCCATCCTTATGCTCTTCTTGATTTAATTTTTGAGGGTCCACATCGTCTGTCGATTCCTTATTGGAGTTCGCGACAACTCTTCTTCTTAAAGCCTTTGTATAAACTTCTGAGATGATAATGGCTTTCATTCTGACGCAAACTCTCCTACCGAAAAAGAGCGCTTGGCCAGAAAAGATTGCACAAAACACTCTAGAAAAGAACATGCAGAAGACGTAGAACCATGCTAAATTTCTCGGAGCTGAATCTCTGTCGTCTACGTATTCCAAGATTCTTTTCAACAGAACTGTGGGCGCAAAGCTCATCATACTGTTCATGACAGCCCAGAACGCTTGCAACAACAAATACTTCGTAAAGAAGGTGAGTAAGTTGTAGGCAAAATCATGATTTTTTCCTTTGATCTCCACGTACCGCTTGAACTTTTTAAGCACGAAAATGGCGTAGTCATCCATCTTTAACCCCCAGACGTCTTTACTTTCAATGGCAGACTTGTGTGCCTTCCAAACAAATCTATCCAACCAACACCAAGTGATAAAGCTCGCGATGGACGAGACTGGCTCAGGTGAAGGAGTAACATCATCGTCGGTCTTATATATAATGGCCCATTTGTTACCAGAGGGTGAAAAAAACAACAGAGAAAACAGGAATAAGTCGATGTAAAATTGGGACAAATAATAGTTTTTCACTGGCGCATCCTTGATGTGACCGATGTAAATGGAACGTACGGGCAAAACTGTGGAAACAAAGAGGAACATATAAGAGGTGAAAGAGATGGCCCAAATATTTCCACAGTACTTGTTGATCCAACATACTGACTGATTCACGTTCCAAAGGCGCAATGAACCCACAGAGAGCAAAAACGCCCAAACGGCAAATTGCACCAAGCTGCTAGATCTGGTAAACTCAGTCTCATCATCTGTATAATCGGCCCAAACATATGCATGCAGCCCGAACTGGGCCAACAACATCAGGAACTCAATTATCATCCTCGATTTTTCTGCAAACCCTCGCCTAACAATCTCGGGTCTCCCGTGAGGTTCTCCATTGGGTTTTACCAGCTTCAATCTCTGCAAAGAAAAATGTCTCTCTTTCAACTCTTCTCCACTCACTTGACCTCCACTGTAGGAGGAAACCGGAGATTGTTGTAGAAGCGGTTTACTCTCCCCGTCATCATGGCCATATAGGAAGTCCACCACATCGCTCTGTTTTAGCCGCAACCTATCGTACTTGTAATAGTGTAACAGAATGTTATATACCAGAAACGAACAGGCAACGGCCAGTAGCACTAGTGGGAAGTAGTAGCCAATGTACCGTACTCTACCGCATTGTGTCACGTCGTCAAACACCCAAAAAGGACAGCCACTGCTATCTTTTGTTGACATATGGCCTGCAGATCTTCAGCGGAGGTAGGAATAGTGTTGTTCCACCTGAAATAGCTGGAGAATTGTGTCAAAGATTGTGTGTTGGTCGAACTGAGGTCGGGGCTGCCAATCTTTCAGTCAACCAATGCCGTGTATAGTCACAACGTACGTTACAGAAAATGATAGAGTTTCTATAGTAGAGAAAGCGCAATATACTATATTACTACAATAATACTGGGATAATGAGCAACCATTGGAAGTGTAGCTTAGCCTAAAATTGTTCGACTATTCTATTTAATTTTCCATTTTTTATTTTTCAAAAGTTATTCCCCCCCCACTTCACCTCTTTCTTCCCTCCCCCCCTTCCCCTTTTTAATGAGCGCTGGATTCTTTACTTGCTAGACTTGACTTACTCCACCACTTTTTTCTCAGCTGCTTCCTCCACTTCATTGTTCTCCTGCAGCTGCTTGTTCTCGCCTGTTTCCTCCTCTCTGTTATTCTGTTGTCTTAGTGCCGCAACGTCTACTACAATTGGCCTATCTTGGAGGGTCTTAGACTGGAACTCATCGACCTTGTTCTTGATGTCTTCCTGTAGGTTTTCAAAAGTCACAAACGCAATGCCCCTATTCATCTTCTTGGAGTAAAACACCTTGCTGGTCTTGGTGTTTCTCATCCTCCTCATAGGGAGCACTATCAATTCTGGCTTGGTGCCAAAGAACTCTGCTAGTTCCTCCTTGGTGGCACTGTAGGGAATATTGTTCACGTACAGCGTATCGTTAGACCTTTCCATCTCCTCCAAAGGTGGCTTCTCCCTGTTTGGAGGTGCCGAAACAGCTGATCTTGGCTTGGGGGGGAATTTCCCACCTTTGGTATTTCTACGCTCCAGTTGCTGTTGTCTCTTAGTCTTCCTCTGGGCATCACGCTCCTCCTCCGTCAGCGCCTTTCTGATGAAAATGCCCTTCTCCTTCAACACAGTTTTGTCGTATTTCTCCTTAATAGCCTCCACGTCAATCTTGCTTGGGAACTTCACAAACGCGTACCTGCGGTCCAAGACCCTACCTCTACTCACTCTGGCAGGTGCTGGTATCTCAACTTCCACAAGCTCACCGAATTCCTCTACGAAGAGCTGCTTCAAATCAGGTTCGGTAGCTTCTATAGAAACGTTACCCACAAAAATGGTAGTCTCTGGATCGACAATGGTCCTGGGGACCGTAGTGGTCCCATTGCTACCGGTATTATTCGAAACTTCTTCACTGGACATTCTGAACTCAATAAATCAAAACTCAAATTAAAACAATTATAATAATACAGTAAAAGCTGCAATCAATGCCTAATTGAATCGATGGTGGATGGAGAAATATGCTTGAAAAATTGAACGAGAGTCAAAATTTGTTGTTCATGGGTATGTTTTATGCTTTGATTGCCACCCCCTGCAATTTTTTTTTTTTTTTTGCAAGATTTCGCGATGCAAAAATCGTCTCCGACGGAAATATATGACGTTCGAAGTGACAATGCAGAATGTGCAGAGTTCGATGGCAAGGTACATTACAACCCCACAGATATAATTCCCATCTGGCGAAGAACTGTACATTTGCAAGAATTTTGGAGGGCCTGACCCCCGCTCCAGTCGACGACGCTCCGCAATCGCCTCCATTGGTGGGTGCGAAATGCTATTATTAATGTACATAGTTCTTCAAGATGCTGTAGTTTTTAAGTCGGCGCAAAACGCTCTAAAACAGTTTGGATCCGATGAGTACTTCAATAGAGATGACCTGCGGACCGCTAGCGGGTGGCTACGGGTCCAGCACTAATCTCCTATAATACTATCGGAAGGTAACTGCTTCAACGAGACGTTCGCCAGGGAAAACAATTTGATGGAATCAAACGAAAAAATTAGTATAACAACCAGGTTACTTAGTTAGAGTTGACGGCCTGGGTTCTCTTCTCCAACTTCTTCTGGGACTTCTCACCCAAAACACCACCACCCCAGTGCTTCTTGACGTCGTCGTACTTCTCGATGAAGTTGGCATTGACAGTGGAGATCAACTTGGCCAAGGCGGCCTCGTCCTCTTGTCTGACCTCGGTCAAGGCGGCAACAGCGGAGTTCTTCTGGTTAACCAAAGTACCCAATCTGGCCTTACCCTTGATGATGGCGTAGGGGACACCCATCTTCTTGCACAAGGCGGGCAAGAAGACGACCAACTCAACTGGGTCCACGTCATTGGCGATCAAAACCAATTTGGCCTTCTTGTTCTCGACAAGGGACACAACGTGGTTTAGACCGTACTTGACGGTGTATGGCTTGGGAGAAGCCTCCTGTCTGGATTTGCCCTCAGCCACGGCAGCGGCCTCTTTGGTCAATCTCTCCTTCTTCTCAGCAGCGGTCTCTGGTCTGTACTTGTTGAACAACTTCAAAGTCTCGGCAGCAGAGTTCCTGTCCAAAGTGTGTTGGAACTGGGCGATGGCGGGGGGCACCTTCAATCTCATGGACAAGATCTTTCTCTGTCTCTGTAATCTGACGTAGACGGGCCATTTCACGTAACGAGACAAGTTTCTCTTTGGCTGGATGTGCTGACCGATACCATAGCTTCTTGGGGTGGAGCGGATCAAGGGGTTCTTGGACTTGTTGGTCTTGGTAGCCTTCTGAGCCAAAGGAGCTGGAGCGACTTTCTTGGTTGGGGCCATCTTGCTTGCTTGTCTTGGGGACGTTAGTAGAGCAGGTAGAAAGGAGAGAACAATAATCCGAGATGAGATACTTGAAGAGCAGCGGCAGGAGGAGGGGAAGTGAAAAAGTTGCAAGATTTCGAAAAATTTGCGTCTGTGCGTCGGCGTTTTCAAAAAAAAAAAAAAAAAAAAAAAAAAAAAAAAAAAAAAAAAAAAAAAAAAAAAAAAAAAAAAAAAAAAAAAAAAACACAAAATGGGAAAGAATGATTTTAGTGCAGGTACGGGTGCAAGAAACAGTCATGCAAAATGGATCGCCATCTTTTCGCAGCCCTCACGAGGCGAAATGAGCAAAAAGACAAAAAACTAATGCGCAAGCCCGGAATCGAACCGGGGGCTCATCGATGGCAACGATGAATTTTGCCACTAAACCACTTGCGCTCTGCTGGAAGAGCACATTCCCAAATAGATCTGGCTGCGTCGGTATAGGCACGTGCCCTCTTCGCTCCAGGATGCATCTGCTGGCGCCGCTAAACACGCCACGGGAGATTTGAACGCCAACTGCAGCGCTCGGCGGGGCGTAAACATAAGCACTTTTTGTCAGGTGACTGAACCGTCCATACGTAAAAAGAATATTCGCTACATAACCGTTAAATGCACCAAAGAAGAAGAAGAAGGGGGGGAAAAATCGTCGCCGCACGCCACCTACCCATTCGCAGACGCTATCGATGCTACGCTTCACCCGTCAGTGCCTTTCTCTGCGTTCGCAACTCGTTCCTGTGCATCTCCCTTTGCAAGTTTTCCTCCTTGGAGGGGATAAAGGGTGAGTCCTGCGGCTGGGTGGCAGGCGACTCCGCCGGCTGCTCAACGGAGGGCGTAGTGCCTTTCTTGTCGTTGCTGCCGTTGCTGTTGTTGGTGTTGCCGTTGCCGTCGCTGGTTTTGCCGCCGAGCGCTGCCACTGGCGCATCAGAGCGGATGGCAGCCATCCACCCCAGCGATCTCGACACGGCGACTTCCCACAGCCGCCGCTTTTGCCTCCGCTCCTCGTCACCGCTCTGCGAGCAGAACACTTTCAAATTAGGCATGAGTGCCGGCGGAATCTCGTCTCCCTTGTCGATGCCGTTGTAAAAGACCCACTTCTTGACGTCTTTCAAATCTTGCCACATGATGCGGTCCTTCGGGTCCTTGAACCCCATCTCCGCCGCGATGGCGGCCCCCAGCGCGGTACACTCCGAAGTGGGGGAACGCCTCACTTTAAGGCAGGGTCCCAAGATGTCCGCCTGGATCTGCATCACCTCGTCGGACCTGGACATGCCGCCATCGACCGCCAAAGTGGAAAGGGCAGATTTCCCCTCCGAATCGTCCTCCAGCTCTTCCAAGAAGTCCCTGTCCTTGGAACCTTCGCCGAGGGCGTCGGAGGACATCGCGGTCAAGATGGCGCGCGCCTGGAAGCAGACTCCCTCGACGGCGGCTCGGGCGATGTGCGAAGCCGTGGTATGTTGAGACATTCCCATGATGGTGGCACGCGCGTCAGGGTCCCAGTAGGGCGCAAAGAGCCCGGAAAACGCCGGCACGAACACGACGCCACCCGAGTCGGGCACCCGGGACGCGAGCGGCCCCACGTCTTCAGCCTTGGGGATCAACCGCAGGTTGTCCCTCAGCCACTGGACCACGGCACCGGCCACGGCGACAGACCCCTCGAGGGCGAAATGCGGGCTGTTCTTGTCTGCGCCTTCCAAGTAGGGGAACCAGTACCCAAAAGTGGTGAGCGCGCCGCGCTTGGAGATCAGCTTCCTCGAACCCGTGTTGAACAGGAGGAAGCAGCCGGTCCCGTAGGTGCATTTAGCCGCGCCCGGTTTGAAAGCGAGCTGCCCCACGAGTGACGCGGACTGGTCGCCGAGGCAGCCCTGCACGGGGATCCCCGGGCACCGGTTGCTCAGCTCCTCGAGCACTTTCCAATCCTGCGGGTCCATCCAGCGCTTCGTGAGCTCCGGGACCCGGAAATCGCCAAAATACTGCGCCGAAGAGGTGATCCGCGGCAGGTTGATCTTGCCGCGGTCGATGCCCCAGTACTGCAGCAGCTCCTCGTCGTAGTCGAGTGTGTCCAGGTTCATGAACCCGGTGCGCGATGCGTTGGTCACGTCCGAGACGAATGCGTGGTTATGCGTCAAGTGGTAGATCAGCCAGGTGTCCACCGTGCCAAACATCAGGTCCCCCTCCTCGTACGCCCGCGCCACCGCCGGCTCGTTGTCCAGCAGCCAGCGCAGTTTCGAGCACGAGAAGTACGTCGAGTAAAGCGGCAACCCGATCTTGGCCTGCAGCCGCTCCTGCTCGTGCACGGGCGTGACCCGCTTCTTCTCCGTCACGATCCCGGCGTTCCGCGTGTCGTTCCACACGAGCCCGTAGTCCACCACGGGGAGCCCCGTCCTCTTGGACCACACGATCGTCGTCTCACGCATGTTGGCGATCCCCATTGCATGCACGCGGTACGGAGCCAACCCGTCGCGCACCCGCTGCTCGTTGACCGTCCACACAAACGAAAACGTGCGCGCAAGGCACTCCTCGACGTTCTCCAGGATGTTGATCGGTTTGCATTCGACCCAGCCGGGGCGTGGGAACCGCAGCGTCGAGTCCGGCTGCTTCAAGTCTTCAATCTCCAAGTACTGCGTCTCTTTGATGGCAATGCCCTCTGCGGAAAAGATGGGTCCTTCTGGGCTCACCTGCAGCGACGGCCGCCTCTTACCGGAAGCTGCGTATTTCTCCCTGGACGCGGACGTCGAGTACTCGATCTGGTGCTTGGACACCTCTTGGCCGAGGCGGTTGAACAAAATGGCACGTGACGACGTTGTCCCCACATCCACCGTGGCGATGAGGGGTACCACGCCGTCCACCGTGAGCCTAGCATGGGAGTCCATAACTGTGTTTGCGTAATTCCTTTTTTCTTTTTTCTTTTTTTGGCGTAGCGTGTGTGCAGGGGGCGGAAGGGAGGAGTGTGATACTGCGTTGCAGCTTCCCCGCTTTTTATACCAAGGAGATCGCAGGCCTGCAGTGCTGCGCTCGGCTCCCCTGTCTACCCCTCCCCCTCCACTCCGCCGACCCTGGCGCTGCCGCCGTCGGTTTCCCGCTTTCCCCAGGGGGCCTCGGAGCAGCGGAGAGAAGGGGGGGGTGGGGGGTTCGAAGCGCGGAGATCGCCCGCGCGCCGCCGCGGTGGCCGGGCCCGCGGGCCCGGCCACCGCGGCTGTACAATGGCGCCGCCACTCCAGCCCGGGCCGCGCACCGTCTCGGAGTTCTGGGCATACGCCTTTTGCGCTTGTTCCTGCGCGCTGCCGCCGGCTCGAGAATGCCTCTGCGCCACAACGAGATCACGCTGACGTAGGCGCAATAACGGGACGCCCGCGGCGTGACCACGGCGTGACCGCGTGCGATGCTGCAGCGTCCGACTCCGGAGGATCTCTCCGATATTTCTCCGGTCGGGTAACACGAGTTGCGCGTGCTGCGGTGGGCGGCTACTCGCAGCAGCAGCGGCAGCGGCGATCCGCCTGGCGGGCACCCGCCGGGCGAGCACCCGCCTGGGGCCCTCGCAGCTCCGCCAGGCGTCGCGGCGGCGCAGCCGCCGCCACCGCCGCCGCTGTGCGACCCGAGATCTCCGACCACGTGACTGGGCTGTCGCCGTCGAGATTTTTACGCTCGACCCAAGATACAGATATCATCGCCCCAAACAAACTCCGCCCAAGAAGGACCCCCCTCCTGATCCCGGCCCCTCCCCTCACGCACCACTCCAGATGGCCCCGAGTACGCAGCAGCAGGCCATGAACGACTTCCTCGCCGACCCCGACGCACTGCCCCCGCCACCGCCGCCCGTGGTGGAACCGGAGCCTCCCTCCACCACCGCCGCCGGTGCCCACCGCACCAGCAGCCCCAGCGCTGCCCACAGCGCTGCTCGGAGCGCTGCTCACAGCATCTCCCACAGCACCGCCCACAGCGTCGCCCACAGCTCGCGCGGCAGCGACTACGACTACGAAATGCAGGATTACCAGCCCGTCCCATTCACAACAAGGACCTCACGTGCCCACACAAATACCCCCTACATCCCCCACTACATGATGAGCCAGGGCCACCCTTTCCCCGTGCAGGAAGTGGTCCCCAACTCGCAGATGGCCATCGCCACCGGAGTGGACCAGCACGCCGGGCGCCCGCGCATGGACTCCGCGGCGCGCAACAACATGCGCTCCCGCACACAGACGGTCTCCTCCAACGTTCTCAACCCCGATGACGCGAGACCCTCGCGGACGTCCACGAGACAGGGCTCGCACGCCGAGTCGCACGGCGAGTCGCACGGCGGATCGCACGGCGGCTCCAAACACAGCGGCGACAGAGACGACGGGTCGCAGAGCGGCAGTGGCAGCGGCGGCGGCGACGAGTACGGCAACGACCAGCAACACGCGCTCAACGTGCCGCTGATGGTCAAGCCCAAGACGCTCTACCAGAACCCGCAGACCCCCACGGTGCTGCCCTCCACGTACCACCCGATCAACAAGTGGTCGTCGCTCAAGCACGGCTACCTCAAGGAGTTCCTCGCGGAGTTCATCGGCACGATGGTGATGATCGTGTTCGGCACCGCGGTGAGCTGTCAGGTGACCGTAGCCGCCAAGCTGCAGCAGGACAACTTCGACGAGGCCCTCGCGGAACTGGCCAACGCGCCGCAGGCGCTCATCCAGACCGCAGGGACCTTCACACAGCTGGTCTCGCCGACGGGCGGCGGCACTTTCGACGACGTGGCGCTCGGCTGGGCGTCTGCGTGCGTCATGGGGTATTTTGCCGCCGGGGGCAGCGCCATCTCCGGCGCGCACCTGAACCCGTCGATGACGGTGAGCAATTTCATCTTCCGCGGGTTCCCCTTCAAGAAGATCGTCAACTACATCGCCGGTCAGCTGATCGGCGCGTTCGCCGGCGCGCTCATACTGTACATCTTCTACAAGAGGGTCATCGAGGAGGCGTACCCGGACGTGTGGTGGAAGACGGAGGGCGTCGCGGGCATGTTCTGCGTGTTCCCCAAGCCTTACCTGTCGACGGCGCGCCAGTTTGTGTCGGAGTACATCTGCACGGCGATGCTGCAGGTGGGCATCTTCGCGCTGACGGACCCTTACACGTGCCTGTCGTCGGAGCTGTTCCCGCTCATGATGTTCATCCTCATCTACGTGATCAACGCGTCGATGTCGTACCAGACGGGCTGCGCGATGAACATGGCACGTGACCTGGGTCCGCGGCTCGCGCTCTACGCGGTCGGGTTCAACCGGCACATGCTGTGGATCGAGCACCGGCACTTCTTCTGGGTGCCGATCGTGGCGCCGTTCCTGGGGTCGATCACGGGCGGGCTCGTCTACGACATCTGCATTTACCAAGGTCACGAGTCTCCGGTCAACTGGCCGCTGGCCACCTACCGCGACCTTCTCTACGGGATGTGGTACAAGCGGCCCAACTGGTCGCGCAAGCGGTGGGGCAAGCGCGAGCACGAGGACACCGAGTCGGATTTCAACAGCTTCTCGTACGACGAGGACGAGGACGAGGTGCCACCGTACGAGGCTGCGGAAAACGTGCCGAAGGCTCCCCTGCCCAGCGTTTCGAGCCCGGAGCTGCAGGAGAGGCCGCAGTCGGTGCAGTTCAAGTCGGTGCAGGCGCGCACTCGACGCCATTTCGGCGGGATCCCGCCGATTACCGAGGAGGACCCCTCCCTGGATGCCGCCTCGCTTGGCGGCAGCTCCGTGTCGCTTATTAACAGCGAGGGCGATCTAGAGACCTCGACCGCCAACGTGCCGCCGCCGCCGCCGCCGCCGCCGGAGCTGGCGGCCGTGGAGAAGAAGCATACATAGACACGATACAACAGGGCGGCCAAGAGAAAGAAGCGAAACACACTCGACGCAATATACCTTCACTTTTTTTTTTTGGTCGCTTCTCTCTCTCTCTCTCTCTCTCTCTGTCTCTTATATTAATTACGAACGAAAAGCATATATACTCTACAACACGCAACCCGCGCACGTCGCGTCGTCATCACCACGAGAAAAACAGCAGCAGGATGCAAATGACAATCACCGTGGCCATCACCAACGCATTCTTGCGCCTTCTCGTGCCGATCCTCGCGATGAGGTGGTTGATGCCAGGTACCCTTTGTAAAGTCTGCAGAAGCCGATTGCTGCTGTTGTGTAAGAGATGGGATTGCGAGTTGAACTGGTCCCTAGCTTCCCACGCCTGGGAGATGAGTCGGTCCACGACGTTGTGCGACTCGTCCACGCGACGGCTCTCGCTTCTGTAGTACTCCTCGTCGTCTTCAAAGGCTGCCGGGGCCGGCTCCCCGTTGGGCTGCCTCTGCCCCTGCTGGGCGATGTCGCTCTTGACGCTGAATAAAAGGTTCAACCTGTTGCGTTCCTGCTGGATGGACGACCTTATATTGCGGAAATTTTGCCAATGCTCTTTCAAGATTTCCCTATGGCGTTGCCGTTGGGAGGTCTTGGATGCTGAGATGTTGGGGGTTTCATCGCAGATGCGGCCCAACGACTCCAATACGTCTTGTTCCTGGGTCAAAGTTTCCTCCAGTTGGGTGTCCAATCTTTTCTCCTGCGCGGTCTGCTCCGAACTGGTCGTTTGCGCAAACGTAGAATACCGGGCCAACAGCGATTCCACTTGGGATTCCAGGGAGATGACCTGGCTCCTCACAGTGACGAACGATTGCGACATTTAGCGCTTAACACTTGCTTTACTTTCCTCCCCCACCCGGAACAGTTTGGTGTTTGTACTATTATCGGTATTTTTTGTCTGTTTTTCGTTGTTGTTTTTTTTTTTTTTTCAAAATAGCCAACTGAATATAAACACAGATGCCCATCTCTGCAGGTAGCCCTCAACGTACTTTGGTCGATCACCCACCATACGTGCCGTGTCGCATGCGTGGAAGGAGTACCATGCACTCGGCTGTCTGTCTTGCCCATCGGAGACCGTATCTAGTCCCAATTGGAACCCACTTGGTATGCCGAGCGCATCGTAGATGTCACCAGGGTACCAGGGCTCCAAGGAGGCAACCCCATCGAGCGTGATGGACCTCCAAAGTCGAACGAGCAGCTGGGGTTCTTGGAAGACGTGTGAGTAGACAATCTTGAGCTCTAAATGGTCCGCATCCTCCTGGAGACGAGTCGGCGATCGTGTTTGCACCAATACCGACTCGCCCTGCTCGTCGCAATGCAACTGCAACGTAAATGCGCTGCGAAGTAAAATGTCACGCAGCTGTGGGAGCTGTCGCCTGTAAGCTTGCAATTTCATGCCCGTCTTTCGGCGACAGGAACAGCCCGGGAGCTACTTGAATGCTCTAAGCTTTTCATATAAAACATTTTGAATAAATAATAAATAAATACTAATAAATAATAATAATAATAATAATAATAAACGGATAGCGGTTAGTTAAGCCGCCTTATCCGATGCTATATGCCCACGCCTTCATCAGTGCTCTACGCTTAGTCAGTGGCCAGCGCCTTCTTCATCTCGGCAATGGCATAACCAGGGTTCAAACCCTTTGGACAAGTCCTGGTACAGTTCATAATGGTGTGGCATCTGTACATGGACATCGTGTTCTGCATCATGGCCTTTCTCGTGGAGGAAGCCTCATCTCTGGAGTCGATCAACCACCTGTATGCCTGCATCAAAACAGCCGGACCCAAATATTGCTCCTGATTCCACCAATAGGAAGGGCACGCAGTGGAGCAGCACGCACAGAGGATGCACTCGTAAAGACCGTCCAACTTCTTACGATCCTCAATACTCTGTAGCACCTCCTTGCCGTCCTTTGGGAAGCTCTTTCTTTGCAAATACGGTTGAATCGACTTGTACTGCTGGTAAAAGTTGGTCAAATCGGGAACCAAATCCTTGACAATGTACATGTGAGGTAGGGGGTAGATCTTCAGGTCCTTGCTAGCATTCTGGTCGATCTTACACAAACAGGCCAAAGTGTTTCTGCCGCCGATGTTCATGGCACAGGATCCGCAGATACCTTCCCTACACGATCTTCTCAAAGTCAAAGTGGCATCCTGCTCGTTCTTGATCTTTAGCAGGGCATCCAAGACCATTGGACCACAGTCGTTCAAATCCACCTGGAAATCCTGCAGACGTGGCTTCTCACTGGGGTGGTCTGGAGACCATCTGTAAACCTTAAAAGTCTTCAAACGGGGCTCGGAAGCAGCTGCAGTGGCCAAACCTCTCTGCAAGGTCAGGCTAGTGACACTCTTCTTTAAAATTGGGCTTATCATCATGGTGGTTGGGGGCGTTTGGGGCTATAAGTTGCAAACTATGGGGGGAACAGGGGATGGATGGTTGCCTTGGCGAAATGCGGTTGGCATCGCTAAGTTTTCTTATATACGATGGAAAACAGAGGTTTACATGTCCGCCGAAAAGAAAGGATTTTTTTGCAAATTTTCGGAGCCGAAGCGGTGCACGTGAAGCGTGCGCCAGCGAGAGAGACTTGTCACCCGCTGGGACGTAAATCATTGAAGAGATAGTATATTTTGGTTGGAATACAGTTATCAAACTTTCCAGCAATTCTGTCCTACAATATAGGGTGGGCGCGAAAGTCCTTATATAGGCTATCTACATCCGCACTCATGCCGAAAAGTGTCTCATTTTCAACTTAAGTCCTTTCTTCCCCACAAGCAATAAATATATATATATATATATATATATTATTCTTCTTACATTTTTCTTGCTAGGTTTCTTTTACCCTGGATCCAGTCCAGGCAATACAGAAGTGCGTAACATAATAAAATACGGAGTTGAAAGGCATGAGAGTAATCCAATTATGGAGCCCGCGTGAATCTCAGGTTTTCAGAGAAAAAATACGGCCATCGAAAACACAAGCTTATCGTCGTTGTGTTCAAGATGATATTTTTTTATGCTTACTAGAAATCTAGTTCCGAGCCTCATTAAATAAGTAGTTCCGGGGAGGTTGTTTTTTTATTCGCAGTTCACAGGATTTTTTAGGCTAACTCTGATACTGGGCATCCTCTTGCACCCAATTTCTTGAAGTCCTTGTAAAAGCAAGCGCCGAAAAACGACGGCCAACCCTTGACTCGGTTGAGTGGCCTAATGAGGCCAGGGGGAAGTTCTCAAAAGCCTTCGGCTGAAAATAAACTAAAAAAAACGGCATTATTTTGCGAAAGGCAGTGCGAATAATAGAAATGACATCCTGTTGCGGAACTTTTTGAAATCTGCTAGGAAATAAGTACTGTTTATTTATTTTTGTCTAATTATGCAAGATATCCATACACACTGGCATCCACATTGCAAACGTATTTACCTTTTTCATAGTTCTGTATTTTGGTTGTTGTTTTTTTTTTACTAAATTTTATAAATTGTCAGCGAAAACCCACTTTCATACAAATTTAAAATCTTTGCAAGACTAAGCATGACCTGACATCAAGACAAGAGATCCACGTGAGGCCTCCAGCGTGCCCAAAATTGTAACTTTAACAAATAATACACAGCTACAAAGATTGAGTGTATTAATCGTATGTATTAATTTATTGCAGCAATAGCATCTACAATCCTGTTTCACAATATTTATTGTACTCAGTCACAGCAATCGCAATGTGCTTGTAGAGACTTTTTCTCTCCTGCGGACTAGCGATAGGAATGAAATACTCAGATTGGGATTTAAGCTTAATGGGAATACCCCCACGTTGTAGCACAATCCCCTGAATACCGTTATAGTCTGTAGCCCACATCGACTCTAGCCTGCCAATGTTTAGCTCTATAATGTGCTCCATAGAGACCAAGACTGCTAGTTCTTTGCCGGGGAGTACTACGTGGGCCAAGTAATTGTCATTCATGTAAAGACCTCCGTCAATTATCTTAAGCCAATATTGACCTTGCGACTCTTTCAAATCAAAAGGCTTGATTATCTTCTCATGGTAGTCGACATAGCGGGGCAACCTAACACGGGAGGCAGCAGGAACATCTAACGCGGTTGTAGTACTCCTGACACCTTGAGACAAATTGCTTGTCAAATCAAGAAGACCAATTGCGGTCTTTGTAGGCAAACCAAGCAGGCCTCTGCCCAAGCCCTTGAAAAATCCAGAAGCCCCTTCCTTTTGTGCCCCCGTCATGGGGTCAAATGCCATACCTGTAAAACCGCTTCCGATGGTGTTGGCAAATGTTTGTGCCGACGAAGACAGCAAATTACGCTTGTTTGCATTCATGCGTTGCTGCATTCTGCGCCTTTCCTGAAATTCTAAATCCTGCGTAATGGATAAACCTTTGGCCATAGACCCTGTGAATTTTGCCATACTGTCAGAGAGACCAAAGACAGTCTTTTTAGCAAAACTCAATCCACCCTTGGCCAAGTGAAGACCCAATTCCTGTGGCCTGTCATTCATCATATAGCCCTGGTAAGGTTCGTAGAATATATCCCAAACACCCGAGCTGATTGTGTTGAATAACCCAACAGGGTTCCCCAAGAAGTCCGCAGAACCCAATATTTTGTGGATTTGGTAAAAGAACTGTTGCCCATAATGCGTTTCAATAGCCTTGTACAGTGTGCTTATTGGAACTCTCAAATTAGCCATGTAAAGAGAATTTAGTTTAATTGGCGCATCATTTACATTAGCTAAAGTCATTGTCAACATGTCCATAAACACTAGCATTGTTCCCTGGTACTCCACTCCCAATTTTTGCTGTTGCTCTTTCAATAACTGATGCTGATCGGAACTGACAAATGAAACATGGAGCATTATAGGTTGGATATGGAAAATTTCGAAGTACATGTCATCAGCAAATTTCATATCTTCACACTGGGGGAGTGTAACTTCATCTCGGTATCTAGTATCCGCGGAGGAAACATTCCATACTGCACCAGGAATTTTGACAAAATCCAGGAATGCTATTAGGAGATCTTCATCTAACTGAATGGTCAATTCCTGCAATAATAACGTGGCATGCTTGAAATACACCAGCCCATGAGAATCTCCTTTCACCTTGGATATGGAGCCAGAAATAACAGGGTGATTTTCGATTTCATGCGATGTATGAGGGACAGCGAAGGGATAGAGAATATTCTGGAAGGGACTTCCAAATAGCTGGTTATCGATCTGCAGCCATTTTAGCTTCCAACTAAACGTTTGGTACAGATCTGACTCGTTGTACCTCATTTCCAATCCGTTAGCGTTTAAATACAATATTTCTTGGAGAGAAGCATTGATTAAAGAGATACCGACACCTTTGAATGAAACAACACACTTCACGTACACATTCTTGTCCTCGGCCTCCGCCTCAAATCCTTCACCATTGGTACTGGAGACAGACAGAGAAGAAGATGTGTTCTTGTTTCTCAGCTTGTACAAACTAACATCCGGGTTGTAGTTGGTAATGACTAAAGCCTGCGTAGGACCATCTGCCACCACGTTCAAGTCCATGCTACTTTGTTCTTCATTAGAAGCTCTTGCAGGAAGACGCATGGGTTTCAAGTTGCCAATTTCTGCAAGTTGAATTTCTCTTCTACGGCCCCTAGCGGTCAAAATCAACTTCTTTTGCCTTGCAGCAGGATAATCCCATGCATAAGGCATGACGCTCTTGGGTGGCACGCGATAATAATAGGGTTTGTATTCAGTCTCGTCCAACTCATCGAGTCCATCATAATCGTAATAATCGTCAACAACCCTGGGATCCCTCTGGTAAAAAATAAATTCCTGATCACTGAAATTCCTAATGGAATACGGCCAGCGGTTTTCGGCATCTTTGATTCTGATAAATACAGTCGCACCTTCGAGAATAATTTCGATCTTCAACAAAATATGGCTATTTTGATTTAGTACTTTCAAATACGTGAATCCAATATCCTTAATGAAGAATGGAGAGGACCACTCTGATGTAGAACCCAAGAACTTCACCATAAGCTGCTTGTGGACAATATTTCTAATTTTGTAAAGAGGTAAGGACCTATCTGGCTCGATATGCAAAGCGTTTGTAGAACCATGCTCGCAGATTTCAATAGGCTCGTGCAAAAAGTTGTGTATGATGTAGCGAGGAGCTATTGAAATGACTTTGCTCAACAAGTAAATGCCCTCGCCTTCAGTTACGGTCACACCAAAATTAAATTCTTGCTCCTTGTTAGGGATGCTAACATCTGTATCAAATGACTGGCCAAGAGCATCAAAAGATAAGGGAACACTCCAGTCAGATTCTTTGACTCTAATACGAGCACGATTTTTCTTGAAGGAATTGATGTCGAAAGAAAACATTTTGGGAGTAGTGAAACGGTTATCATTCTCAACCTGGACCTTGCTTTGAGCTACATTTGATGGATTCCCTTCGATGAAAAGATCTCTATCTGTCTCATTGAAAATGATGTAGGGAGAAGCAATTCTTATTATCTTGGCCCTTGTGCCTTCCACACTTTGATAGTGCAACATAGCATTAAATTTTTGTCCCCCAGCAAGCTTCAATACCAAACTCAATTCAGGTTTCAACATGCTATTCAACGCTGTATTCACAATAGAAGGTTTTGACATTGAAGCGTCATCTATCAGAGGTTGAACACGGAGAAGCAGAAAATTATCAAGTGACACATCATGGATTGGGATTCTTTCTCCCTTTTTCAAAGAAGACATATTCTTCTCTTCTTCTCTTTTATCAAATAAGGAGAACTTTAAATCGCATGGAAGAAGATTTTCAATGATAATTGGGGATGATAAAACCAGTTTCATATGGGGGAAAATTTGAGATAAGGGCTCCTTTTCGTCATACTTCCCATTCACCTCTATATGAAAGTTCTCATTTCTTCCAGCAAAGGAATTGCATTGAATGGACACAGGTCTCTTCAATAAACTTCTCCAAACAATCTGTTGTTGGGACCAATCGTACTCGTCCACTCCTATGGGTTTGATTCTCAAGCTTGAACTGAACGCATATTCAACTGGCACGGAACGCTTTGACAACGCTTTGAGTTCAAAAGTAAAACTTTTGCTCCTTTGTTCCGGTTCAACCATTACTTGCATATCAGTGGAGGTGGTATTTTCCAAAAGTAGTGTAGAACGGAAAGTAATACTTTTAATATTGTCTTCTCCCAGCTCTAGCACACACACAACACGACTATGGACGCGAGCAATCGGGGGTTGCAGAACGAATAACAACTCACCTTCGTAAGTAGCGTCAACCTTCATAATTGTCTGATATCTTGCACCAGAAATGGCAGCACCTAGGTTCAATCCAAGGTTTTCCGCGTCTAAGTTTTCTCTGACGCTTCTCCAATCTTCGAATTCCCACGGTATAGTAGATCCGGCTCCTAATGTGATTAAAGACTTTCTTTCCTGTGGATTGTCTGTAATGATCCATACATCAAGGTCGAGCTCGGTATCATTATGGATTTTGTATGGTTTGGAAGCCCCTCTTGGCTCTAACCTGTATTTAGCGGTCAGAGTGCTTGGAATTTGTGAGAGCATTGCTATTGTGCGAGAAGACAATGTTACCTCTGCAGTTTTCTTTGAAATGACGTCAAACATCACCTTCGGTTCCGTATTGACAGAGCTCTTCGACAAATGAAACGACATAGGGAAGCTCTCAACCAGAGGTTCCCAACTAGATCTCGAATAATTGAACACGTTGACGTAAACCTCCAATGCAGCCAAAGCATCGATTTCGGTGGACCAGTCTCTGATGGAAGCTTGAAATGGATTTAAGTGTATATCTAAAATAGGCATTTCATGAACATCACCGATCAAAAACAATCTCATTCCTCCAAAGTCAGCCTCTAAATTTTCACCTCTCATCACCACATCACGAGAAACCGAAACCGTCCTAGATATCGCCTCAACCGAAGAAACAAAACTTGGAGCATATTTTGAGAGTTTTCTCTCAAATTCCTTCGAAAATGCTCCGGGAGCGGAAGAAGAACTCGAATTTTCATCAGATTCTCCTTCCTCAGATTTACCGTTCATTTGTGAAACCACTCTATTGAAAATCAGCATCGCTAGACGAATGTCTCTTAGAGAGATTCCCAAAACCATTGGCTCAACCGAAATTTGTACATTAGTCAAAAGTTTTTCGGGTGTAGATTCTCTCTTGTCAATTACGAGAGACGATGAAAATTCCTCTAGCAAACGAACTTGACTCTTATCCTCTGTATTCATCCTCGATAGCGACATGCCAACATTGTTAGCACAGAGACTTGTAACATTTTGGTCAGATAAAAGAAATTGTCCTGCATTAAAAATTACAGCCTCTGAGTTAATATCTGAAGGGTCTGCCAGCAGTATAATAGCAGAATTAACAATGTTAAAAGAGTATTGCAATTTTGTGCTACCTGCAGTGATCTCTGGAGGCGGTAAATTCAAACTTTGATCCTTAGTGTCCTTTGCATCTTCTGATGTCACTTGGGGTTCCCTTTTATCCAAAGACGAATCAAAAAAACTCTTCAAAGCGAATAGATAATCCATGGCTAATATAACCTGTGGACTATCAATCGTGATGGATATGTTCATTAACTTGCCATTTTCTAATTTATTGCAAGTCATACCCCCCATAAATTGATAATTATCATTAACCACCTTAGGGATAAGCTTTGTATGTTTATTATCCTTTATGTCTCGAATATCTTCCACGGTAAAAGTTGCAATGTGCGACTCCCCTTCACCAGTCCCATCTTCGTTATATTTTAGGCTAAAAGCAATATCCTGAAACGTTAGCTTCGTCAACCCATTTTTCTCCAAATCTTGAGACGAGGTTGTGTCGTGATAGAGAGTGAGAGAGATTTCTGGCGCTTCAAAAGAAAAGTCTATTTTTAAGTCTTCCGGACTCACACTTTCGTCTTGACTTTGCCCTTTGACTAGCGCCCCTTCAGGATCACTTTCAACACCAGGGCTATCCATAAAAGCGTTCGCATGTATGACATCGTCGCTCAGTTCAACTGCACCTGTATCCGCAATATCAAAAGCAGCAGATACTTTTTCGGATATTTGCAACAGATATTTTAGTTGAAGCTCAGTCAAAGAAGACATGAGAGGATCAAAATATCCTTTGACCAAAAATTTTGGCGCTCCAACTTCTGCATTAGGATTGTGGTCTATACCAAAGGTCAAACAGAGGTGGTCCACCATGTGTAAGTGCTGGATGACACCCTGATCTAGGTTTAAGAGGGAAGAAACCTGAGCTTCCCTGATCCCCAGTTTTATATGGTTGATCTCAACACCTGCCTCATTTTTGTCAAAGTTGTTTTCAATAAAGAATTCTCCTAAGTGAAAACTGACACTATCATAGGTTTCGTTTTGGGGAGCAACTATCCTAGGGAATTGGATGATAGGAGCTTTGATTTTAACGTCCATTTTCATTTTGTTCACAGCTTCAATAGATGGTGCCTGTTTATATGCAACCTCACGCGCTGTATCAAATAGACTCTTCATTTTTTGGAATTTACAGAAAAAAGCCAATAGCTTGTTAATGGAATGCTCCACAAAATTGACATGCATCGAGCCCGTACTATACTTCAGCAAAGAATCACAGTTATCTGGATGGTCCGTCGCATCGAATGTCTCGTAGCTTATTTCAGCCAACTCATGACCGCTCATTGAGATTAATTTTCTAAAAACAGAGTCTCTTGGCAAACTTTCCGCTGTTTCATCCGTGAGTTCTAGACCGCCTAAACGCATATTAACTTTCATTTTCTCAGGCATGTAAAGCAGGGAGAAGTCACCGGCAGACACAACTAACGTGGCCAATTTCAAAGAATCATCATTGAAGACCACCACAACACCTGCGACGCTAATTTTTAGATTTATTTTTTGAGGAGCATCTTCCCTGTTCTCTTCATTGTGCCTTAAAGCATCCGAAGGTGCCACAGGTGCATCAGGATCAGGATTCGTAAAGGTGGTCAATGCGTAATTCAATAGCGTCAGAAGGGATTTCGGAGATAATACTAACTGAAGTTGGGCCATATTCATAGAGACATCTTGATCAAAAACCTCAATAAGTGTGGCATCATGGCTAACAATACGCTGCATTCTAGTATATTCCAAGCTGAACAAGTCTTTAGTTGCATCGCTGTCAATTTTTCCAGGGGATATCAACCGTTTAAATTCCTCATTATTGCTTTCCTCAATATGATCTTCCACCTCTAAACTATGCACTCTCAACTGCAAATTCATCTCTTTTGCCCTACGGACAAAATTAAACTTAACCTTGCCGCCCAAAAAGTCAATCAACTTCTTACATTGCATCGAGTTGGCGTCGACACATTTGAATATCGAAATTTGGATATCATCAACATCAAAATGCAATTCAAATAATTTTTGGGCGATTTCCGTAGGTGACATCTTTTCCAGGACTTTAAAATTATCTGATAATTGTGTTTGGGCCTTCTTCTTGGCATCGTCGGCACTGCCCGGTATTTGCCTAAACTCGTTATCCACGTCGATATCAAGTACAGAAGGAATGCACTTATCCAGAAGTTGCATCATGATCTTGTACTGATTATCGTTTAAGGATAGTTTCAGTTGCGGTAGTCGGCCAAACGCTCTGATTTTAGGCAGATTGAGAGCTTTCGGCAAAATAGAAAGGTCCAGCGTGACTTCCAAACGAAGCCTGTTCAAAATGCTATATTCGGAACATTCGGCGCCTCCATTTAAGCTTGCAATTGTAGTTCTAACATCTGATCCTATCAAGATTTGAGTATCCTGAAGATAGAGCTGATATCTATCGAACATAAGCTTGTTCAGCTCTGAGTCCTCAATTTTTTCGTATTCTTCTGGGGTCATTTGCTTTAACTCGTTAATCTTTTCCTTAGGTACCAAATCACTCTTCAAAAAAATGTGACCGACATCAATTACGGCACACGGAGTTTCCCAACTATGTGGATTGAGAGGAAGGATGATTAAAGGTGCTTGGAGATCCAAAGTAACGTTTGCTGTCTTGTGCTCTTCCAAAAGAGATTCGAGACCCATTCTTGTCTGTGTGGTCCATCCTTCAACAGTGGCTTCTGCAGCATTGATGATTGCCCCAATGGTATCCATGTGTTGCTTAGGGGGACTGAAAAATTTCATAATTTCGGTGATGAAATGAACATGGTAAAACACCGTCATACCACGTAGAACCACATCTACCTTCGAATCAGCCGATTCGTCAATAGGGTTTGACTCGAAATGTAATTGAAACAAGGGACTAGATCCTGTCAGGCTTTTTTGAGATGAATCAGAGTCCGTGTCTTTCACACTGATAATGTGCTTGTAAAGCGTGTTGGGCGATCCATCTTCCACCTTAAATTGCTGCAACTTAAACGATGCTAGGAATGAGTCTGTGCGCTGGAGGAACTCCACTTCACAATTCTCAAAGATGATCTCACCTAGACATACGCCATAGTCCTTCTTCCTCATTGAAAACGCGCCCTTTCTCAATAACCCCGTAACTTTCATCGTTACTCTATCTCTGGGAAGTTGCATATCACTAAATTCATCATCCTTCTCTTCAAATTCAATAGCATCATAAAATTCTTGCCTCTGTTCTTCAGTTATGGTCAAGTCAGAATTTTGGGAAGAATTTCCACCACCCCACCATGATGAAAACCACCCTCCCTGCGAATTTTCTTGTTGAGAATTGGCTGGCGATGCATCTCTTGACTTCAATTTCTGCTTAGCATACTCTTTTCTGGCTAATGATCTGAAAAGAACGATATCTTCAAAGCTTAACTCAAGATGCATCTGTTCTAATTCGTTCTCTTCTGCTTTGTCTGGCAGTGGTTGATCCCAATTGCCTAGCGATAACTTCTTGCTCCAAAGCTTGACATAAAGCCTTCTCTGCTTGCAGCGCCTTTTAATGCTATCCCAAGTCCACATACTGTTTTTCTCATGAATTTCCTCCATTACACAGTCCCCCACATAACGAAACCACTCACCAGGGTTTTGCTTGATGGGGAAAGCTGGTCTCATCTTTTTGAATTTTTGAGTCTTCTGGCTCAAATGAATACTGGACAAAGTGTGTAGTATATCTGCATACTGCGAATCGTCTATTTCAAGCCCAAACTCATCATAAAGCATTTGCAGTTCAATGTGGGGCCTGGCTTCCGTAGGGCCTAACTTGTTCACCGTCAATCTACCAGAGCCCGTAACTGGTCTCAGCATGTATTGGAAATCGGGTATCGAGACTCCGCCGGTGGCAACAGAATCTTTAAATTTGGCAATCATCGCGTCATGGTCAAGCACCTCTTCCCCGTTTTCGAGGGAGCTTGTGTTTGTATTCCAGTACAAACAGAAAGAGTTTAAGGTCAATAGTTTATGGGTAATATCCTGTGTAATAGAAATGAAGCTGGGTTTCCAATCGGAGTCGCTGGAGACCGCAGACAATTCATTCAATGTAATACCAATAGAACACGAATCTTTCGATAAGTGGCCATTTATGTCCTCATATCTGATATGAATATTTTTAATTGTCACTTGCACGTTGTCGACCACCTTGGTGATCAGAGATTGGGTAAAGGATTCATTTTGATCCTTGCTCGAGTTGGGATCCTCAGAAATGGCCCTGGCTTGAGATGCAACCTCCCAATGCGCCAAATTTTGTAATTTTACCCTCAATTCCCTTTCAACTTGCTCCTCTGAATGGAGGGAATCGAAGTCCCTAGGTGCACACAACAAGTAGCAATCTTCGATATTCACCTTAACGGGCTTATTTTTGAGGCTAGACCAAGGCACATTGAGCATCAAGTCACCCAACATACCAAATTTCACATCAATGGGCAAGTGGAGCGTATCAAAACAGTCTTTCCTCAACTTTAGATTCTTCAACTTAACATTACCACCCCATATTCCCACATTCAATTGGGTGGGATCGAAATTTTCGACATAGGACCCCAAAAGCCGATTCAACAGAGTAGCAGCCAACGATTCCAACATGCTGTTCTGTTACCTCTGCGCAATTGCTAGTATCTTGGACTCTTGGAAAGACGCGAAGTCGTGTTCAAATCCCTTTTTTTCGCTGCAATTTATTACCCGAACATTTTTTAATCTGAGAAGCGTTTGACTCTCATAAAGTAGGACTATTTGCCACCGGTGAAACGGTTGATGGCTCATCATTACTTATATGACCTTAGTTGAATACCTATAACCATGGCGTCTTTAATTTCAGAAGGAAAAGAAAAAGAGTTGGTCCAAAAAGTCGAATTGCGGCTTGCACTCTCAGATACGCCGGAGAAGTTTGAACAGAATCTGGGTATTTTTTTGGGTCCTCTACTACTTAAGCTGGCTTCTCCATATGGATCAGTGAGGCAGGCAGTTTTAAACTTACTGAAAGATATTTTGGGTCGTTTGAATTCTTTGAGTGGTGTTAAGATACCGGTGGATAAATTGTTGCAGCAAGCTCAGAACCCTTCACTAAATTCGGATCAGGATCCCAGTAATGTGCGCTTATACAGTTTGCTGCTGGCTTCTAGAGGTGTGGATAGGATGCAGTCCCACGAGAAGAGGGCATTGATACCCTTTGCAATGCGTGGATTTTCGAAATTATCAAATTCTGCAGCGGCTAGAGTTTTCCACATCCTTTGCAAATTAATCTTAAGCTGGGTGCCACCCAATAATGGTAGTAAAGAAGAGGACGAAGCATTTGAATTTTTGAAATTGGAGGATAAGGAAGATTTGGAAGTTTTAGCAAAAAAATTTACTCAATTTTTTTTCTTGGTACCCGCCAAGGCTGGTCCGGAGACTAGAATTATACCAAGAGGTTATACATGCCCTGGATTATGTGCCACGGATGTTTCTTTTTTCACTTACAATGCGGGAGTTACGTTCAGTAGGGAACAAATGATTCAGTTCAAAAGTGCAATTCTTAAATTCTTCAACAGTGGATTCACTACGGACACAATGTTGCTGGCAAAATTTCTCGTTGTGGCGTCAACAGATCCCAGTGACATATCAGATACTGCTGCTTTTTTTTTGAAGAAATTGAACGTTTCTGTGGAGGATTGCGGATTCATAGATTATTTGGTGTCACTTTATACAGGTGATAAGAAGATTGGGGCTCCGCCAGTGGGGCCTGAATTACAAGAAAAGATTTTATTTTATCTTAATAAAAGTGTCTATGCTACAGCTGATGCTAAGAGAGTATCACAAATATGCCATATCGGGCTGCATTCGTCTCATTACAAACTCAGGTCTTCATGCCTAACATTTATCCGCCACGTCGGCCGGCATAATTACCGGAGCTTAATAGCTTATCCGCAAGAAAATCAGGACGTCGGATTCAGCGCCAGCATTGCCTCCCTAATCAGAAATAACCTTCACTCAGAAGGCTGGCCCAGGTTACAGCTTTCTTCGTCTACACCAAATTTTGCAAATGCCATTTTACAAAGAAGGTTGCAGTACGAGACTTTGGGGGACATTTTGAGCCGAGATTTTGAGTTGATCAAAGATTTTTCTTATGTTGAGTTCTTGCTGGATTCATTGAAAGGCGATTTACCTGATTTTTGGCCCAGTATTCAGGAAGCGTTAGCCTGTTTGACGAGCAGTCTCTCAAAACTTCCTCAGGCCTCAAAGGAAAAATTGAGAAACATTATTAGGAAAGAGCTTTCAGATGACGTCGAGTTGGAGTCCACTGAGAACAAAGAGTCCAAGGGTGCCATTATGGCTTGCAAATTTATCCTCATAAAGTACGCAAATGCAACTTTTGATTTTGAAGATGCAGAGGCACGACTGTTCAACGTTTGGGGGACTTCTCGTACTAATAGATTTGATATTATTGAAGAGTCTTACAAAGGTTTGAATCCGTACTGGTTCAGGGTCAATCGTGCTTCGGACACTAAAGAAATGAAATCAACAAAGGAGCTGTTATCATCCAAGATCACTGAGACGAAGCTGCCATCGTTTCCAAGCTTCATTCATAAGCTTTTGAAAGAAGCTGACCTAAGCTCGATTGCAGTAACTTCTGTAATTCGGAGCTCACTTGGCACCGCTGTCAGGTTTGCCAAACAGTGTTTAATTTCGCAGGCTGTTTATGGAAAATCTACTTGTGTGGTTCAAGACGAAGATTGGTCGCTGCGTATTGAAAAAGCATTGGACGTGGATGAAAAAGTTCCCTCTCTAGTTTTGAATTTAGTTTCTAGCTTTGAAGGCGAGTGGTTCGTAAACCTTTTGAAACTTCTTTGTGCAGAAATTATCTACAAGGATGAAAACGGCAAGCAAATTGCAACTTCCAAGTATCCTGACGCAGTTTTTGGAGAGACAATGCTACTTTTTTTGAGTAATAGCAATGATAAGGTCTTATCGGCATTGGTAAGTTTGATCCCTGGCTTATACAATTACTTAGGATCGGTACAGACGGCAAATGATCAAGATATAGTAACCGGAGCAAATTTACTTGGCATAATATCAGCGAGCGTACCGGACTCAATACAGGTAGAAACTATCATAGAATGTCCTAGTGATATCACAGCGACAAATAAAGCTTGTCCTAATGCTATTGCGAATGCTTTTATCTTCCCTAGATTATATCTGAGGGGGGATTTCCACTATGTGGGCCCAAAGAGATTAGAAAATTTGTTGCAGTACCTTGTGTTTCTTATCTCCAAGCCCAAGATGAAGGCACTTGCTGGAAAACTTCTATGTCAAGTGTTAAAATTTGGCCTGCTTATAGAATTGAATCCGGAAACCAGGTATAGCACATTGTGCAAGTTTATTGATGTTTTGGGTCCCAAACTACAAAAGGACGAAGAATTTGTAGAAATTTCGGGATTCATTTCATTATATTCCAAAGAATTTAATCTATTTGAAACAATGTTCAACAAACTTTACGATACTCACGTTTCAAAGCAAATTGAGCTTCTATTTGCAGTGGGAGAAGCTTTCTCAGTTTTAGCCGGGGGCTGGAGAAGCACATATCTTTCCAATCAGCTAGACGTGTCGAGGTCAACTTTGGTATCATTACAAAGCGCCTTCGGAGATGACAATGCAACAGCTGTTGTGGACAAAATCCTTGTCGCCTGTGATTCTACCAAGCCCAGTCTCAGAAAGTCGGCTTGCATATGGCTATTATCCGTTGTCCAATATTTGAAAAATACAAGCAGCATAACTTCGAAGTGTAATGAAATTCATTTGAGATTCATGAAATTTTTAGCAGATCGTGATGAGTTTGTGCAAGATTCCGCTTCAAGAGGATTGAGTTTAGTTTATGAAATGGGCAGCACCGATTTACAAGAAAGCATGGTCAAAAGTCTTTTGCAATCGTTTACAGATTCTGCGAATACAGCAAATATGTCGTCCGGTTCAGTTTCTGTGGAGACTCAATTATTTGATGAGGGGATGCTTAACACCGGCGAGGGTTCAATAAGCACATACAAGGATATTTTGAACCTAGCTTCAGAAGTTGGAGATCCTGCGCTCGTTTACAAATTCATGTCTTTGGCCAAAACCTCTTCCTTGTGGTCCTCTAGAAAAGGCATAGCATTTGGTTTAGGAGCAATTATGTCCAAATCGTCTTTGGAGAGTCTTCTATTGCAAGATCGTCGTACTTCGGAAAAATTAATACCAAAGCTTTACAGATACAAGTTCGATCCCTATCAAAGTGTATCTCGTTCTATGAACGACATTTGGAATACTCTAATATCAAATTCAAACTCTGTCATCAATGAATATTTCGACGAAATTTTGAAAGAGCTTTTGGCTGGAATGGGTAATAAAGAATGGAGAGTTCGTGAAGCTAGTACTTCTGCCCTATTGCACCTAGTGCAAACTCAGGGTGACGTCAATTTGGGCGACAAATTGCTTGACATTTGGTTCATGGCTTTTAGGTCAATGGACGACATCAAGGAGAGTGTTCGTGAAGCCGGGACTAAGTTGACTACTGTACTGGCAAAGATATTGGCCCGAGCGGTTGATGAACACAAAGGTGTCAAACCTGAAAAATCCAAACGTATACTGGAAAGTATATTGCCCTTTCTACTTGGCACGAAAGGTCTCAACAGCGATGCAGAAGAAGTCAGGAATTTCTCGTTGAAGACAATAATTAATTTGGTAAAAAATTCCAGTGATGCCCTGAAGCCCTTCGGGGTTGATCTCGTTCTCGAATTTATTCTTTTGTTCTCATCGATCGAACCTCAAATTGTGAACTTCCTGTACCTAAACGCAGACAACTACAAAGTGGATGCGAATACCATTGACATGCACAGGAAAAGTTCAGTCACAAGCTCGCCGCTGTTAGAGGCTATTGACAAATTAATTACTAGTTCTGACGATCGCCAAATGGAAGCTTATGTCAATAGCGTAGCGAAAGCGATCAAAAAAGCTGTGGGATTGCCTTCAAAAGTCGCAGCATCGACAGTGATCAACATTTTGGTGAGAAGATATTCACATTCTTTGAAGCCATTAAGCGGTAAATTACTGAGAGCGTGTGTGAACCAATTTGACGACCATAACCAATCTGTGCGCCTAACGTTTGCCTTTTCGTTTGGACACATCTACCACGTCACCTCTTTGGAGAAACGCATCAAATACGCAGAGCAGTTGTCCGCCAGGTATTTCACCTCTGCTGAACCTCCGTCGAGAATCGTCGTAGGAACTGCTATCGAAGCTATTTCAAAGTATGCTGCGGAGCAATTTGAGGACGTTTCCGGGATCTATGTGCCGTTATTATTCATAGCCTCCAACGACGCCGACGAATCAGTTAGTACCTTTTTCACCAAATTATGGACAGAAACATCCGCCTCAGGCACTGGGGCCATCAAACTGTATCTGACAGAGATCGTCGAACTGCTAGGGAAAAACATTACATCAAATGATTTTGCCATGAGACGTACGTGTGCCAAATCTGTCTCCTTATTATGTGAGAAGGTGGATCTCGGCGTTAAGAAGCAGACCCTGGCTCAATTGTTTTCTATAACCATCGAGTCCCTAAAGGGCAGGACTTGGGAGGGAAAAGAGGTCATTGTGGAAGCCATGGTATCTTTGGCGGTTAAGTTTCACGAGTACGTCTCGACTGATGCAGAGTTGCAAAAATCGTTACAAGACGTTCTCAGTCTAGAGATATCACGTCACAACGAGACTTACACCCGCAAGATCGCCTTCCCTTACTGCCGCTACTTGGAGATCTTCCCGAACTTGCCACTAATTGACAAACTGATCGAAGTGGGGCAGTCATTTTTCGACGACCCTTCAGAACAGCATAATTCGAACAAAAGGTCGAAGACATTCTCTGAGATCAGCGTCAAGTCGTCCAAGAGAAATATCGAGCGTGAAGAATACGCCATCAGTTTTTTGAAAGCGTGCGCGTCCCTTTGTAAGCCCATCGACTCGGTGGTGTACCCTTACAATTTGGTCGAGTTCGTAGTCGATAAAGTGCTTTACCTCTTTCAAGAAGATTTTGTGGTATACACTTGGCGAACCCAGGTCGGGGCCTGCGAAATTGGAACTAAACTTGCCGAGGGCTACCGGGCGCCATTCAGCACTTTCGAAAACGAAGCAACTCTGAGGAAATTTTGGCAAAAATTGTTTTCCTGCAATTCCACTAAGGAGACCGTGGAGAACGCCAAGATACAATTAGTCAGGCTCGGTGGGAAATTGGTCGACAAAGACGTCCATTTGAAGGACGAGATACAAGGCGATCTGATTCAGTTGAGCGAGGCAGACGTGACCACCAAAGTTCTCAACGAGTTGAAAAACCTCGGAGTCTCATGATAGAGTAGCAGTTACAACACTTTTGTGATCCATCATATATAATAATATGTATAGAGAATACGATCATATTAAACGCAGACCCAAGTTATGAGAATCCCGCCTACTACAAACCACCTCTCAATCTCAGCACCAAGTGGAGAGTTGATTCCTTCTGGATGTTATAGTCCGAGAGAGTCCTACCGTCTTCCAATTGCTTACCGGCAAAGATCAACCGCTGCTGGTCAGGTGGAATACCTTCTTTATCTTGAATCTTTGACTTGACGTTGTCGATGGTGTCAGAAGACTCAACTTCCAGGGTGATTGTCTTACCAGTCAGAGTCTTGACGAAAATCTGCATACCACCTCTCAGTCTCAACACCAGGTGCAGAGTAGACTCCTTCTGGATGTTGTAATCGGAGAGAGTCCTGCCGTCCTCGAGCTGCTTACCGGCAAAAATCAACCGCTGCTGGTCGGGTGGGATACCCTCTTTGTCCTGAATCTTTGACTTAACATTGTCAATAGTGTCAGAAGACTCAACCTCCAGGGTGATGGTCTTGCCGGTCAGGGTCTTGACGAATATCTGCATACCACCTCTCAACCTCAAAACCAGGTGCAGGGTAGACTCCTTCTGGATGTTGTAGTCCGAGAGAGTCCTACCGTCCTCCAACTGCTTACCGGCAAAGATCAACCGCTGCTGGTCCGGTGGAATACCTTCTTTATCTTGAATCTTCGATTTGACGTTGTCGATGGTGTCAGAAGACTCAACTTCCAGAGTGATAGTCTTGCCGGTTAGGGTCTTGACGAATATCTGCATACCACCTCTCAACCTCAAAACCAGGTGCAGAGTAGACTCCTTCTGGATGTTGTAATCGGAGAGAGTCCTGCCGTCCTCGAGCTGCTTACCGGCAAAAATCAACCGCTGCTGGTCGGGTGGGATACCCTCTTTGTCCTGAATCTTTGACTTAACATTGTCGATGGTGTCAGAAGACTCAACTTCCAGGGTGATTGTCTTACCAGTCAAAGTCTTGACGAAAATTTGCATACCACCTCTCAGTCTCAACACCAGGTGCAGAGTTGATTCCTTCTGGATGTTATAGTCCGAGAGAGTCCTACCGTCTTCCAATTGCTTACCGGCAAAGATCAACCGCTGCTGGTCAGGTGGAATACCTTCTTTATCTTGAATCTTTGACTTGACGTTATCGATGGTGTCAGAAGACTCAACTTCCAGGGTGATGGTCTTACCAGTCAAAGTCTTGACGAAAATCTGCATACCACCTCTCAGTCTCAACACCAGGTGCAGAGTGGACTCCTTCTGGATGTTGTAATCGGAGAGAGTCCTGCCGTCCTCCAACTGCTTACCGGCAAAGATCAGCCTCTGCTGGTCAGGTGGAATACCCTCTTTATCTTGAATCTTCGATTTGACGTTGTCGATGGTGTCAGAAGACTCCACCTCCAGGGTGATGGTCTTACCGGTGAGAGTCTTAACAAAAATCTGCATTTCTATCCGTAATAACAAAAAAAAGAACCTGTTCGAAAATCACCAAAACTGCTACTTCTCCTTTCAACCAGAAAAAGTTTAAACAAGCCTTGTTGTTGTAATAAAAGTGGTATAGGGAGTCTCAGGTGTGCAGCAAACCAGGTGGCGAAAAATGGTTGCGTTTTATAGTCACACTCAGATAATTTTTTCCTTTGCTTCCCAGTATTGAGGATCGGGCCCCGATCCCTTTTAGGTATCGCTATTATAAGAGGGGCAAGGGAAAGCTGCAGAAAAAGAAAACATTGGAAGGGTAACGAAATCCGTCGGACAAAAACCGGGGTAGCGTCGGACGACAGGAAAGTCACGTGTGTAATACCCGATCACGTGCCATTTCCATCAATCACGTGTAGACACAACACGTGATTTGTCCAGGTACGTACCTACGTACCTACCCACCTATCTCCCCAACCTTTGTCCTCGGTTGGGGGGGACGAACTCAATTGACTTAGTAAGCTCTTGTCATTGCGTGCCCGGATGTCTATCAGAGGTGCTTTTGGGTCTCAACCAGCGCGGTTGCTTGATTCTAAAAGGCAAATTGAGCGCTTCTTTCCAACTAGTTAGAGATAGACTGGACGATGAGTGCGCGATGGACCTTTAGACAAATTTTTTCAAAGGAAAAAAAAAGTTTGTAGTGAAAAAACTTGAAATATTTGAAAAACAAATTTTTTGGGTGTAATGTAAGGATGTATGTACATACATATTGTTGAAGACTCTCTTCACAATACAACAGGTCTAACTGACCATGTCTGCCACCAGCAGTCTCGCCTCTTCCTCTTCCCCCAGGACTTCCATGCGTACATTTCGCCTCTTGAGGTTCAGGTCCGTCATGCCGCTTTTGTAGCCATTGCTGGTGCGGTCCGCTGCGTATCCGTACTCGTGAACGGCAGCTGCGGTCAGATCAGCGTGCATTCGACTCGATGAGAACGTCTGGCGCTCCAAAGATCCCCTGGCACCGCCAATTCTTCTCAGGTGGCTGTTATCCGTAGATTTGCGCCCCGGTGACGAGATGCTGGACCGAAATTCTATGACATCTCTCCGCCGCTGCTCCAAAAACTCGTCGTCTCTGACATAGTGACATATATGCTCGGCCATTGACCGTATCTGCTTGACCAGGGGCTCATCGGATGCCCGCCGAGCCTCGAGATTCCTGAGGCACTCGCACGCGTCGAGATTCCCCGTCATCCATGCTACAAACTGGTCTGAGCCATTATTGATTAGGTACAACACCAATGTCAACGTCCTGAGGATGCATATGCTGTTCTGGTGGGATACCGTCTTACCGTAACCTGTCAGCCGTCGTATGAGCAGCTGCGTGATCTCTTGCAACGTCTTGGTGCCGTACGTGAGTGCTGAGATTTCGTGCATTAGCGTCCCCATGGCTCCCGTTTCCTCATCCTCATCGGTGACTTGCCTCACTTTAAGCTCCGTGGGGCTTTGCACCAGGTTCAGAACACATTCTAAAAGAGGCATGGCGCAGGTCCCTAAGCCTCGCGTTACAGTGTTCGAGCAAAGGCAATCTCTTCGTTACGCCATCCCATAAGTTTATTTGTTTCCGATGATCACGTGCCCGAATGTTTTGTCATTTTGGCGGTGAAAAGATATCGGTCTTTAGATAACACGCTCACATTTCATTAGGCGTAGACTAGAATGCGCTCATGAGTCTGCAGCACCAAAGACGCCTCAGAACCACGGTAACTCAAATTTATGGCTCTCACTTCTTGTCCATCTAGCTGTTCCTGTACTAGTGTTGCAGCGGATTCCTCTCTGAGTTCCCATGTTTTGCTCGATTTAACAAAACTGTAAAATTGTAACTTATTCGCGTGCAATACTGCTAAGCTCTTTCCTGAAAGGTCTGTGTCCCATACTTGTGAGTCAATGGCCAGCGGCACTACAGCCAAAGTGCCCACTGATTTCCTCAGGTCAAATGCCATCAATGTTGTCGTACTGGATACCAACATCCAGTAACCATTGCTGCTGAAGTTTAACCGCGTAATGGGAGAGGCCGCGTCGATCTCCTCCCCAGCACGCCACACTGTTGGTGGCTCTTGGAACTGCGTCAAGTTGTGAACTCTGATACAATCAGCTTGCCCAAGGGCCAACAAGAGCCCATCCTTATGTAAAGCAGCCTGCAAGAACTTGTCCTCCCGACCACCTTCGGCAACTACGAATGTTCTGGAGCAGTCCAGTGAGCTGTAACCGACTTTGCCCATCTTGTCTGCCCATAGGAAGTATTCGTTTAGGATGTATTCGTGAGAATGCATCAATATTATACCGTGCGTGGGAGAGTCGATGAGATTCGTTTTCCGGTCTTTAAGGTTGAAAGTGCCCACTTGGCCATTCGCAGTGGCAAACAATATGTATTCTTCACCGGGCGCGAGTGTCAAAAAGTCCAGTTTGCCCTCGATGTCAATTTGCACCTGGGTAATCTCACCACCTTGACTAATGCAAACTTCTTGCGTGCCGTCAATGGCAAAGACAACTTGTTTCGAGATCCCGTCCTGCAATTGTGCTACGCTTCCCGCCAAGGGTGAATCTGAAGCATCGTAGCTGTGCTTGAGCTCTAGTTGATGATTTGGAATTGCGAATTTGTCCTTGCCCTTTCTGGTTACCTCCACGTACTCCTTGGATTCTTTCACCAACCTCTGAAGTACGTCTTGAGGCAGGCCGGTGGTGGATTCTGGCTCTTCTCTGGCACCAATGTGTAAACTCAACTGGTTCAACTCTTGCACCACTTGTTCTCTTTCTTTCAAGGCATTTGCTGCGACTATTTTGGCGGCATCCCGTTCGTAGAGGGCAGATGATAGCTGTTTGGTAAAGGCATCCAATTGCTTCCTTAATCTGAAATTTTCTAACATGATGGCATCCCATTCGTTTTGCAAAGTGGAAAGTAAGTTTGGAATGCTGTAATTACTGTTCAGAGTGGACGAATTCACCGCACTTGCCAAAGCAGACTGCTGTGGGGTCTGGGATACCACTATAAGCTGTTCTATATTCAACGGAGCATTGCTGATCGGGTCGTTACCAGTCTCTTTGATGAACTGTTCTATCAATTCTTTCTCGAAGATGCATTTGGAGCTCGGTGAGAGCACTGGGGTTCTCGGAGGCTTCCCACTGATGGCACAAAACATTGAATGTGAGGGGTGAAGGGGATTTTACCGTCTGTGGATATCTGAGTATATCTGTATAGAGCTCTATCTTTTGCACTCATCTCTCATCTCATCTCATCATTATTCTAGAAAAAAAAAATAGAAACACTATACACGAAAAGGCACCATCTTAAAATAATCATTCCGATACTGAGCATTCCTCCAGCTCCTTCCATAACCATTTGCGCCATATGTCACCCGCCATGCTCAAGATGTCATCAAATGAATGCGATGCCTTTGCATCACTGCCCATGCGCAGGTTCGAAGAATCGGGACGTTTCGGCAGCTCCTCTTGACTGCTCGCGCCGTTCTGAAAGACCATACTGTCATGATCGTAAAGTCTTTTGAAGCAGATATCGTCCGCCTTGGAGAGCATGGGGACGTTGTTGAGAAATTCTGCCGTCTCCGTCTCTTCGAATTCTAAAAGTTTGAACTCGTTATACTGCAGGATTGAGATATAGACGAAGACGAGCTGAATGTGAGGATCCAATAAAGAGAAGGGAATCTTATTGTCGTAGCGCTCAGGAGCCGGATCCGGTGGCGTTTCGTGACCGTACCGATTCCTGTTCAGCAATTCTTCAAAAACGTTAAAGTCGTACGTAAACTTGCCACTCCCCAGAGGTAAAGTGTCCAAGTCCGGGAACCAAAACGGGTCATTTCTCGTCGTCGTCTTCAAGAAGGCCAAGTCATTCTTGAACTTCGAGCTGTAAAGATGGTCAAATTTCTTGAGGTTGTAATTGAGGAAAAAATCGATCACATTGGCATTGGGTTCCGGCCTCCAACCCAACAAAATATCCCACAGTCGCCCCCTATCTTGTTTGTGGAATGCCCTGGCTCCTGAACATTTCATCCACCAGTAAAGCCACCCGGTCCTCTTTGAACTCGATTGCAGGGCGTTTTCCTCCGTGAACGGGTGGTATAGCTCGGGTAAAACAGTGGAAAACACTTTAAAGAACACCTGGGTCTGGTACGACAAGTCGCCACCAGAGATGAAGGGGAAATATTTGAGCCTACTCTCCCTCACATCTACGGATTTCCGCCGCGATGCAGACTTTTGGATGTACTCTGCTTCCACCAGCCTCTGTGCAGCGACCGTATCGGGGCAGTGCAAAATGACCAAAAGCAAACGCTCATACACTTCTTCAAACGTAAGGAGTGGCTTGCTGGGCAGGGCCTCCCTCAGGCTCTCCGGCAGTGGATACTCCCTGTACAAATGGGATAGACAGGTGCAATTCAAAGGGCTTGAGCCATTGCTACCGCTGCCGCCGCACATAGGAGTATGTGAATGTTTCCTCTCACCCAAGACCACGGGCCCGTCACAACCCTGCGCCAGCGGGACCCACTCGGCTAGTCCAACGGCGATCCATGCCAACCCGCTCTCGTATTGGAATAGCTTCGACCATTTCGACAGAAACCTCAAGATGGCATCCTTCAGGACATCAATCCCTCGGTCCTGCTCCGATTCACTGACATTCCTGAAATATTTTCTCAAATCGTGCAAGATCAACCCTTCCAAATTGTCCTTTGGTTTCGTTTCTGCGCCGTTGACCAACTTGTAAAGACCTTCCTCAGCGTCCCAGACCACCGTGTTCGACATGATGTTGGGGGAAATGCACATCGGGTGGTATTTCAAAAGGAGGGGCCACACCTGATGTCTCAACTGAGGCGGTATTCCGAGCGTACGTGCCAGGTATGCCAATGCATCGTGGTCCTCTTGCTCTAGCAGTTTTACACAAGTGTCCACCAGCTGTCTGCTACGTTCTCGCTGCTTCAAAAGCTTGTAATGGTGCGAACTGAGTACCGGCGACTTGTTCTCGGGCATGGCGATGGGAACTGCTCGGTGGCGGGGGTCTTACTCAGATGAATACCCAAGTAATGCGAATTTAGTGTACGGACCTATACTGTAGTCTTAGCAGCTGGCTTTCCAGCATCTTTTCTTTCTCCTTCAATTTCTGGCTTTTATTTTGTTCTTCTATACATTTCCCATGTTTTCATTCACCTTTTAAGCTAAAAAGCCGTTAGGACGATGGGCACGGATTTTTTACATGTTTTTTTTTTTTTTCCCCTGTTAGAAGTCAAGGTATCGGGAGAAATATCGAGACACTATTACGAAGAGTTTACGATGCGCTATAGAGGTTCTGCTCTTTGGGGGTTTACACCTGTGCTTTGACGGGGAGTCCCATGCCAGGGCAGACAAGTTTTCTCGAGAAAAAAATATTTTTTTCGATTCGTTTTATGTATACCACGTAATAGGGTTATTTTCTCGTGCAGGTGAGGTCAAACACAACAAAAAAACAAATAATTTGAAGAGCTTTACAGGGACCACAGTGAGATTCCTCTATCGTGCCCGATATTTATAAGTCAATGGCTCCAATGTTTTTTGTTCCTTTTTCCTCTGAGTCTTTGCAATCATTCCGAGCCTTAAACGAGGCAACAACAGGCAGAATATCTCGTTGTTGCGTTTGGTTGTGGGGGAAACCCTTGGATTCGTTATAATAAGAAAGGCTGCACACGACAGATGCCACATACGGAACGACTTAGCGTGGGCGTTCCACGATACATCACGTGCACTGAACTAATTCATTCCACTCACACAAACACCGTTGTTGCCAGCCTTCCATCGACATCTTTTTGCCAACATAAACCAGAGTCCATCCGCCAACAGGCGAACTCTGCGTTCAGCTGCTCGGCGCGATTCGCCATCTCATCAACAACTGCGGCTCGCTTGGCCAGGAGGTTGACAAAAAAAAAGTCCGGCCAATACGCAACTCGCCCTCTATACGATGTCCCTATTCGTGTGCTAAATTAGCGCTGCACGCCTCGCCGTCCCGTACTCTGCCGTCCAAACACGTTGTACGGCTCGACCAAAGGGTACAAGTCTTCAAGGAGTTATCTTATTTGAAGAGTTCCCACGAAAACAGACAAACAAAAAAAAAAATAAGAGGACAACTACCGCCATCACCGCCACCGCTAGGAATATTTGCTGAACTGCCCAGAATGCAACAAGGCAACTTTGGGGGTACCCAGCTCAGAGTTTCCCCCCTCATCGTCGATTGCGAGACTCTAGGTTTCCAAGAATGGTGGTACAGCAGGAAGTACGCGGTAAAAGTGCTTCCCATCCTGAAGTACTGCTACGATAAGGCGCTGCGCACCTTCGACATCCATGAGAGCAGCGAGGCTCTGTTGACGGAGTTTCTCGAGGCGTACCAGATCAAAAGAGACACCGTAGTCATCGTCAAGGGGATGGACTTCACGTCGGGGCCGAGTGACTCCCCAGGGACGTTCAGTCCTGAACAGCGCGAATTTCCCACAGAAAACGGCTACTGGCGCAAGCGCATTTTGGCCAACGTGGACGAAACCGTCAAGCGCTTCGGCTATATCGATGTCATCCAGGTTCCGCATTTGGCCCCGGGGCTGCCTCTGGAGGAGATTATGGGTGCCCTCAACGAAGTCGTCCAAAACGGTCACGTGCGCTTCCTGGGTGCCTCGTCGATCCCCGTGCAACAGCTGATCCAGCTGACGGAGATGTCAGAACGTCACCAGTGGACCAAATTCGTCAGTTTGGAGCTCTTCTACAACTTGCTGCACCGCGAGGACGAAAACGGGCTAATCCCCTACGCGCAGGACCACGGCATCGCCCTCATGTCCTTCGCGCCCCTCGCTAGCGGTCTGTTGGCAAGAGCTCTGGGAGGCGTCAGGGAGCCCGCTCATACTGAACCCTCCCTTGCGACTAGCGAGGTAAATCGACTGTGGCCAAGCCAGCAAGAAGCCGTATCCCGTCTACAGAGGCTCGCTGCGAGGAAGCATCGACCCATGGCCGCCGTAGCCGTCGCCTGGGTCCGCAGCAAGGGCTGCTACCCCATTGTCGGCTTCAGCTCCGTGGAGCACGTGGACCATGCTCTGGAGGCCCTCGAGACGAAGCTCACTTCCGACGACACCGACTACCTCGAACAAACCTACTGGCCTGATAATGGCTCATAGGAACAACGTATCACAACGTATTTCCCGCTATAGATGTAGTAGAAAGAAAAGGGGAAGCAACGCCCACAAGAGTGGAAACACTTTCCAGTCGATGCACCGAACACCTACACGGGGTGAGAATCCCAGAACCGGCTGCTAGCTGTCACGACTTCTGCATAAGGCCTAGAATCCCCTAATGTGTCCGGAAAGGCATAGTAGTAACTCCTCACAACGGCCTCGACGCCAAAATAGCTCTGGAGATTATAAAAAAAATTCCTTTTTTCTCTCATAAAATTCCTTTTTGTTTTGTATTATTTTTTTTCCCTCTCGTTTAGCACTGACGCCCATTTACTGTCGCAGCCACGCCGCGCCAGTAAAGCGTTGCCATATTATTATGCACGAGGCGATGGGCATACCAACATGTGCAACCACCCGGTTCACAATAGCCCAAAGCTCACGGCCGTTCCTCCATTCACCCTGCGCATCGACGCCAACTCCTTGTAAACCGCTTCCAGGTTCTCCCAGGTTCTCCCAGGCTCTCCCAGGCTCTGCCTGGCCACCCCTGTCCCTGCAATAGCAATTCCCACCACGCTTAATGCAAAAATCTTGTGCAAGAGGAAATTAAAAAAAAAACAACGAAAAAATGCAAAGCCAACGACTGTAGCGATGAGCCTTTGTCCCGTGTCGCCCTCCCACGCCGCATCTCGGCTAGGCCGTGACCCAGTTCTTGTTGCCCATCTGCCGATCGAGTCAACGACGTGCCACCCCAACACCATCGGGTGCCACCACAGTGCCTGATGCGGATGCCAATTCTTACTGCCCGGTACCCGTGGTGTTACCTCCTGTTAAACGATACCGTGAGAGTTGGGAAGTGGAGTTAGCTGAGGGCTCTGAGTTTGTTGGCAGACAGGGCGCCCCGGAGAGGGTGCTCGTGAGAGGGTGCTGGGCTGAGAGGGTCGAGAGTAATACGGATTAGAGTATATAAGACTATACTAAATATTGGCGATAAATCGAAATTGGCTTCGCACACTCGTGGCCAGCACGCAGTATGCTTACAAACTGTCAGATAAATAATTTCCAGCTAACGTCGCAGATAGGATCCGGAGCCTACGGGCTGGTGTTCCATGCGCTGGACATAATTACAGAGAACGAGTACGCGATCAAGGCAGTGGTGAAGTCGTCGTCGCTCAACGATTTCGGGAAACCCACGACACAGGACAACATCAAGAAGAGCACGGTGCTGCAGACACAGCTATACCATTTTTTCAAGTCGTTCCAGAACAAGCTGTTCCTGCCCAGCGTGGACCTGGACTCCATACAGTCGCTGGACAACGCGGAGTTGGCCAGGGCGCCGCACTACAAGGAAATCGCCATGCAGCTGAAGGTGCATTCGCACGAGAACGTGTGCACGATACACCAGGTGCTGGAGTCGCCGCTGGCGACGTTCATCGTGATGGACTACATCCCGCTGGACCTGTTCACGGCCATCGTGGACAGGGAGTATTTTGCCAACAACGGGCTGCTGGTCAAGAAGGTTTTCCTGCAGCTGTGTTCGGCGCTGGACCACTGCCAACACAAGGGGGTGTACCACTGCGACATCAAGCCGGAGAACGTGCTGCTGGATTCGAACGACAACGTGCATCTGTGTGATTTCGGGCTTTCAACTACTTGTCAATATCTGGCCCCCAACGTGTGCATCGGCTCGTCATACTACATGGCCCCGGAGAGGATACTGTATACCAGCGGTACGAAGGACACCGTGACCAGCTTCCCGACGTCCACGGGGGACGTCTGGTCGCTGGGGATCATACTGATCAACCTGTGCTGCATTAGAAACCCGTGGCTCAAGGCCCACCAGACGGAGGATTCGACGTTCAACTACTACAGCAAGAACCCCAGCGTGCTGAAGCGCATACTGCCGGTGTCGGAGGATCTGTACTCGTTGTTGGTGCGCGTGCTGCAGCTGGACCCCTATGCACGTGTCGACCTCAGGTCGCTCATGAAGGAGGTGGCGGAGCTGAGAAGCTTTACGGTGGAGGGCCCCCTGGCCAGTGTGGCGCCACTGGACGAGAAGTTGTACGATACTTTTATCACAGGCGACAGGGGCATGTGCCTGAGGGAGATGCTGAAAGAGCCCGAGGAGGACGACTGTGTCAGCGAGGCCACGCCGTGTGAGTCCGACGAGGAGTGGAACAAGCAATTTGGCCGGAGCATGCTCATGCAGTGGACAGCGAACCTGTCTACGCTGACAAATTTCAGCTTCCGCTAGGGAGATGGATTGGTCTACGAGCCACAGTTTGTAAAAATATGTAATGGGTAACGAGTGCCACGAACCACCCCCACGCGGAGAGCCCGCTCACTTGCGCATTTGTCACTTGTGTGTGTAAGCCACAGCCGCCGTTCCCGCTGCCAAATAGATTGGAATTCAAGGGAAAAGCTCACCATACCTATACGTATCGTTGCCGCTGGGCAATAGAATCTACAAATGACAATCGCTCACCACGTGACGTGGCACATGCGCTCGAGGATCCATGACAAGAACGGCGATCTCGCCGTACAGCGTCGCTGCCCTCTGGTGCCCTTTGGACAAACGTTTCGGTGGCCGCTGATGCATCTCCCGAGGGAAAAATCGGAGGTTGCAGATCAAACGGATTTTGGCACCGCTTGGACAAGTTCCCACGCAGAAGGTACTACAAGTCAATTCTTGCCTATTTTGCGTAAATTCGTTACAGTCGCGACCATCGCTTGGTGCAACCATAGATCTCTTCATATTCCTCGATACGACCGAACCGAGCATCAAGATACAGACAGACATCGTCTACTCTATCAAACTATATATCGTTGTTCTTTCAATTTTCTTCGAGCAGGGCAGAGACCTTCTCCTTGACGTCATGTTGCACTTGCTCAATGTCCTTGTGATCAATGTCAACGATGCAGCAGTGAGGCTCGTCGCTCTTGGGCAGTTCCAAATCCTTAAATTGCGATTGCATCATGTTGGCCTTCATGAAGTGCTGGGATCGTTTCTCCAACCTTTTAAACACCTCTTCTTTGCTGCCATACAGAAACACAAAGTAAAAAGTGGTACCAGGACACTTCTCCCTCATAAAATCTCTGTATTTCTTCTTGAGACACGAGCAGGCGACAATGCAGAGACCGCAACGTTTGGCAGTTTCACTCGAGGTAATGCCTACCTTTTCCAACCACCCCCAGCGGTCGTCATCGCCCAAGGGGATGCCCGCAGACATCTTACGCACGTTTGCCGGCGGGTGCAAGGTATCGCCTTCAATAAACTTCACATCAGGGTAGCGTGCACTGTGCTTCTCGAGCAAAATTTCAGAAACTGTAGATTTACCAGTGCCGGCAGTGCCTGCCAGAACAATAACTTTAGGATCCATGGAGGATTTATCGATGCGGATCTTCTCGAGAGTTGTGTTAAAAAGAGCTTCTTTCTTCCCCTATGGTAGAAAAGTCGACTGTTTTTCCCACGCGGGGGTTACTAGGAACCTTTTGTAAAAGTAAAAAAGCGCTTGGCATTTCAATTAAGTAGCTATGGACGACTGGATTTTAGCCATTATTCCTTCTTATCTATCCCAGAAAGTTATAATCTTTCAATAACAACAGAAGATGCACCTCCACCGCCGTTGCAGATGGCAGCGACACCAAGCTTGCCTTGTTCTTGTTCTAGCACGGAGAGCAGAGTCACAACGACACGGGCACCAGAACAGCCTAGTGGGTGCCCCAGGGCGACGGCACCGCCGTAGACGTTGACCTTGCTTGGGTCCAGTTTGAGAATCTTCGTGTTGGCGACCCCCACTACAGAGAAGGCTTCGTTGAACTCGAAGAAATCGACACTTTGGATGTCAGCAACACCTGCATGCTTCAATGCCTTGGGCACGGCCAGAGAGGGCGCCCACGTGAAATCGGCGGGCTCGTGAGCGGCTTCACCCCAACCTTTGATGGTCGCCAGTGGTTTTAGCCCCAACTCCTTCAACTTCCTCTCAGATACAAGTATAACAGCAGCGGCACCGTCGTTAATGGGCGAAGCGTTGGGAGCAGTCACGGTACCGTTCTCTTTCTGGAACACGGTTCTGGCAGATTTCAACCTTTCCACATTCAGCTTGCTGGGCTCTTCATCTTGGGTAACTTGGGAATCTGGCTTGCCTCTGAAACCCTTAATGGTTACTGGAGTAATTTCGTTCTTGAACTTTCCCTCCTTCTGAGCCTTTTGAGCTTTCTGATAAGATGCAATGGCAAATTGGTCCTGATCCTCACGGGAGCAGTTCCAATCGCGGGCACATTTCTCGGCATGCACGCCCATGGCAAGACCATCGTATGCATCATTCAACCCATCTCTTTGCACACCGTCCACCAACTTAGTATCACCGAAACGGGCACCCGAACGAGCAGCAGGCATGTAATAGGGCGTATTTGTCATCGATTCACACCCTCCGGCAACCACTACATCAGAATTACCACACCTGATGCTCTGGGCGCCCAAAATAATACTTTTCATGGCGGAAGCACACACTTTGTTCACAGTGGTGTCCACTATGTGGTTGTGCAAACCAGCGCCTAGAGCAACCTGCCTGGCTGGTGCCTGACCCAAGTTTGCAGATAAAACATTACCAAAAATAATCTCGTCGTAATCCGAGTCAGGCTTCAATTGGGGTACCTTAGCAATCGCACCTTTCACAGCGGCAGAACCTAGTTCCACGGCAGATTTTGAAGCCAAAGCTCCTTGGAAAGATCCAATGGGGGTTCTGGAAGTGGCGACAATGTAAACGTTATTACTCATAGTTAAGGGGAGCTCAATGCAGTCTTGGATATAGTGCCTTCGTCAGGATTGGAAGATCTTATATGGAGACTGATTGTCATCATTTCCTTTATATAATATTTTCGTGTTCCATAAACGACGACGAGTCGTGAGCGTTAGACGTTAAACCGAGTCACGTGAAAGAACTATATACAGTATACTATACTTTTATATTTACAAGATTTTGCTAGGTATGCTTTCTTGACGTTTGCTGGTTAACAAATTTTGTCCGCTGATTGTATATGGACCCAAGAGACTGCGGACGTCCCTTGCTATAAGGATTTTTCTTCAGTCTGTCAAGTTTCTCAAATATTATCAACTCGCAGAAATACTTAAGGTCTGTTGCCGATTCGTAGTCGATGAAATAACTCGGGTATCTGTTTCCCAGCCAGAAATAAATCATGATTATGTTGTAAAGCGATTCGTAGAGCTCCAGGCCGAATTTTTCGTCTGTAATACATCTATAGTCGAGCACTTCAAAAGGGAACGGATAGGACAAAAGACCTCTCGTCTGCCTTTTAGCAATAGTACCGCAGAATTGTGCAAATGCATTTTTCACTAGAGGTAAATCCTTGACAGGAGCATTGCTCAATCTCAGTTTTTCGAAAAAAGGTATATCTTCCATGTGTTCGAAAATGGCGAGGACATTTAACTTATTTTTGAGATCTGACATAGTGAACAATCTATGGGAACTTTTTTCTAGTTGTAAAGCGATGGACTTGAGTAAAGTACTCGGTGGGGTGCCCGGTGGAAACTTGGTAATTATACTGCTGCAGATCTCATCGGTAGGCCAGATGACCGCACTTTTCAAGTATTCTATGGGAGCTTCCATGCCTTTTTTAACGGTGGACAAAACTTGGGGATCAAAAGTGGTGATGAATCCTTGTGGCATATCTTGACCGCTGGCGCCGCTCTTAAACCGACCAGCCCTGCCACCTATCTGCTTAATATTGGAGCTGCTCAATTCCACCATCTCCTTGCCGTTAAACTTGACGTCTGTGGTGAAGACGACCCTGTCGATAGACAAATTGAGACCCATACCAATAGCGTCGGAGGCAACCATAATATCACAATCTCCATTGTTAAATAGGTTCGCTTGTTGAACTCTCGTTTCGGGTGGAAGCGACCCATAAATCACTGCTACTTTCAGGTTAGTTTCCTTCTCGATGCGCAGCTTTAAATCCAAGATACGTTTCTTGGAAAACGCCACCACACAATCACCTTTGCGAAGGCTTTTATAGCCATTGGGCAAACAGCTTTCAACGTTTAGTCCGCCCAATCGTTCGTATTCATTAACGGTCAGCTTGTCACCAGTCATCTTCACGATGCTTTTAATAACCGGCAAGGTACTCTTTTCGCCACAAATATGCACCTCACGAGCTCTCGCACCAAGTAAGGCATTGGTCCATGCCCAACCACGGTCCAAATCGGCCATCATTTGTATTTCATCCAATACCAGGACGTCAAAATTTTGTGTCAATGGAACCATCTCTACAGTACCAGAAGTCAAACCGGCCGGATTCCCAGCGTTGTCCAAATCGTGGATCACCTCTTCACCAGTTAGTAGATTACACCGCACACCTTCTTTTTGGAATCTGTCATATATCTCCCGGGCAAGAAGCCTTAATGGACCAGCGTAGTAACCTCTGTTAGCATGTTTTAGTTGCTGCAACGCTCTATAGGTTTTACCGGAATTCGTGGGACCGATATGCATGATAATGTGCCGTTTCATTTTCCTTGCCTCTGCAAACCATTCCACAGGGTTTGAAATATCTACATCGTCAGTACCATCAGTCTTCCTTGTTTTCATCATCAGCGGTACCACTTCTTGCTCGTAAATGTAGTCATAGGTATGTGCTAGTAAGTAGTCAAATTTGCTTTGTGTAGTGTCGTCTTTAGCTCTTAGTACTTTTTTCCAAGCGACCTGTCCATACTCGTCTATCTTGATCAACTGTGAGATCAGCCGCGAAGGATTCGATGGTTTAATCAATTGAGTCAGTGTGGGATGGTAACTGCTGTTATTCTGCTGCAGCCCTGAATCTTTCAATTGTCCGTAAATATAGTCTCGAAGCTTCAACCAGGCATAGTCTTTGAAATTCTCTCGACCCTCAAACGGCGCTTTTACTTTTTGATTATAGACATATTGCATGCTTCTGTCTAACAACTTTTTGAAGTCATCACCAAGCATGTATATATTCTCTGACTGAATTTCATCAAAATTAAATGCAACAGAATCGATCTGAGATATTTCTTTGTGTGGCAGGTTATCCAAACTGGGCTTTTGAACTAGCCATCGATTGTCCTCAAAAATCCTTAACGAAGGTTTCTTCCCGTAGTATCGTCTAGAACCGCTTCGCAGCCATCTGCCACACGCTGAATTAAGAAGGCTCCAGCGCCCTTTCATGATCCAATATATCCTGCTTGTATCCTTTAGAGTAGAATATTCCAAAGTATTCATAAATCGTTTGTTCGAAGCTCATCTTAAGCTTTCATATAAATCACAAGATTCACGTGAACACGTTCTATTCCAACACATTTCATTTTATATTACATGATTACAGATACTTACCTAAGATACGTTAATGCCAGAAAGTATTGCCGTACAAGCAACCAGTTGTAAATACTCTTCCAATTTCCCACTTGACTGAAAGAATAAATAAATTTTGTCTGTTTCGTTGGCGACTAGAGTAGTAATTTCAAGTGCGTCTTTGAGGAATTTGGGGATCTTGAGTAGCCTCGATGCTTCTACCAATCCCTTGTGCAATTCGATGATTAGGTAAGGTGTATACAGTGACCTGATTTCGTAAAAGACATCTTTGTCACGGTTCTGTTCATCTTCTGAGAGTTCTCCCAAGAAATCTTTTATTAGGTTATATGTGAATTTGGAAAACTCTTGAAATTTTTCTATCACTGTGGGAATATTTGACTCAGGGTTCAACAGTTTAACAGTTTTTTGCCACTCCTCATATTTTTTTATTCCACTAATGAGATATTGGTACTGCAATATTTCTGCTATGCTATGATCTCTTTCATTCTCATTATCTTTTTGGGAAAGTTTGGTGAACTCATAACTTTTTAGAACTTCCCCCAATGGATTGCGATCTATGAAGCACTCCAAAGCCTTGACACGCCCATTTATCAGAAATCTTCTTGACAGAGCAATTATCGATTCCACAGCTTCGACGTATAGCTTACCTTCGAGTAACCACTCCACGCCAAAGATTAAGTGTCTATCAACGTCACTGATATCAAACGTGACAAATATTTCATTGCTGGGCGTGTAGTTTCGCTCAGTTTCATCGAAGATTCGCTGTGTGGTTTTTCTCAAAATATTCGCGGTGGGTAATTGCAGAAAATTTGCGATCTTAACTTGTTTCCTTCTCTCTTCAGTGTCTTCTAGAGTTGAGAGAATGAAAGAATAAGCTTCAAGCGCATCTTCTTCATCCAAATATTTGATGTAAATTGGAATAATCTCATAAAGTCCGTGAAATTTCAGTACACCGATGTAAGCCGTTATTAGTTTGCATCTATCTGTCGCCGCTACCACGTTCGGTGGATCTAGAATAGCCAAAAAAATGCTGATATGTGTGACTATTCTTAACAGAGAAGGATTTTCGGCTAGGTAGTTATCATCAGAATGACCTTTTACAATATCCAACAACATTTCCACAGAAGAGTGAAGCACCAATGATAAAGTGTTAAGAATAACAGCACCAATCAATATCCTGATTGGATGCTCGCTTTCCTTCGCATGCTTTGAAGAAATTAAATCTAAAACACTTTGTAAAGTTAATGGCTTAGAAGGCAGAGACATGATCAATTCGTCTTCGGATATTTTACCTTTTTCGAAAAGATAATTTTCAATCTCGATTTGTAAAATTTGGTTTAAATAAAGCAACAGTTCAGTGTCCCAATTAGAGTCTTTCAATGTGTCTTCTTCTGGGATAGCACCAGCAAGAAAGCAGTAAATAGCCCTTTCGTATTTATCAAGCTTATTAGACGTTGAAAGGCTGTAAACCGTTCTTCTCCATAGCGCATGTTTCTTGACACCTTGCTGCGTTTCAAACTCTTCACGTAATTGCGTGTCCGTAATCGGGTCCAAATATTGTTGCATCCCACACATGATCATGCCCAACGTTAAATTCTCCGTAAGCCTGCATTCTTCAAAAGCCTTGTCAAAGTTACCAGCTAATAGCAGTTGGTAAACATATTTGTAAAAGACGTGATCATCCTCTTTATCTTTGGCATCAATTTCTGCCTGTGAATCACGTAAGGGGTAGTCCAAATCACAACTCTTCAATCCACCGGATATAATACTTTTGGACCATTTAGACGTGGGTAAAGTATCCGTCAACCTTGGGTTCATGTTGTTCTGAATCCAAAACATGATGATCCAAATCTGATACAAGTTCCTATTTTCCCTCAACAGCTTCTTCTCGTAGACTGCACTCGAATTATACGGATGTGCTCCAACTTCATCTGCATTTATATCGGAAAATCTGTAGGATCCCAACAATTCCAATAGATGCCACAATTTGGCCTCCAACTCCCAATCAGAACTCTCCTTACCTTTACTTCCGTCTTCTAAGGCCTTCAAAGCTGCTTCACCGGCAATGGACCTAAAAGCATTGATTATATTGAAGGGATCCGGGGGACTGGTTGAGTTCAGCTCTGCACTTTCGAAATCCTTAAGGACCTCACCAAATCTAACATAACATTCCGTCACATCATCTTCATCTACTTCCATTCTCATTTCAATGACAATTGCTGTCTAGTTGGATCAGAAGAGAGTTCAACCCGTCTACAGCAGTCGTGATGAAGGTCTATTATGGCCAATTTTTTCCATCAAAAATTCGTACAAAGAAACGTTGTCAATTAGGTCCACAAGCTTCAGTTAGAGTAGCACTAACAATCAAACAATTAAATCGTTTATGCAGTATTAAATTTTACATTATATTATTTATAAACTAGATTTCTATGCTGTGATTTATGCATTTAGTTTAGATCCTATTTTTTTTTTTCTTTGACACTTAGATACATAGCCATTCGGCGAAGACGCACCAACTCATGCCCGAATCAGCGAGGACTAGTCCCGTCCATACGCCGGTCTCTTTGATCACCGAATTGATTCTCCAAGTGCCATATGCAAAGTGTGGATCACTTTTTTTCATTTCGTAAGCCTTCCCTGAGGGTGACTTGATTGCCATAGGCCGTTTGCAGTTCTTGTTGACACCTGCAGGATTATACATGATGCCGTCAAAAGGTTGCTGAATGATTTCAAATGTATAATCATTGTTAACAAACAAGTACCTGTTTTGTGGTTCCACCACGTACACCTCTATCTTTTGGACACTCTCAGAAGGCTTGCGAACAAGGAATTCATATTTCATATCTTCACCTTCGTGCTGCAGTGGCACCATCATCGACAATGGATGTACATTTGCTAAGGTTGTTTGTGAACCTCTTAGGCCCGAATGAATGTAAAGAGTTCCCTCTTTAACGCCAGGTGGCAGCACTGCTTTTATAACCGCAATTCTGCGCGAGCTGTCCACTTTATGTCTCTTAACTTGGGTCAACGCCAATTCCATCCTTGTAAATCCACTAGAGACCCTAGGATCGTCCGTGGAAGTTACTATAGATGCAAATATTTCAATGTCGCTGGGGATTTCTAAAGAGCACTCGTAAATTTCCGAATCCTGCAAACATGAGAGGGCAGTACTGAATTTGTACAATCTCAGCTCGTTTTTGAAAAAAGATGGAAATACCAGAGGCAGATATAATGCTGATAGTTGGTCGATGCTCGGTACAATATGCTGCTCTGACTCCTTCTGAGGCACATGTGTGTAAATGAATTCAAGCGGTTCTACTAAGAAATAACTGTTTTCTGCTCTCGTTATCCTTCTGTTATTGACGAATTCATGAACTGGATTAGAGACATTGCCCAAGATCACGTCTATGAAACGCCATTCCTTGTTTGCCAGTACTCTCAACCAACAGTGATTGTATTTGAATTCAGAAGTCTTAGCATTAGGTGTCTTTAAAAACCCAACGACAATTTCACAAGTTATTCCCAGGGAATTGCACAATTTCTTGAAAAGGCAAGTCAGTTGGTAAGGTGTGCAATGATGTTGGTATAGGATTTTGTCCAAATGAGAAGGTTGCTTGGAAAAATCTGTACAGCCGTTATCATCAATGAGTTCAAACGTCTCTGTGCAAAACACGTAGATCCCCCTCAGTTTTTCAACAGTAGTTGGGTACCTTGCGGAAAAGGTTGTCTGTGCCCACGTCTCAAGTCTCATGGATCCGTCCTTAACGCATCTTTTCCTTGTCATGCTGTCCACATATTCCAAGTTCATATCAGCCAATGCTATGTCAACGAGCCCATGTTGACCGTTTGCCCTCACTTCATTTGTGTTCAGTCCGTTGTAAATGGAATCCTGTGGATGCAACACTAATTCTCTGTTCATTTCTAGAGCACGCATGTACCTCGGGTGTTTCTCATATTTAGTTAGCGATCTTGATCTGTTGAGATGAGTTTTGACGGTCAACCAATCGCGAGCATCATCTCTCGTGGAAGATACTGCCAAAGACTTGAGGTCTGGCAACTTTGGATATTCACCCGAGGCTGGGCTATTGGGTGCTTCACCTATCGGCGAACCATTGCCCTTCCTAACCATTTTTCTGAGGATACCGCCCATTTTGCCATTGTTGGAGCCATTAACAGAACCACTCCCAGAGGAGTTCTGAGATTTCTCAAGCGAATCGGCGAACGACTGGGCAAACTTATGTCTAGCAAAGCTACCTGCACTGGTGGCGCTGAAATCACTCATAACAGCATAGCTGTTTTCGCTGCTGACAGCTGAAACGTCCAAATAACGAGAATCGGAAAATAGATCCACAGGATTCGAGTCGTTTGTCAAAGAAGACCCACTAGAAGGATGGAAACCATCGTAGAAATCTTGGTTGTCTTGATAGTATTCATAAGGATCCCTACCGGAACGACCAGCATTTAAGTCAGCAAGCGAACGCGATTTTTGCGTGGGGGGCACTCTTGAATGACGGTATACCTCCGCTGTAGATACCGACGGGATTGGTGGCAATTGGGGTAGCGGGCTTCGGTCTTTGTCGTGACGCTTCGATCCTTCAAGGCTTCTGTTAGCCTTGGCATAGAAACCCTGATTACTGTAAGGTGATACCGTCGGAAGGTTAGGAGTCGAATGGTAGTGATGTCCCGTAGTCTTGAGCTGCTTCAAAGGAGCTACATCTTGCTGCAGTTGTTTCCGCGCTAGAGATCTTGTAGACGATTCTGTGGACCTGGCTGGTCGCTCAGCTGAGCTCCTAGCTGGTCGCTCAGCTGAGCTCCTACTTGGCCTTTCTGCTGAGCTCCTAGCTGGAATCGGCGGGATCACCACCTTCTTTGTCCCCGGACTCACAACATCGTTAGGGTTCATTCTCTCCTGGATCTTATTAAGACGCTCCTCGAGGATGTTGACAAAGTTATTGGGGAAATAACCTGAGCACTTCTTGTTTCTCAGCAGACGTCCGTAGAACCATTCACCGGTAATTCTGGTGACTTCCATCACATCACCCTCCAGAAACCCAAGATCGCCTTTTGCCTGACCTGACCAACCATATCTAGCTTTAACTCTAAAGGGAGGAGCTGGGGCTTGTACGCTGACCGACATATACGTGAAGTGCTGATGTCAATTGAAAGTAGATTAAGGTAGATTAAAGGAAAAAGTTCAAATGACAATTGGATGAAGATGCAGTTAAAGATGAATGAAGTGAAATGAAAAGAGGGAAAAAAAAAAGAAGGAAGGACGATGCTAAAATGAGACAACGAAGCTGGTTTCGCTAATTTTGAGGCCCTGAAACTTTTTTCCCTTGATTAATATTATTTTCGCTTACTGTAAAGCGATAACACTACAACTAATGAATTACACACAAGATCATTTTTGGGATTCCGATATATATATATATCGTGGCAGCTTAAATTTAGCGAGGCATCGGCAAAATATAACTCTGGACAACCAAGTTTTTTTTTGATCCCAATTTTCCAGACGTCGCTTGCAATTGGTTTTTTTTTTTTTTTGATCTTTATTTGACTGACCAGCCATTTGAAAAAAAAAAACATACAACAAAAATGATAAAAAGTTCGAGCTACCGCCTAGCAATTTCAAGCAAAAAGAAGAGGAAGAATGTACTTGTTTCAGGACTTTAGCCAAATGCTCTATTGCTGGGACAACTACTTAGTATTATGTATCTTTTATGTTAGACAATTGCTAGTGAGTGACGCTCCTTGCAAAGTCTCTCGATTTCTGGATGAGCAATGCGTCAGCCAAGACAAGGGCAGCCATAGCCTCGACAATGGGAATAGCTCTTGGCGTTACGGCAGGATCGTGTCTACCCTTTGCTGCGAGCACACCTGGCTTGCCGTCGTAGGTAACGGTCCTCTGCTCTTGGGCAATGGTAGCCACCGATTTGAAAGCGACGGAGAAGTAGATGTTTTCGCCGTTCGAGATACCTCCTTGCACACCACCAGAGTTGTTGGTCTTGGTTCTCAGTTTCTTCGTTTCCTCATCGTAGAAGAACAGGTCGTTATGCTGGGATCCTGGCTTCGAGACACCGGAGAAACCGGACCCAATCTCGAAACCCTTGGAGGCCGGGATGGATAGCATAGCGTGGGCCAGCATGGCCTCCAATTTGTCGAAGCAGGGTTCGCCGAGCCCCGTGGGTAGGTTTTTAACGACACATGTGACCACGCCGCCGATGGAGTCCTTCTCGCCTCTGTATTTCTCAATCTCTTTGACCATCTCGCCGGCAATGGCGGCATCCGGGCACCTGATGAAACCTGCAGAGTCCACCTTTTGCCTCGTGATGGTGTTCAGAAGATGGTGGAAGTTGGGGTCGAAAGTGTCTCTGTTCATCTTGATGGACCCGATCTGAGAGACGAAGGCGACGATTTCCACGTTGGACACCTGTGACAGGAACTTTTCCGCAATGGCACCGGCCGCCACACGGCCAATGGTCTCCCTAGCGGACGCACGTCCACCGCCCGAGGATGCCTTGAGACCGTATTTCTCCATATATGTGAAGTCGGCATGAGATGGTCTTGGGTAGTTGTCCATGTCGGAGTAATCGTGTGGCCTGTGATCCTCGTTTCTGATCAGCATGGCAATCGGCGTGCCCAGAGTTTTGCCGAACTCCATACCAGACTGAATATCCACACGGTCCTTTTCATTTCTGGGCGTCGACAGTTTCGATTGACCGGGTCTTCTTCTCGATAACTGCGGCTGGATATCGCCTTCGGCCAGCGTCATTCCGGGGGGGACGCCATCGACTATACAGCCGACAGATTTGCAATGGGACTCGCCGTAGGTGGTTACGCGAAAGAGATGGCCAAAGGTCGACATCTTTGGAAGCTTTTTGGTCTTTTGGCAATGAGAGTTCTAGTGGGACAATAATAATACTGGCTCTAGTAGCGATGAGTTGAAAATTTCAGTTCTCCAAATGAGTCATATCACCCGGACACGTAGAGAAAGGTATACCAAGTGAAATATTATATCAATTGAGAGGCAAATGAGCTTTACGAGTCGGGAGGAGCTCACCCATATACGCATGTAGAGAGAAACCTACAAGCCATTGGAGTCAATTTTTTTTTTTTTTTTTTTTTTTTTGGGTCTTAAAAATTAAACAATCAATTGTACCTGGACCTGCAGGCAACTCAGCGACTACGCTGTGATTCTGGATGGATCACGAGTGTAAACGTCTTTTTTTAGTGTTTTAAATGGGGCGATTTTCGCAGATAATTGGCCAGTCTGCCGTCAAGAATCCTACAGCCCAGCCGCATCACACACTTACTGGCAAGCTATGTACGCCACCTCATGGCCTGGAGGTTACAGCGCGGGAAGCACCCAAAGTTATTTCGATGTTGCTTACTCGCGGGTGTGGCTCGAGAGCGCCCTTGCGTGATGGATACAGCTAGCTACGATTAAATACTTCCCGGTACCTTATCACTTCGCGCAGTGGCTGAAACCAAAAAAACAACAACAAACAAGACAGCCCCAGGAGAGAAAGAAAACACTGCGTATCCGGGATGGTGTGTAGAACTACTTGCGAAGCAGCCAATTGATCAGTTGTCAGAACTGTGCGTATCCCGATTACATAAAAAAAGAGCTAGTAGCTGGCTGCGTATCAAGCGTACGTACAAGTCTTCCAACGAGAAGTAGACTCCCCGAAAGGCGCAAATTTCTTGTGCTGTCGTGAAGAAGTGCGACAGGTTCACAGCAAAGAAAGAATTTTAGAAAATCAAGCGTTTTTTTACGTGCAGAGCCAAAGCTTAAAAATTTTGCAACTATTCGATCCGATAATTTGCCCCGTAACCCAATGTCGAACGTTGCTAAACCACTGCCAGCGTGAGGTAGAAATGCACTAGATCAAACGACAAGAACCGCACTAATCTTTACGCTCGTAATTCCTTCCTTCTTGTTCGCTGCTTTTTCGCTCCGTTCGCCGCCGCGAATTCCGGTAGTACGCCCACCGCTTGAGAACAAACTGGGCTTGGGAAACAGACCAGAAACAAAGAGAAACGGGACCAAAACTAGGCGCTCTAAAAAGTAGTATAACCTCTAGTTACAGACCTATAACCTACAAACTGCAATGTAGCCGGGGTACCCAACAAAATCGAATCACAATCCAGCCGCAAACTTATCTTGACACTAAATTTCTCTACGTAACGCAAAGGCTTGATCTCACAAGAAATAAAAAAATTATTTGCCCCATGGGTCTTTTTTCTTTTACGGGCGATCGTTAGTGGGAGAGTCCCCCGTCCCATTGAGTGAATATGCAAGCCATGTCTTGTGGTTAACAAACACAACTTCACTTCACTCTTGTTCTGAGACCCAAGGTAAGAGACACAGACGGGCATGTCTTTGGCAGCGCTGCTTAACAGAGAGGATGAACACCATGAAGAACAAGACCTACATCAAGAGTCAATACCTTTACTTAATGGCCACGGCCCCAAGGACATGGTGCAGAGCTTTTTGCAGAAATTGAACCAAGAGTATGCCGGGATAAGCAGGAGGGATATTTTGGAACAAGAGTACCAGGACTGGAAGTTCATCAACTACCAAGAGTTTGAGCTGGTATCTGAGTGGAACAACCAATCGAGAGAATGGAAGGGCGAGGCTTTCGATGCCCTCTACAGGGACATGGAGGCGATGCAGGGAGGGTGGGACGCCTATGTCCAGTACAAGGAGAACAAATTGAAGCTGCTGAGGGAACTAGACGAGCATGATGGTGAGAAGGGTAAGCCCAAGAGGCCCAAGAGGGCGCCCAGGAAGAGAAAGGCACAGGAAATGGAAGAGGAGTCGCAGCAGCGGCAGCCATTGCTGCCAGCGGTGGAGAACCATGTACGAGAGGAAGCGGTGAAGCAGGAAGAGCCAGAGACACAGCAGTCGCGGCGGCAGCTAGTCAATGGGAAGCGTGACGAGAAGTCAGATAGTGCTGCAGTGGAGCCGGATGCTCTTGAGGCAGAGGAAGAGCCAGAGACGACAGCGGTGCTGCACAAACAGGAGGAGACTGAGGACAATGTTCATATTCAGGATCAGGATCAAAGTCAGGAGCAATTGCCGGAACCAGATCAGGAAGAGGGACAAGAGCGAGTGCAAGAGCGGGAGCCGGAACAGGAGGAAGACGGACGCGACGCTCCCTTTGCCCTGGAGGATGACGAAAATGACAAGGATTTCTCATTGGAAGACGAGAAGCCAAGGCCGTCTTCCAAGAAGGACAAGACCGTGACGCTCGAGAGCGAAAAACCAAAAATTGTGAAAGAACTCATCAGGATGTGCAACAAAAATAGAGTGGTCAAAGCCAAAAAGAGGAGGTTCACAAATGCCATCGTCACGGAGTACAACCCAATGGATAGCAGATTGTCCGTCAAGGTGACGCTCAAGCAGTATCACGTGAAAAAGCTCAAGAGGCAGATAAACGAGGCAAAGAGGGTGGCCGCCATGGAGGAAGCCGCCAAGGCCAAAGAGGAAGCCAGCAGGAACGGAGAGATATCCGGTTCTCCCTCGGGTAAAAAGCGGAAAGTTATTGGTAAGGACGGGCTCGTGGACAGCACTCCCGGGAACGAAGTGGACTCTGCGGGGGCCTCGCCGACCAAAAACGGCCTCCCCACTTACGGGCTCAAAATGACCGTCAAAGAGGCCAGGGCCATCCAGCGCCACTACGACAACACTTTCTTTACCATATGGAAAGACATGGCCAGGAAGGACTGTGCCAAGATGGCGCGTCTCGTGCAGCAGATCCAATCCATAAAAACCGCCAATTTTAAAAAGACATCCTCCCTGTGTGCTAGGGAGGCCCGTAAATGGCAGTTTAGGAATTTCAAACAGGTCAAAGATTCCCAGACGAGAGCCAGAAGGGGGATCAGGGAGATGTCCAGCTTTTGGAAAAAGAATGAGCGTGAGGAACGCGATCTCAAGAAGAAGGCTGAAAAGGAGGCCATGGAACTGGCCAGAAAGGAAGATGAGTTCAGGGAGAGCAAGAGGCAGGCCAAGAAATTGAACTTCTTACTCACGCAAACGGAACTGTACTCACATTTCATCGGCAGGAAGATCAAGACCAATGAGCTGGAGGGTGCCATGGCCGATCAGAACTTGCAAAATGGCGGCATTGGCAACAGCCATGTGGATTTAGATACCACAGAGGCGAATAAGACAGATTTCCACAAGATTGACTTTGATAACGAGGACGACGAGCAACTGAGGATCAAAGCCGCTCAAAATGCTTCAAATGCCCTGGCAGAGACAAGGGCGAAGACCAAAGAATTTGACGACTCGTCAGCCAACGGTGAGGAACTTAATTTCCAAAATCCAACTTCCCTGGGTGAAATTACCATAGAACAACCACATATGCTGGCGTGTACTTTGAAAGAGTATCAGTTGAAGGGTTTAAATTGGCTGGCCAACTTGTACGACCAAGGTATCAACGGTATCCTGGCGGATGAGATGGGACTAGGTAAAACAGTGCAGTCGATCTCAGTGCTGGCCCACCTCGCTGAGAAATACAATATTTGGGGGCCCTTCCTTGTGGTGACGCCAGCGTCCACTTTGCACAACTGGGTCAGCGAAATCGCCAGATTTGTACCAGAATTCAACATTCTACCCTACTGGGGTAATTCTAACGACCGAAAAGTACTAAGAAGGTTTTGGGATAGAAAAAATTTCAGATACACGAGAGAATCACCATTTCACGTCATGATTACTTCTTATCAAATGGTAATCTCGGATGCTACCTATTTGCAAAAGATGAAATGGCAGTACATGATCCTCGACGAAGCTCAAGCCATCAAATCTTCACAGTCGTCACGGTGGAAAAACTTGTTGAGCTTCCACTGCCGTAACAGGCTGCTATTGACAGGTACCCCCATACAAAATAGCATGCAGGAGCTATGGGCACTACTGCATTTCATTATGCCCTCACTGTTCGATTCTCATGACGAATTCAACGAGTGGTTCTCTAGGGATATCGAGTCTCATGCAGAAGCGAATACGACGCTTAATCAGCAACAACTAAGGCGGTTGCATATGATCTTGAAACCCTTTATGTTGAGACGTGTCAAGAAGAACGTCCAATCGGAGTTGGGTGACAAGATTGAAGTGGATGTTATGTGCGACTTAACCCGTAGACAGGACAAACTCTACCAAGTGTTGAAATCTCAAGTGTCCACCGCCAACTACGATGCCATCGAGAAAGCCGCTGGTTCGGATGATGCCTCATCAGATCAAAATTTAATCAACACGGTTATGCAATTCAGAAAAGTTTGTAACCACCCTGACCTTTTCGAAAGAGCTGACGTCTCTTCTCCTTTTGGGTTTGTTGATTTCGGTAAGGTTGCTTCCATGGCAAGGGAGGGTGACACGGCGGAGGTCATGTATTCCACAAAGAATCCGATCACCTATCAAATGCCTCGATTAATTTATGAAGACATCGTTTTACCCAGCTATAAAAACGATATTGCTGCCCGCAACAAGTTAATAAATTTTACTTTGAATGTTCTTGACCCTAATAGGAACGGTGAGCTCTGTAAGCATTTAAGGTTTCTTACAGGATTAAAATCTAGCGAGTTTTTGGAAATTGCTGGGAAAGACATCATAAAGAGGGCTCTTGAGCCTTCAAATCCACTCAAAAGACCTCTAATTGATGAAGTCTACAACGACACTGATTCATTTAAAGGTTTTAAACAAGGGTTGTACGTTCCCGACAAACCCACTAAACTATACAAACTTTCTCGCACGACAACCAATGGTGTACTGACTTCTTTACTCAACATTCAAAACTCAGTTTACAACGAGCAGTACTTCAGCAATTTGCACCCTGGGTATAGCCCTGGTGCTTCCTCTACACCAATATCTATCGATGTTCCTGGTTGTCGCCATCTATATGAGCAGACACAGAGGGAACTATTTGATCCAACCATGTCGCAAGCATTTTCAGAAATCCCCACCGAGACACAATACAATATGTGCGTGGAAAAGCGGATACCACTTGAAAAATTCCCTATTGCAGGAAAGTACCCCACTGCATTCAACAAGTACTTCTCCTCTCACATATCCATGCCATCGATGGACAGGTTTATCACAGAATCTGCCAAGCTGAGAAAGCTAGATGAACTGCTTGTGGATTTGAAGAAGAATGGCCACAGAGTTTTGATTTATTTCCAGATGACCAAGATGATGGACTTGATGGAAGAGTATTTGACGTATAGACAATACAAACACATTCGTCTTGATGGTTCCTCCAAATTAGAGGATCGCCGTGATCTGGTGCATGACTGGCAAACAATTCCTGACCTTTTCGTTTTCCTTCTGAGCACAAGAGCAGGTGGTCTTGGTATCAACTTGACTGCCGCCGACACGGTTATCTTCTATGACTCTGATTGGAATCCCACGATTGACTCACAGGCAATGGATAGAGCCCATAGATTGGGTCAAACGAGGCAAGTGACTGTGTATAGATTACTTGTTCGTGGTACAATCGAAGAAAGAATGAGGGACAGAGCAAAGCAAAAAGAACATGTCCAACAAGTAGTCATGGAGGGAAAGACGGAGGCCAAAAAAGTGAAAACGATAGAAGGACAAGGTACCGCGATTAACTCCTAATGCTGACACTATCGTGTAAGATGAATGGGAAAAGAAAAGTATTTAAATTTGTTTGTGCACACTTCAATGATGGCTCAACCCAGTTATGGAGATAAACTCCAAATATTTAGTGTAATATATTATTAAAACGTCAAGACTGGCATCCTTCAATTTATTTTTGCTTGTTTATGGTATACACAGCTTTGTAAAGTAAATAACATTTCAAAATACACAGGTTTTTAGCAAATAAATATATTTTTCATGATACTTCGTCGTTTTATCATAAACGTCCTTGGAAATGTCTCCACAAGAAAAAGCTTCGTCACACATTAACTTCATGTTGTGTATTATCAGCCCGAAGGAGTTGCGCTTGAGGGCCGCTGCTGTGGTGAACTTTGGTACGGTTGGCTCATTTTCTATGGTTATCGAATGACTATCTTCATCTACACCAGGAGCATTGACTTCATTTTCGCCAAAAAGCATGTCAAAATCATCATCTTGTGATACCTCTGGTTTTGAAACAACTTCAGTTTTCACCTGTATGTCTTCTTTGACAAGCCGTGATTCAGAGTTATAATCCATGACTTGAAGTAGACTGGCGACATCTACCTGGGATTTAACATCATACAACACCAAAAAGTAAAACAAATAGTCCATGACGTGCTCGGATTCTACAGGAGCCATCTTATTTCGAGTTCCCGGTACCCCGTAGGTTTCTAGTTTGTATTCCAGCGTAGTGAGAACATCTAAAAGAAAAACTTTGGGTGATACTAAGTTGATCACCTCTTTCAGATAATCCAAATTATAGTATGTGCTACTATGCAGATTCCAAAACGAATTGATTTGGTTTGTCATTATTTTGTTGATAGGAGTTTCATTCAGAATTAAAAAACTACCGTACCCGACTTGCTTTTGTGAATACATATTTTCGGTTGTAATCACTCTTGGATCTAGATTGTAGACTGGGGATGCATTTAATGTTGATACAAATTTTTCTATCAACAGTTCTAGTTTGGGATGTCCTGTTGACTCTGATGAATAAATACCATAGTTGGATTGTGATTGAGAGCGAAACAAGCGAAGCACTCGCAGCAGTCTCACGGCATTCAAGCGCAAAAGGGCGGCGTGAAAAAGCTTTGAATCCTCGTTTAGTGCCGGTGGATTGAAAATTGAGTTGAGTAAAACAAGCAGTTTTTCTAACAGACCATCGGGTAAGGTGTCACTTTTCAAAGAATAAAGATATTGTTCTAACCAATAGACGACTTTTATTAAACCAATAAGCATAAATGGTTGCAAAAAGTATTCGAATCCGCCCACCAAGTTTGATATGTCTTCAATTGCTCCAACTTCCAATGTAAGCAGTACTTGCTTGAAAATAAATGGAAGTAGAAATGCGAGCTGTTTCGCATCTACGCTTTGAACTAGCTCATCCGAAATAGAGCCATGGATGAATAAATCTCTAAGCCAGTTCTGAACCACTTGGCTTGACTTGGTTCTCATTGCCTGATCTGCCGGGGACTTTGGATCTAATAAAAATATGTCAGGTATTTCTGGCAATTTCGAAATGAACGAAATAACAAAGGAGTTTTCAGTTTTCAATTCAGAAGATTTGAGCACGACATCGACTAGAGAAAAATCATAAGTTTGCTGAATAAATATCAATAGAAGAATTGTGCAGCTGAATGATAAAAACACATTCATTGTATCATATTCGGATTCAACCAATTCCTTTTTTCGTGACTCGATGCATTTATCCCAAGATACATCTGCAAATTTTATCAACATCTCACAAAATTTCGTAGGTGAATAAAATGAAAGTATGGAGGTCAAAGAATGTGACATATTAAATGACAAAAGGGTGCATATCTTGGTTATCCGATTGAATTCAAAATTTTCCAGTGCCTGCCCTAAAATATCAACTAAAACGTTCGAAATTTCCTTTTGCTTCGTTGGTGATACGTTTTCAAAATTGCGGAAAATTTGTTGCAATCCATCGCTGTTGTCGTTGCTATCGCTAACGATGTTCTCAGGTTCCAACGAATCGAGAGAGGTCGTTAAAAAATGTTTTACATCTCTTATGACTTCTTGGACACCTTGTGAGTTTATCACTAGGAGATCGTCTGATGTTGCCAGAGTCTTTGTGTCTACCATTTGATCTTCTCTTAAAAAGTCGTTGAGTTGAGCTGGTGACTGCAATCCCAGGCAAACTAGATTTTTAATGAATTCATGCCTTATATCCAGGCTGTTAGAGGGGTAATCATCAAACAAATCTTCATTGCGCCCTTTCGTGTCATCCTTTTCCGAATAGTATGTTCTAATTGCTTTCACAACTTTGTCATCAATATTTTCCAAGGCATGTGTCACCGTCTGGGAATTACCCGATGAATTTCCCAAGATTAACAGCGGTAAATGTTTGCAAATAAAAATCATCCACTGTCTCTCTAATAGATTGAAATTCGAATTCATTTGATGGTACTGCTTGTTGCTTACAAATTGAGCAAAACATGTGAAACTTGTTTCTATCAAGTCCTCCAAAACTGAATCCGTTGATTGTGGAGAGTAGCCGACACCCTGGAATGCTGAGGTGACAATGGAGGTATACCTGGACAGAAAATCAGGATTTTTGGATTCCCAATTTGTCACTTTATTGTTCAGCCAAATGTTTTTGTAGTATCGTACTAATTTCATATCTTGATATTTAGCCCCAGAGACTGCGGTACCACCGGAAGCCGGAGTCTTTGTAGTGGAGAATGGGCTTGGAATGAGCTGAGGCGACGTTATCGATGGGGAAAGGGCAAATTCTTGCATGGCCTCCCTTGAAAAAATTGCCTTAGCATTTTTAAAAGTCAATTTTGTCTCTGCATTTTGTTGGACCTTCTTGTGAAGAAGTTTATTGACTTTGGTTAATCGAGACAAAAGAGCGCCAAAATTATCTCTAGCGCTTTCTGACAATAATGTAACATTTCCATTTATGAAATGCATCATAATTAGTAAGAACTTGCATATTGCCACGGCGAGCTCATCCGTTATGGTGGCTACCTCCACTCGGAATATGCTGGGAATCACATATTCCGAGAGATCTTTGCTCAATTGATCAATGATTAACTTGTCCGACAATTTGGAAAAAAATGCACTTGATTTTGAAAAGAAATGAATCAACATGATAGGATTCGCAATCGAATACACTTGTGGCAAAAGGGCGTGTACCATATCGGAGTTATAGTTCACAAAGACAATTTCCACCACGTAATTAGCCAAAAGAAGCGGTTTTTCAGAAGATAAAAGTCTTATACATTGCCACGCCAATAAGTTCGATACTTCAAGGACTTTTGATTCGTTAGGTGTATCCTCGTTTTCCATCTTGGCGGAGAATTTTTCATTGTAAAACTCTTTATAAAGATTGAGAAAGTCCCCAGCTGCAATTTGCCTATCTGCACACCTCAATGCTAACTTATAGAAGTTATCATTCTCCATGATCAACCAGTGAAAGCTGAAAGTGTCTGCCCCTGCTAACTCTTTATGCGTCGAACTTACAGTAATGATTTACTGCACTTAAGATTTCGTTCTTGACAAGGTAGAAACGTACTCTATGACAAGTATACAGCAATGATTTATTTAAAATATCAAATAGGATAACTTAACAAGGTGTGGGGACTACTAAAATTGAAGGTTTTGACCTTTATTCATTCGTTCGTCGAGTCCTCGGAACCCACAGTTGTGTTTTGCCAGTCTTTTAAGGTAGGCCCGCTCATTGCATTTTTTTGCCATTCAGGAATGGAATTATTGACGGTCGAACTACCTAGCAATTCCTCTCTGGATTTCTTCCATGCTGGCACTGGTTGTTCCTGTTCCATAGCAGTGCCAGTATTATTGGAGTCGCTGGGCCCAGTACCACTGCTATTACCGATATTGCTATTGTTAAAATTCATCTTGCTCAATATTTCTGCTGCTGAGGGAATGGCATCTACACCGGGCACCGGACTCTTGGACAGTGGCGATTTTTTACCCGAACTGTCAGAGCCACCAGTGGCAGACAACTCGCGGTTCTTGATCAAGTTCTTGAGTGACTCGAACTCTGTGCTGATATTGTCCAATTGCTGATCTGTCTTCTTGCTCATGATAAAATTGTCAATCTTGCTCTGCAGATTGGCCATTTCTAATTTCATCATTTTGAACTCATCTTCGATTTTTTCCCTAGTACGGGATGTCTGTTCCAAACAAGTTTGCAGATCCACCACAGTCTTGTCCAATTCCAGCAATTTCTGATCCTCCTTGCCTCTGAAGTCGGCCCTTTCCTGCTCGAGGGCCTCTAACAGCTTGTCCACTTTGTCGAATTGATCCTGAACTTCTTTCTTATCTTGCTCGAGCTTCGACTTGGACTCGGGGAGAAGATTGGGGATAACATAACGTTTCGTGAGTTCGAAAATTCCGTAGCACAACCCTGCAGTTGCTGTAGTCATGATGAAGTAGTCCTTCCAATCACGATGGGGTAATGGCGGCGGAACTGCTTCATACATTATGGAATCCTTGAGTGGCCCACCAACCGCGGGAGAAGAGTCATGTGTTTCACTTGATTTATCCTTATCCTGCTGGGACTCCTTCAACGCCAATCCAACCTCTTGTTGTGTAAGCCCTTTAGACTGCAGAAACTCTATTTTTTTGGTCAAGGGTGCATCTTTGACAGTAGGATCGCTTAAAAATGACACCGCTGAGTCAAATAGCTGTTTCCTATCATCCTGAATCCCGACACTCATCGCTGAGAAAATGTTAACCACGGATTTGTTACCGGTACTGTCAAGGAGAGTTGTCTTGATGTTTGTAGCTTTTTAAATCTTTGACTACATCCGAAATCAAAACCTTAAACACCAGATACAGAGCCATGGAAAGGCTAGTAAAAGAACTAAATTCGAAGGGTGATTGGCATGGGATAATTATTGTAGAGCTAGAATACGCAATTCTGCAGGATGCATTTACATTTGAAAATGCAATGAGGCTATTACCACTAGAGCAGCAGGCTCAAATACTTCATAAGAAGTTATTTACAGACAAGTGTAAAGCTCTTTGCAATCGAATTTTGCAAATAGTAGGTTGCTCTTTGGTGACTGAAGTACATCCGACTCAGTTGAAGTTTATGCAGGGAGAGTACGGAAAGCCCCACGTTGAAGGGCAAGGTATTTCCTTTAGTATGTCTCATGGAGAGCACCACGTTGGGCAGTACATTTATAGATCCAACAAGCAAAGGGAGGTGGGCATAGATTTGGCATCAACGAATGACTATTTGGGGGATGAAGATCTGGATTATTTTCGTGACGTTTTTTCAACACAAGAAATGGAATGTCTACTGAGATGTGATTCCACTCTGCGACAAGCTATGTTTGCCTACATGTGGTCACTCAAGGAGTGCTATACCAAGTACACAGGATTGGGACTCAATAGCGATTTGGCTGGAATTAATTTTGGCAACCTAGACTTGCCACAGCCAAGTTCATTCATTCAACGAAACGTAGGCGACTGCACCATTTTATTTTATTCTCACTGGGCTAGTGAAACAGAAATCGTAACAGTGTGCCATGAAGCAAAGGGTGGTGGGGTGCCGGAAACTTACCACTTAACTTTATCAGAACTACTTGCTTATTTCAAGATAGTGTTGAGTGATCTTCAAACTTCGTAAGATAGTCCTCCAAGGAATTGTTGCTACAGAATTTAACTCAGTCCTTAATACAGTTTACAAATTACAGTTACAACAATTTTATGTATGCTCTTCATCTATTTGAATAAAAAGGACTACGTGCTCTCGGTACATGGAAGATTAAAAAAATCGTGAAAAGCATTGCAAAACCGGTAAGAGAACGTACAATCAGGGGGGAAGAAACCTCAGTAGGTTTATATGGAAGGTTGTCATGGCTGAGAAAACGGCTACGGTATCTACTCACTTAATTGGTGGCTTCATTGGAGGCCTCTCTTCGGCTATCACGCTACAGCCTTTGGACCTTTTAAAGACTAGAATTCAACAGAATAAGAATACTACTCTTTTCTCAGCTTTGAAACAGATCCATAATCCATTGAACCTATGGAGAGGTACCTTGGCATCGGCAATGAGAACGTCTGTTGGAAGCGCACTTTACCTTTCCTGTCTTAATCTGATGCGAACAAGTTTAGCTGGAAGCAGTGGGTCATTGTACAAGGGAGCAAGGAGCAGCAATTTGCCGCAATTGACCATATATCAGAACCTAGCGGCAGGTGCCATAGCAAGAGGGATGGTTGGTTATGCGACGATGCCATTGACTGTTTTAAAAGTGAGATATGAGTCGACTTTTTACCACTATGCAAGCATCCGCGAGGCTACTAGGGATATTTATCGGGCGCAAGGTATCAAGGGTTTTTTTCGTGGGTTTGGTCCCACCTGCTTGAGGGATGCACCCTACTCAGGTCTCTACGTCCTGCTTTATGAAAAGGCCAAAGTAATAATACCACTTACACTACCGCACAGCTTCATAACTCAAGAGCAAAATGGCAGATTCACATCTTACACATCGGCGATAGTAAATGCCTTGAGCGCAGTTTTCTCTGCCAGTTTAGCTACATCGATAACTGCACCATTCGACACTATAAAGACTAGGATGCAATTAGAACCCGCCCAATTCACTAGCTTCTTCCCTACTTTGACAAAGATTGTCACACAAGAAGGTACCATTAGGCTATTTAGTGGATTGAGCATGAGACTGACAAGAAAGGCGCTAAGTGCTGGGATTGCATGGGGTATTTATGAGGAGTTAATTAAAAGATTTATGTAGTGATGACTGACGACCTTCCACTTGGAAATGCATATAGATGGGCACTTGCTAAGCAAACGAAAAGAAAAAAGGAACTATCATCGCGCATTATTACGAGGGATGCACAGCACACCATCGAATGATCCCTGCATCAGCTTCAATGCAGCAATACCCAAGCACGTGTGATATAGATCCGAATCATCTTGATCGTTTTTGCTAAACCCTCCAACAAGAACATTTTGCGTCTTATTTAGGAGGTATTCCCTTGCGGCTCCCATATGGCATACATTCGAAAATTCACCTTTGTCTAATATACTTAGAGAGTTCATGCACCAAAACACGTAGCAAGTGTCTGCAAACTTGTTCTCCCTGCCTTGGAACCCACCATGTTCCTCTCCATCATAATATGGGTTGTGCCCCTCTTGCAACTGCATGCAACCTAAATTGGACACCTGCCGAGCTAAAAGCCAACTAACTGTTCTTTCTTTGAAAGCATGGTCCAACTTTTCTAGGCAATCCAGAATGCTAAGAGCGCTAAGTGCACAGGATGTGTATCCAGCATGGGGTTCTCCATAATCACCAAATCCGCCATCACTACATTTTTGCATCAGGATGTAGTCAATTACTCTATCAACATTTATAAATTGATTGAAATCCTCTTTGGCTTGACATCCAATCAATTTTAAAATGGCTACGGCAATGTAGCAAAACCTTAAGTCTGTGGAATCTACTGGTGACGATTCCGGTTTATTAATATCAAGCACAGAGGCAAATGAACCATCTGGATGCTGAAGTGTGCGTAGAAAACGGCCTAGACTATCTTTATCAACTAATTTTGAAAAGAATTCTTCACAATTCATTATTTTGAGGGTCAACATTGCAAATAGGGTGTTGGGTAAACTGATACTAGGAACCGTCGGTGTATCAGCATTTAGACTCCCCACAAACCCTGAAAAAACTTCACCATTGCATGTATTTTTGAATTTGACATAATGTTGACATATCCAGGGCAGACTGGAGCCGAATTCGGTGCAGATATCTACATCTAGTGCTGCTAAACCGGCGACTGAGTAAAAGATGATGGCCATCTTATTGACATCGTGTCCCTGTTGGGACGGTGGTAACATTGACAAATGTCGTCTAAGAAACTTGACATGTTTGTCACGTTTTAAACCCACATCCATAGCTCCCCAAAGTCCCCAACGATTCCTTGCCAAAAGTTATGAGTATCAACTTCGCCCTTCCTTCATGTCAATCTTGTTCACCAAGTGATGCATCCTAGATTATCATGTGACGTGTAGTTCGAAACTCATCACCTAATAACGCTAAACCAACTACTTATCTATCCTGCAGCCTATAATATTTTAATCTTTAAATGATTTTGAGTATTATATGTAACCTTTCAAGCCGTTTACTATTGCCTTTGAGATTTTCTGAAACAGCTTTAGACATTTCATAAAATCAGTCTGTAGGTACCGATCTCAAACGGTCTTAATTGGATAGGTATGTCGTGCAATTTAGAGTCCTTGACATTTGAATGGATCTTTAGAGTGCCCAGACTTTTAGTCTCCAAATTGTCGATCTTATGTACCTCTTTTACCAGTAAAGAAGTCGTTAGAGTAGCATTCGACTCACCCCCTAGGGATTCGTAAACCCTCACCACAACACTCGTTTCGTCCTGTGGGTCCAGCGCGTACTGAGAATCAATGCTCTTATCCTCTTCACCTCTCTTAATGTTGGATAAGACCACATTTTCATCGCCGCTAATGGTGATAACCTCGTCAAAAGTTTTCGCAGTCTCAGAAGTTAGCGCAAATTTATACCGGTAGTTGAACTCAAGACCTAATTTCACAGTCTTATGCGAGAGCGCACCCTTGTGAGGATAGATTGCATAGTCAAACTCATGGTCACCCATGTCGGCATGCCCATCTGGTGCCTTGGATGACCTCAAGAGAGACAACCTCATTAAGTTACCATGGGTGGCAAACCCGTACTTGCAGTTGTTGATAATCGAGACACCTTTACTGTACTCGGAGTAGTCGGCGAATTTGTGGTGGCATACTTCGAATTTGGCGGTATCCCAACTGGTGTTATAGTGCGTGGGCCTCTTTGTAATTCCGAACTGGGTTTCATAAGAGGCAAAGTCGTTCAGGATGTTGACTGGAAACTCGACTTTCAAAAATTGATAGAAGGCATTCCAGTTTTGCACTTCAGTGTGAATGTCCACTTTACTCTCCTCAGAAACGCCGGCCTGCTTAGCCCTTAAAGTAATCTGCGTCTTGATCTTACAACCTTCCTCGACGGGGACAATGACTTCCACTGTGACCTTTTCTTCGGTTGCACAGACCACGTCGACCTTCTCAGTCCTAGTCAAGTACTTGTACTTGTTGACAGAGTACAGCTCCGTGTCCCAGGCGGGGAAAGAGGTAGGCTCATCGTCGAAGAGAACGAACTGGTTCGCTCCCAACTTGTTTTTGCCGTGCTTGTCATCAATATACTCTGTCTCAGTCTTCACATCTACAATACTGGTGATAACACCGCTCTGCTTGTCGATCTTAACGGTCAATTCACCATTTTGCAGAAGAAAGGCGTCATCTTCCACTCTTAGAGTGGCAGGAACAAAATCAGAAACATCCGCTGTAGCGTTTTCGTTCTTTGTCCATGCCAAAGTACCAACTTGGACAGTGCTCTTGGTAGAACTTCTTCTACTGTTCAGAACTTTCCGAGCATCTTCCAACAGATGGTCACCTTCTTTCAAAACTTTCTCTAACATGGGGATGGATTCGTACTTGTAGACAAGCTCGATACAGGATCCAGGTAAAACATCGTGGAACTGGCACAACAAGACGTCTTCCCACAAATCGTTGATCTTCTTAGCAGGATACTTGTACTGGCCAGGGTAAAGCAAGGAAGTCTTTGTAGCGACCCATTCAACGTCGTGCAGCTTAATCTCCGAAGTTCTCATCAATTTCTTCATCTTGGCCTGAGTCGTGTAGGTACCCCTGTGAAATTCCAAGTACAATTCGCCCATCCAAGTGGGCAAATCATCACCTTGGTGGGTGCGCTCCATAATGTTGTCATAAAACTCGTCAATTGTGGTACCGAGCTGCAGCTTAGGGATCACATTGCCGTTACGGTTGTACATCGACCTGATACGTCTCAATTTCTCCAGCTGTTCCCTCGTGGGACCACCACCGCCATCACCCTTACCATATAGCATCAATCCGGGTTCGTAGAACTCTTGTGTTTTGTTCTGTTTGGAGGTGCGCAGCACATCACCGAAATTAGCATCAGAAGTGTACGTGTTCCCAGGGGGCATGTGCGTAAGCACTTGAGAACCATCGATACCAGCCCATTTGAACGTAGAATGGGGGAAGCTATCGATGTTGTTCCAGGACAATTTCTGGGTCAGAAACCTGTCTATGCCCGAGATCCGACAGATCTGAGGCACTTGGGAGGAGTAGCCAAAGGTATCTGGCAGCCAAAAGATGACAGACTTTACGCCAAAATACTTAAGAAAGAACCTCTGCCCCAGGAGAAACTGCCTGCACAGCGACTCACCGTGGGGCACGTTGGTGTCGTTTTCTACCCAGGAACCGCCGATGGTGAAGAACTGACCTTGCTGCACTTTGTCCATAAGTCTGCCGAAGAAGAACTCTGGGTGCTGATCTTTGAGCCACTTGAATTGCTGCGCCTGCGACGCTACAAACTGGTACTCCGGGTACTTGTCCATCAATGTGGTTTGAGAGGACCACGATCTGACGACCTTCCTCTGCGTCTCGGCAAAGGGCCACAGCCATGCAGTATCGATGTGGCAATTTCCCATCGCATAGACACTGGGCAGGGTCTTGGCATCGCCCTTCGAGTATACTTTGTCGCTGTCATTGTTCTTATCGTAGTACTCTTTTTTCAGGAACTCGCGGCACTTGACCACAGAGCCACGGTCATTAGGGTCGAACATGTCCATGACCAAGTTGCCCACCTGTCTGGCCCTATTCTTCTGCCACGAGTCGCCTGGAAGCTCCCTGGCGGCATCACTCAGCTCCCAAAAGTCAAAATACAGGGCACGAGCATCCCAGTCTGGCCAAACGATATCTGCCGTCTTCAGATTGAAGTACCTGTTTGGGTCTGGAGGGTTCGTCGATCCGCCCGCGCCCACACCAAACATCCCATTGTTTCCGCACTCGATGAAGAAGAAGTACTTGCCGTCCCGTGAAGGTGGCAGCTGGTACTCTTTCCTTTCACCTCCAGAAAACGCAGTCTGAGGCACGAGCGTGTCTGGCTCAATCACGATACCTTCGTTTCCGCAGTCGAACTCAAAGGTCAGCTGATCACCTGAGTCCAGCCACTCCTGGGGAACCGCCAGATCCACTTTGAACCAAGTGGTGGACCAGCTAGGGCCAAACGGCTGGTTGCCGTACGTATTCTTCCACTCCAACTTCCCGGCCTTGTCAGCATCCATAATGCTCTTCCAGCTGGGCCTTTTGTCGGGGGAAGTAGGATCCGACCCCGCCTTAAAGGGTATCTGATGGTACCAAATCTTGACGTGGTTTCCATCCTGGTGGATACGTTTCCTGTCATAGAACTTGGGCAGGTTTAGGCTCTTGTATTGGCCATTGTCGATGAACTGTCTGAGCCGGCCCTCGTAGATGCTCTGGACCGGCTTGAAGTGAGGGTCATAGCAGATTTCTTGTAGCGGCATTGCAATAAAATCAGTCAATTAGCAGTTGGAAGGACCTGATGCTGGTCTGTCCACCTTATGCTTTTATATACTCCCGTGCAAGTTGTTTTCTAATATGTGTAAGGTATTCAACAAGCCATAAATTAGTTTCCCCAGCCCCTGGAGTCATAATATATTTTAGGGGGCGCTCAAACTAGCCCCCGAAATCATGCGAAACTCACATGGAGAAAAGGCGTTGATCTCAGTATGAATATTCACGGGCAGTATAAATCAACAATATTTGCTAATAATTAAAATTATACAACGCTGCCGCATTATTTGGCCCAGGTAGTATCGTTAAAGATGGGATTCCGAAGGCCCCCCAAGACTCCATTATGTAGTCTTGTTTGCGTGCATCTCCTTGTCCTCCTCGATGTTCGAGATGATAGAGCCGTGAGTGTCGTGGAGCCTCTTGAAATTGAACTCGTCTGGGATTTTGACCGTGAAAGCCTTGATCAGCGAGAATTCGTGGGTAATGGAACCGTCAAGGTCGCCAATTGATTTCTTGAACTTGCTAACCTCCGAAGCGGGCGTGTTCTCTTTGAGTGTGACGATGAAAGATTTGGCAGACATGGTTGGTGGTGCCAATTAAGTGCGGGAAGGTATTGCAAGTGAGGAGAGTGATGGTGGAACGAATTTTTGCTTCAGATCTGCCCCTTCTTTATACTCTGCAACCCGGTCGTTAGCAACGAAGTGCATACAAATATTTACAGAACGTAATCGGTTGCGTAGATGAGCCTACTGCAGCAAGTTCACCTCTTCTTCGTTCACCGCATCATTCACCTCCTTGTTCAACACATCTAGCAATTTAGTGCCATCCCGTAACGAGACCCACTCGCCTTTAAGCAAGTCAAAGCGGTTGGGCCCCGACACTGGGGACGCAAGCCAGATCTGCTTATTTGGGGGTTGTTTATTGATCACGTAGCTGCCCAGACGACCCAACTCGAGCTGCATGACTCCCTGGTTGAGCTCGACCTCGGGGACGCTTTCAGGGTACTTTTGGCTAAGGGCCTCCAGATCGTCCTGCAGGGACTCCAAGAAGTTGTCAGCCTCTGTTTGGTAGGCCTCCATGGACAGGTTAGCCACTTCGGGAGGTATTTCGTCACCTGTGGTGAAGGACTCTGCGTAGAATCTCTTGGCAGCGATGCTGGGGGCCCTTATTATGGTGCTACGGAGAGCCAGCGGGGCCACGCGAGGAGTGGCCCTCAATGCGATCGAGGTAAAGGCTCTTGCTAGTGTGAATCTAAACATAATTTAATGCTTAGGAGGTCTTGGACGGTACATGTTTGTCTTTAGTTACTTTAAAGTTGTGGCTCCCTCCGTTTTATAATGGCGAGATGAGTTGAAAAAAAAAAAAGTCTGGTCGAATAATCACGAATTAAAAAAACCAAACGACGCCATGGAATTCTCGTCCTATATCGTTGTGTTCACCTTGGTGGTTCTGTTTGCCGTGTTGCTGCCTTTCCTGTCTGGAATTGGCAGCTTTAAAGTTAGTGGAAATGCCCAGAAGACGTCCTCCTCGAAGCGCCCACACAACTTGCAGTTTAAACTGAAGGGCAATGATGACTCCAGTGGTGTTTCCAGTGCCAGTGAGCGGTCGAAATTTGAGATAGATTCCAAGACAGGTCTAAAGAAACGAGTCGTTGGTAGGGTCGACAAGGATCCCAACAGTTACGATTACGACGTGGACGAACTAATCAAAGAGGACGAGCTGAACGAGCAAGAGGAACAGGGCGCGCGCTTCAAGCAGTTCAATGGGAACTACGAAGGTGTTGTATAATAATAACTTAAATAATTTACATTTCGTCAATCAATTCTATCCTGTGACGAACATTTCTCCTCTGGGGCGATATCCAGCTTCTCGGGATCGTATTCCCACTCTTCTTGCCTCGTTTGCCCAGTCGCCTCATCGTAGTCGTACTCGTAAAACAGCATGAACACGCCTGGCGTCGATAATACCTCTGTCTCATCGACGATGTAGACGTTCTCGTCAGAGATTCTCCACCAGTAACCTCTGTATTTCCTAAAGGCAATATAGTGTCCATAGTTGTGAGTACCGTAGTGAACCACAACAGAGCGCAGGGAATAAGCTAGTGGGGTGACCGAGACAGAAGCTGAAGATAGCTTTGGCGTACGCTCTGACTTCTCAGGGGCATCCCTTCCGGTGTCGTCTTTCTCAGCGCCATTCTCAATAGCTTCATCGTTTTCATCGTCTAAGTCACGCGAGGACGAACTCCCAGAAATGTTCTCAGCCACTGCGACTTCCACATGATCGCTGAGATGTGTTTCGTTGAATCGTAGTCCACGGGGTACCTCTTCCGTGATGGTGTTACCCAATGCATCCGTCCTTTCGGTAAATTCTGGTTGGCCCCCCTCATCATGCGAAAAAGAGGATAGTGAGTTATCATCGCCACCTAGTGGATCATAGTTGTTTACTACTTTATTATTCCCAAGCTGTTGATATGGCTCCTCGTCACTGTCCTCAAATTCCCTTTCGTACTTTTGGTGTAGCCTGCTGTAATATTCGTTACCTACGGTTTCATCTTCACTGAAATCCAGCGGCACTTCTTCCTTCCTGGACATGGGCATTCGGGCATCCATGTTTATCTCATCGATGTCGCAACACCAAGGGGATAGGTTCAACTTCGACTTGAAAAGAACACGGGCGTTGTTCTTCCTTATCATGTAAGTTCTTGGGTCAAACACAGATCTGTTAATGTGGATCGCGAGTAGAGGTGCTGGTCTCGATATTAGCACTTGCTTCGACTTGGAGCACTTGCGGACCATGTTTTCCGTGTGCAATTTCTTGTAATCCTCATCATCGATGACTGGTTTGTTCAAAACAGTCTCCAATTCTTCGATTCTCGCCCGGAATGCATTGCACAATTTGGCTGGGATGGCATTTGGCTCCTTACTCTCGCACTGCTGCAGTTGCTCGGCCAAATGGTCACGCACGGCCAACAGGGCACAACGGTTACACTCGACGCCCTCAATAATCTCTGGCTTGATGTACTCCCTAAGCAGATCAGAAAGTTTCAAAGAGGATCCGATGTTGTCATTGGGCAAGTTAAGACTTAACCCCGAAGAGACGGAATACCTGATGCCACCAGTTTCACCACATTGCAAACATCCAATCCTCTCAGCAATGATACCATCCAGAGGTGTGATTAGTTTGAACTTCGTGAAATACTTGTCACTGCTATTAGGCGGGATCATATTGGGGTCCACTTGTTCTGTCGGGATGTAAACGGGGCCTACATGATCCAAATGAGCTTGGCCAATGACTGCATTCTCAGGTAGTTCGCCTTCAGAAATTACATTTTTCTCCTCGGTGTTGCTGTCAAGAGATTTGGCATTCTTTTCGAGTTCAGAAAGCATCGTTTGGAAGAATTCCTGGGCATCCTCTTGGTCATAACCCAGCAGGATGTTTTTGTTTGGTACCTTGGACATCGATTTCAAGAGCTTGTTAGCTTTGAAATAGGGCCTATCACGGTAATACTTGGCATTTAATTTGTCCAATAGCTCTTTGAGGGCCATACTAAAATTCACGTTGGGACTCCTCTCATCTTGGCTGCTGTCGTTGTGCTGCCATTGCCACTGTTTCGATTCGTGTTTCTCAAGACGGTCAAGTGGCTCCTCATCCATCTTGGCCTTGCAGGAGATCTCTTGATCCAAAAACTTCAACAACTCTTTCGACGAGGCCATAGATTGCAGAACGCAGTTCATAAAACAGGTATTACCATCATTGACCAATCCAGCAATGTTACCACCTCTTTTAAGAACTTCCTCCTCCATCTGATCAGTGCTGGGCATCCAACGTCTGAAGGCGTTCTTGTTATTAATATTTCTGGCAATTTCTCCCACGTTAGAGATGTTGTCCATAATACGTGTCTTGCTCTTGAGAAAAAAAAATGCGGTCGATAGAATTACTATACCTAATGCGATGGGAATGCTAGTTTTGTTGTTGGCACTTGAAATGAACGAGGAGATCTTCTGTACTGTGAGGTCCACCACTAAATTCATACAAAAGGGTAAAATGCAAAGGGGTTGATTTAGTTCGGTATTAGAGAGATGACGAAAAAAAAAGGACTTTACAACAGCACCAATTTCACGTCGTTTGAAAATTCAGTCCAGCTTCAACGCTCTTCAAAAACCATAATACAGCTTTGCTAGCTAAAACAATTCGAGGTGTGTTGAATAAGCATTCTTTTCTTCGATGATCTTTGTTCTGAGGCGATGTAGCCAAAATTTTTCAAATCACAGCGGACGGATCGATCTCCTTTTAAGATTTATACAGTAACAGGGCATCTCTGCAAAGATATATGTAATGTCGAATTATTGTCGATGTAGATGCCGCCGCCGGTTGTAAAATAAGTTTCTTGCATTCTGTCTAATTTTCTGTAGGCTGTTGCGTCTGGTCTGCCATCATCATCGGTTGGTGCATCTGCGAGAGCGTCTGTTGGCCCATGGGCACAAACGAGGTTCTCTCCTTGCCCCAGCCAGTTCTCAAGTTACGACCTTGGAAGGGGAAATTGGCCAAAGCCACTATGCAGAGAGCAGCCTGCTCATGGGTGTCGTATTTCACAAAGCAACAGCCCTTCTCAGGGTAGTGCTTGAAATCTAGGATGAACCCAAAGTTTTGTAGAAGAGGAATGAGGTCTGCCTCTGTGGCAAAATGTGGGATATTGCCGATGTAGGAAGTGGTGACCCTTGGCGGAGCTCTTCTGATCATGGCTTCCACAGACTGAGGGTTTACAGGGGCGGGAACTGCAGAAACCGGTCCCGATGGACCCCCGACAGCTTGTGGCGCGGGAGGCACTCCACCTAGGGGCATGCCCATCGAGTTTGGTGGGGGCATGGGCATAGCCCTGCCGTAAGCCGTGCTGAACTGGCGGAACCCCGTGCGTGGCCCAAAGCTACCACTGCCGCCCCGGCGATTGTGTGTGCCACCGATGCGGTGGTTGTGACTACTCTCACGCTTCGAGGCCCAGTTAATCCTCAGCGGTCTGCCGTTGAGTTCAAATGATTGCATCGAATCCATGGCCAGTTGGGCCTGCTGGTGGTCACTGAAGGACACGAACCCGTAACCCCTGGACCCACCGGTCTGCATGTCCCACATGACATGGGCCTGGACGAAACTGGGGAAGCTCTTGAAGGCGTTGCTCAAAGTCTCGTCGTCGACGTTGACGCTCAGATCACCGACAAACAGGTTGAAAGCATTTTCCTCAGGGGATGCCTGCTGGCTCTGGAACGCCCAGTTGATTCTTACGACGTTGTTCTCGATTTGCTTGCCGTTCAAAGTCTGCAGTGCAATGTCGGCGTCGTGAGCTTTGAAATATTCAACAAACGCATAGTTGGCATGCGAGTTGTTCTTGTCAACCATAACTTTCACATTGGATATCTGTCCGCCCACTTGAAAGTACTGCTTCAGAATATCCTCCGTGATGGATTTGTCCAAGTTGCCCACGTAAAGCACCCTGTCGGAAGTTTCCCTGCCACCTTTAATTGCATTGGCAGGTACTACTGACGAATGCTCACTCTCCTGACTGGAATCCGTTTCCGATATCTGTGAGGATGACAGCGGTGTCTCTTCTTGGCTTTCCTCCTGTTGCACTGGTTCCTGATCTTCTGACATCGTTTAGTATTCTTGATTTATCCTTTGTAATGAAGCACCCTGTCTCAAACAAAACTAAAACAACAGAAATAACAATAATATTACAACACGGTGGAGTCTCACAAAGTTTGCCTGTTATTAAAATGAACCTTTATTTTATTCCAAACAATTAAAAATAAAATAACTATGGGGATGGTAATAACGAAAACACGAATAATAATGGGATGATGAAATGAAAATCAATGGGAAAATGAAAAATAAGTGTATAAAAAAAAACTGAAACTTGAAAAACTTGACAGGGAGGACTGGCAGGCCAAGTTTCTGTTATGCAATCAGCCTTATAGAAAACCTCGGGTAAGTAGGGGCTATCGGGGAGAAATGGAACGATAACTAGAAACAACTGATGCTCAGCAGCAAGATCCCTTCTGTTAAATCAAATCTTAGTCCTCTTTTTATTGCCTTTTTCTCTTTAGAGCATTCCGGCAGTTCAAGAGATGAGATGTATTCCAATGATCAAAAACGAGTGGGAGCGATCTGGGAGGACAAAGCCTGTCAAGAGCGAAAAAAAAAAAAAAAAAGGAAAAACCTTGGAAAAAAATAGGCAAAATTCTCGCGGTGGCGTATGAAGCGAGAACTCTATCAAAAATAAAAGAAAATGGTCTCTAGCGGGATCGAACCGCTGATCCCCGCGTTATTAGCACGGTGCCTTAACCAACTGGGCCAAGAGACCACCACTTGTTGTTAGTGTATCTTTACAACCATGACTACACCAATGTGACTCTGTCACGTGTTAATCCAACAAAGTCAAAATATTTCAAGAGCCCTTTATTGCATGTCATCGTCTGTCATATATCGAGCCAGTGGATCACGGCATTCAACAGGTTATTTATCCCAGCTGTGTAGGCGAATAGGTTTCATTTCGTCATTATGATACAGAATTCCCCAAGTAAGTCAAAGATTCATACTTCAGTCACAGAAATTTCTCATGCCATTGATCGATCCATTGATCAAGAAGCCTTCCCCATAGCACAAACTACCGATGAGGACCGTTATTTTCTTACCAATCCGGAGCCAGAGTACCTGGAAGATTTAATTGCAGAGGCTAAAGAATTTGTGGAGTTGCAACATTCCCTGCACAGGGAGAAAATTGTCCTGGTGACCTCCGGTGGGACCACGGTGCCATTAGAGAACAATACCGTGAGATTCATCGACAACTTCTCTGCTGGTACCCGTGGTGCCTCAAGTGCAGAACAGTTTTTGGCGCATGGATACAGTGTCATATTTTTGCATAGAGAGTTTTCACTCACGCCTTTCAACAGACTCTTCACGCACAAGATAAACGTACAATTTTTGGACTACCTCGATTGTAACGGCAATGTGAAGCCCGAGTTTCGCGACAGTGTGCTTGGAAGCAAGCGCCTTTACGACAAATATTCCATCGACGAGAAAAAGCTTCTTTTGCTGCCCTTTACCACGGTGAACCAGTACCTGTGGTCATTGAAGAGCGTGGCTAAGATACTCAATTTTAGCGGGTGTCTGTTCTTTCTCGCTGCTGCGGTCAGCGATTTTTTCGTGCCATATTCGAGGCTGCCAGAGCATAAGATACAGTCTGGGGAGGGCAGCGGCAATCCGCTTGATGGTGGTTTCAATACGACCACGACTGCGGATGGCAAACTCATCGTAAATCTGGACCCTGTGCCCAAGTTTTTGAGGCGACTGGTGGAATCCTGGGCTGAGCAAGCGATGATCGTGTCATTTAAACTGGAAACAGATGAAAATATTCTCATTCGCAAGTGCACCCAGGCACTGGACAGATACAACCACCAGCTGGTCATCGGTAATATGCTGCAGAATAGAAACAAAAAAGTGGTCTTTGTCGACCAGAAAAACAGGCAAGGGAGTTGGATCAAGCTTGACGATCGCCACAAATCCATCGAAGAGATGATTATCCCAGAGGTGATAAAACACCATGACCGCTGGATCGAACAGCAGGAGGATCGATCGATCTATTAACATATTTATATATATTTACATATATATTATATCATATTTACAAAAATGATACCCCGATACCGTATTGGAATCCCTTTCTTAAGGAATCACCAGCGTGGCAGGTAATTGGCAGGGTGAAGTTGAGCTCGAATCGAGCCACTGGATGCCTCAGCACGAGGCCAAACCCGATGGACGTGGAGTGCTGAGCCGCAAGGTCCTTGACTACCTCGTGGAGGCTGGCATTGTTGTGGTTGATCAACTTGCCGCCGTTGAAAAACCAATGTAGTCGAAAATTCGAATGGGCTATTCTTTTGATGGGGAGACGCGTGAACATGCTCACGCCGTAGGATACGAATGCATCACCACCGATCGAATCGTAGAGATCCTTGGGACCCAACCCCATAGGTTGGAAACTTCGAATGTCGTTGCCGCCACCATTTTGAAACTTGTCACAGATGTTGAGCGGCCGAGTGGAGGAGTAAAAGTTAAACATATAGCCAGTTTTCAAAGTACTGCTTACGGTGATCCAATCGTCTTGAAGCCAGCTTCTAGCGTGTGACAATTCCAATTGAGATTTCCAAAATTTCCCCAAGCCCACCTCGTTAGACCATCTGACTAAACTGCCTCTGGAAGCGCACACAGGATTATCGCGCCCATCAAAGACCACGATATGACCCAGGGATGTCTTCAAATCGTCGCCCGCTTGGTAGAGCAATGTGTCACAGGTATCCAATGCACTCATCTTGTTGCTTCGTAATTCGGCATCGTAAAACAGTTCGTGATTTAGTGCCTTGGGTCCATAGAAGCCACTTCTCACACAGGTGCGGAACCCTCTCAGCAGGTTTTTGATCGAATTCCTGTTACCGATCTGCCTGCAATTTTTAAACACGACTGAGTCCCAAACCCACCAGGGATTCAAAGGTTGAGCGTAGTTGATTAAATAAGAGGAATACGTCTTCGTACCTTTGGTCACATCGAACCTCAGCTGTTCGCCACCACCAAACATGTTGCGGAACTGGAACTGAAGGTAGCCGTCACCTTCACCATTCCCAATATTTGTGCCTGTTTTGGCCATAAATTTCTTCAAGGGTAGCAGTTGCAACTCTGATACCACGTCTATAATGGAAATATTCTCTGGAATACCCATAGAATCATACAACTGGCTCGTGTAGCGGTATTTGAGTAAGGGCACTTGAAAAGTGCCTCTACTGCCTAGGATTTGATTGGCATTTTCCACTAACCCATGCTGTATCAGTTTCAGATTTAGTATATCTGCTTGTTCCATCAATTGACGTACAGTCCTAGCCTGTAAAATGGTGGCATCCAAATATTTCTGTAATACTTGAGGTCTTAGTGACTCTGAGTTCCTCACGACGACACCATTCACGGCAACCGGTTCTGTAGATTTTTCATTTAAAAGGCTGTTGTAGTGGCTCCGGAGCCTTAGGGCCTGTTCCAACGGGGGGTCGGATGCGGTGGTTGACTCGGATCTAGATTTCTCGATGATTTTTTCCTCGAGACTGCCATTGAATTGTTCCATGGCGCTTGGTCCATTTCGCGACTGTTCGTACCTTCCTTGGTCAACAATTTTTCACTTTTGATGGTTCAAAGGCGACAAGCAAACACGATCTACAAACAAAGACTTGCTAACAAAAAAATCTATACTACAAATGTGTCATAGTTGTTCGGGGAGCTCAGGTACAAATCCCTTTTCCCTGGAGGCTTCCTCATACAACGGCACTATACATTTTCTACCACTTTCAGTTTTGAAATGCCTACCGAGGGCATCACTTCTTGCAAATTTCTTCCCACAACCCCAGGTGGTACCGTCCTTGAGAGTGCCTCCGCAGACATACCTTTTCTTGCCCGTATGCAAATCCTCGTGTCTTTTTCTATCGTGCTGACGCGCAAAGGCCTTACCACAGATGGAGCATTCGAAGGGTCTCTCGTTGGTGTGCGTTCGCAGATGCGATTTCAAATTGTAGGGTCTGGTGAATCGTTTATCGCACAATTCACATGCATAGCTGGCTGGGTTTTTCTGCGAGAGCCTTTTCTTTGTACTTCCCGACAAATTTTGTAAGGTCTCACCTTCGTCGAGCGGATTCATCGCCGTCGTGGAATTGTTGTTACTGTGGCCGTTACCATTGTTGTGACTACTGGGTATGGGGGAGGGCAGTTGCAGGTCTGCCAACCCCAACAATCGATCGCTGTCCTCACTTAATGATCTAGCCTTATCTTCTGGTGAAACGCTAGGGCTTCGAGATGCCCTTGAGGATCGCCTCGAACTTTGGGATGCTCGTCTCTTCCTAATTCTGCCATTACGCATCTCCTCGTAACTAGCATCTGAAATATTGTCAACAGGACACAGCAGTGAACCATGCTGTAATTGCCGCTGTAAGCGTATGGCCTCTTCCGGCGAGGGAGAGCGACCGGTCCCCGCGTACTCTGGTTGCTGTCCAGGAAACTCTTGTATAGAAATCACCGGCGGCTGTGCATTCTGAGACTGTGGAACCTCCTCCCTGCGAAACGACAACTCGTTCGGCACAGGCGAATGTCCTAAATCGTTGAACTCTAAGTCAAAGTGGTCATTTATCATTGTCAAAAGATTGTTCAACTCGTTCTTATTCGTGACATGCTTGTACCCCTGCGAATTCACGGGGAACATGCAGTTAGAGTTACTGCTACTCACCCCAGACCGCACACTCAGTAGATCGTCCACTTCCTCGTCGCCCGTGGTCAAATATGACATCGCTGGCGACGCAGTTGGGTCCTGAGGATTCAAATTCGGCGTGTGGTAAACAGACGCACCGTAATCGGAGTCCAAGTCACTTGAATAAGCATCGGTATCATGCCCGAACCCCGCTGTGCTCAAATATCTCCTCTGCGGATGCTTATGTTGTAGCTGCTGGTCGTTACTCACAGGTGAAGGGTCCAGCATCTCTTGCCAATCATCGTGGTCTTCCACTTTTAATGTGGGGGTTCTCCAATTCTGCGAAGACGTAGACGCAGGTGAGAAGACGTCGGTCGTATTTAGGCTTGGCAACGGTTCACCGGGACCGGGCTGTGCATAATTTTGCAAAAAAGCTTGCTCATTCCTACCTTCCAGCTCTGGACTACTCATATATAACATTTCTGACTTGATGATCGGTCTTTGACCCAAGTACGCTGTGGGTTCCCCACCGATATAACCTTGCTGATCCTCCTCGTCCGCTAGTTCCTCCATGGAATTGGACATGGCCACACCAATCGCTGATTCAAGCAAAAAAAATGAACAAATCTATTCCAGCAACAAACAACACTATATATTCGTATTCCTAGCCCAGGCTTCTTGTTCTATACCTTACTTGGGTTTCTTTTGACTTACTTTCTAATTGAGGTCGGCTTGAGCCTCCTTCAGTAAACGGCAGGCCTTGTAAAGGACACCCAAAATCACGTGAAATCACACCATTAGGTCTTGTTTCTCAATTCGAGGTTCCCACATGTTGCGCTACTGGTTCCCGAAGGCTATCCGCCAAGATATCTATCTGCATGCCGCTTACTGCAGCGTAAATCAAGCCAAGAGTTGATGTGGATGAGATGGCCAATATTTCAGGTTATCGGAACGACGTCGACGTCGAGACATACGTGCCAGACGTCTGGCGCAAAAGTCTTGATCTTCTCTAGGTGTCTTGTGATGTAGGAGGAGGTCTTATCTAATGAAAGTGTGTCGATGGTCTCTTGGAGGAAGGACCCATCATTCAGCGCGTTGACGTGAACATTCTCGTGAATGTGCATAGTCACGACGAGCGGACCAGTGCCCAGCCGTCTCTGGAAATGTACAATGTTCTGGGCGAGTGGCCAGCCCTTTCTGCTGGACGGCAGGAGCCCCAGGTTTATGTGTCGTATGCGCGGGTTGGTCGTGCGGGACCACTGCTCAATGCGTAGCAGCGAGTGCTCGTTGTCCTCGTTGTAGATGTGGCATGCTTGAGGATCGATCTTGTTGGCGGCGATTCCCCTCCGTAGGGCCTCTGTGCTCCAGGGGTTTAACTCGAAACAGAGGCAGTTTCTGGCCTCTCGCTTTAAGTAGCTCAATGCAAAATAACCTATGCCGGCGTATAGATCCACAACGTCATTGCCCTTGACTTCCACGAACGTATCCAAGACTCGTTTCTTCTCCTTGACGTTCCCCCTGCTGAACATGGTGAACATGGGCGCCCAGTACTGGTGTATGCCATTTTGAACCGTATGGCACCAGAGAGCATTTTGGAAATCCTGTAAGGTGGGGTGGTCCCAGCAGTGCGCGCTGTAATCACGATGGAATTGCCCATACAGTGGATGGATGTTGAATGGTCTTCTCATCACGTCTGACTCGACGATTGGCATGTTGAGAGCTACATGGGTCAACCCGGGGAAATGCTGGAGCAGCTCTTCGAAATACTGTCGCGAGCCACACTGGTCGAAGAACTCCACCCATGGGGGACTCACGAAAGACCGCGCTGAGTTGTTAAACAGTAGTAGCGGCGGGTACACGTTATAGCGCAGTGGCAGTACATCCATCAGCGCCTGCTGTGGCACACCTCGTGTCTCCAAAAAGCTTTTCGTGCACTGGGCCACAATATTAGCACTCTCACAGGCTTCCTCGCGCTGGTACCACCTCTTCTCCAGTAGCTCGTGGACGTGGAGAAACTCGTCGTCATGGTCGTCTATGCTCGTCCGTACCACGCTGACGCCGCCATCGCGATAAATCGGCCTTACAAATCGGTCTCTGAGCTCCAATTCATCTTTCAACCCTTTGAGCAGCTTCGAATCGGGTACTAGCAGCTCCCAGGGCATTGTTTCGATGCCTGGTTGTTGCACGCCCTTGAACGATAATAGATCCTCCACAGCTTTTCAAAAAAGCAAGGTCTACTATATACATTAAACAAAACACACAGTCAGTTATACCGGAGGAACAAGAGCATCATGAACCAGAGGCAGACCGCACAGGATTGTATGTGAATAGCGATTCTTCTGAATGGAATGTTGAAATCAATTACTAACTCATTTCTCCCCACCCCCCAGTATCGCGAAAGGATAAAAGAAGGCATAACATCGAGTCCAGAGTGGGCAAAATATATCAGACGTTTGTACTGGACAAGGATTCCCACTACAAGGACCGGCTCACTGCATTGCAGACGGATCTGACCACGCTGCACCAGGGCAACAACAGGTCGTACTTGCGCGCCCTTCGTGACCATGAGGAAGCCAGAGATTTGGAGCTGGTCAGGCTGCGTCTCTTCGAGGAGTACAGAGTCTCCCGCTCAAGTATCGAGTTCCAGGAGGACATAGAGAAGGCCAAGGAGGAGCACGAGAAGCTTGTCAAACTCTGCAAGGAGAAACTTTACGAATCCATCCAACATAAGATCAAAGTGTTGCAGGAGGACCGCCTACTAATGGATGTGGCCAACGCACATTCCTACGCCATCGATTACTACAGGGGTAAATACCAGAAGCACACACGCAGCCACACTGCTAGTGGCTGGGAATCCTCCTCTAATGAGTTGGGCGGCAAGGGAGACTCCCCGAATGAGAGCGCTACAGATACGGCCACGGAGAGACGCTCCTTGAGGAGAAGAGCTGCCACCAAGGGAACTTCGGCCACTTCCAGACTGGCAAGCCACGCGGAGGAATCAGATGCCCAGACTAACTCCTCGACGCAGGGTTTCGCTGCCGGTTCTGGACCAGTAGCGGCATTGAAGGCCCAAGATTCCCGCATAGACCTCAATTCTGATTCGGAGTTTCTACAAGACGTAAGCGATCACGCAGAGCTCTACACGCTGCTATTTGGAGAGAAAGAGGCCGACACCCGCACAAACGATCGGAGGAAGCACAGGACTTCACAGAGGTATACAGCCAAGTCCGCACCACCGCTGGCATCGCTGAATCCAGAAGAAGTCACAGATGACATCTCAGTGATACGTCAGCTGACGAATCAGCCGCCTGCACCTTTCAAACCACGTTCTTCCGAATGATCGATGACTACTTGTGTGCTGCTCATTGCGCTGAAATTCCTTTGTTGTTCGAGTGGTTCGAGACTTGGCAAAAAATCGTAGAAAAAAAAAAACAAAAAAAAACTGGAAAAGTAAAATACCGACGAAATAAATAAATAGTGGCTTCGATCAGTCGGCGTTGATATTCAGCTGTTGTATTTGATAAGCTCCCAAATAGCCAGGACTCTTCCCCCTGGTAGTTGCGAATCCAAAAAAAAAAAATACTGGAAGGAATATAGAACTTAATAAACTTGGTCGGGACCTGAGGCTGCAACTGGGGCAATATAGAGATAGGCATGCTAAAGAGCAGGTTGAGGAAAAGATTTTGCGACAATCTCTCTGATAATCGAGAGAGATGGATAGGCCTACTCGTTGCGGTGGTCGTTATGGTCGTGCTAGTGTGCAAAGTGTTTGTGAAGGGAGTAGTGTTCCCGATCGAAAATTCAGACATGTACATCGGCTCTGATAGAGACGAGCCATTTTACGAAGGTTGTGTGGACACCGAGACCTATTTGAAGGACCCAAAGTATACCAAGATGAATGCAACGTTTGTCATGCTGACAAGGAACGACGAGATCGAAGGTGTGCTGAGCAGCCTGAACAGCGTCGAGAGCCGCTTTAACCAATGGTTCCAGTACCCCTATGTATTCCTAAACGACGTGCCCTTCAGTGAGGAGTTCAAGGAGGCTGTCAAGGCCGTTACCAACGCACCGGTGCAATTTGGACTGGTGGACAAGTTGGTGTGGCAGATCCCGGAGGAGAGAACCGACCACCATGCGTTCCAAAATGCCATAGACACACAAGGTGACCGCGGATTCCTCTACGGCGGATCAGCTTCTTACCACCGCATGTGTCGCTTCTACTCCGGACTCTTCTACAAACACCCACTGGTACAAGTCCACGAGTGGTACTGGAGATTGGAGCCGGAAGTGGACTTCTACTGCGATATCACCTACGACCCTTTCTTCGAGATGGCAAGGCACAACAAGAAGTACGGCTTCAACATCATCATCGAGGAGATCTACGCCACGGTGCCCAACCTATTCCGCTACACCATGGCCTTCATGAAAAAGTATCGCCTGAGGCCCAAGACGCTTTGGAAACTGTTCTCGACGAACCACCACATACTCAAGACCAACAGCAAGGAGATGGAAGACTGGGTCAACTACTACGACGACGTCGAACCCAAGATCGCCGAGAAAGTCGTCATCGACAATCTTTTGAAAGGCGACGATCCAGACGAGCCCGTCGGTCTCGGCTTCCTCATCAGACGCTCCCGTGCCGCTACACCCATCGTGGAGGACAAATTCGACAACGAGGAATACAACTTGTACCATTTCTGGTCCAATTTCGAGATCGCCCGCGTCGACACCTTCGACAACCCTATCTACAACGCCTACTTCGATTACTTGGACAAAGTCGGCGGCTTCTGGCGTGAGAGGTGGGGGGACGCCCCCGTGCACTCCCTCGGGCTCGGTATGACGATGAACGTGGAGGATGTCCACTACTTCCGCGACATCGGCTACCAGCACTCCGTCATGGCCCATTGTCCGCATAATGCACCCCACCGCCAGCTCGAGTACAAGCCAGCAGAGCGACGCCGCAGTCGGGGCTACTGGCGTAATTGGTACGATTCCACTGCGGACAACGGCTGCGGTTGCCGTTGCTCTTGTCCGAGCACGGTGCGTGACACTGAGAACCGTTCCTGGGACTGCATGAATCGCTGGCGTATGCTGCTGGATGCCAGCGACGAGGAGCTAAACGGTGGCCGCCACGTGCCTTATGTCGACGCTTACAAATTCGAGCAGGAGTTCAGAGGGAACCTGCTGGTACATTAGAGAGATAAATAGATTTGATAATTTTTTTTTCCCACAACATGAGATGGGCATATCTATGTGTATATATTACGTCTAGTCGACGCATCTAGAGTCTATTGGTGCCATGGACAATGTATATGCAATTTTTGAAAAACGACTCAACGACGGTGAAAAAGTAGCAATGTGCATTTTGGACACCTACAGAGATAGCAGTTCAATAACACCCGCACCGAGGGTCAAGCGTTCAAGACTACGCAGCAGTTGTCCTCCCTAGGTTTATCCGGAGACAACCCGTCGTTCGGTGCAGCGAAACTCGCTACTCCATGGGGAATGAATAATAGTATCTCGGTGAGGTACACGAAACGATATTGAAACAGCGCGACCAGTAGATCTGGTTTACGTCATATGGGACATTATCTTGCACTACTGGGCTGTCCTCCAAGAATCCTTTTTTTCCGTGCCCAACTGTCCATGAGGTTGAAAAATTGTTCATGCGTGTTTTAACATGGGCAGAGCAATAGGGAGAGATCAGGGTATGTGTATATAAACACAAAGGTTGGTAGGGGAGATGCCGTGAATGTAGGGAGGGGGCTGGCTGGTAAGTATCTGCGCAATATGGAGAACCCAAGCAACAGTGTGGGTCATCTGAAGAGAGATACGTTCCTTTCAAAGGCATACGGTTTCACGACGACGCCGCTGCCCGGGTTGTTGAATGCGGCACTGCTGCTATCGACGCCGCTGGTGTCGCCAGCGATGCAGAACCCTGCGAATGTGGTGGATCGGGCGAGTCGTTCCAGGATGGTGAATGCGTTGACGAGACCAAGGTTCTTAGGCCCGAACACGCGAGTGTCGTTGTTGTTTGGCGGAGCCAATGCGCTGGGGGCGTGGATGATTCACGACGGTGACCTGGAGAGTGGTGCCGGGTTTCTTGCTGCATGGTCTACGTTGTACATGCTCGTCGGGGGCCGCGGATCCATCAAGGCCGTCAGGTACGGGAAATTTTGGCCACTGGTACTGGCAACGGCTTCTGGGGCCAATGCAATGCTCTACACCAGGCGGTTCATATCGGGAGCTGGAGCCATGGCATAGATAAAAATTGTGTTTAGTTCACCACTTTATAGGTAACCAGTTGTTAGCGTTTGCGGTGCGTTGGATCTCTTCGTCGTTGTACATCTCGATGAACTGCTGGTCGAGGGCCCTCGCCTTGGGGAAGGCGAACCTTCGGTACTCATCGAAGATCATCGTGAGGGACCAGTTCTGCAGCTTGCGGATGCAGCCGATGAGGCAGCCCGTGCGATGTTTGCCCCTATTGCAGTGGATGAGGATCGGCTGGTTCGCAGGATTTAGGACGATTTCCATGGCCCTGGTGAACAGGTCGCTCCGAATGTTCACAAACGGCTCCTTGTTGCCGCTCATGCCCACTTGGAACAGGTGGATGTGAGCGGCATGTACAAAATCCTCGTTCTCCACCGGGAGTTCTTCTGGGATGAGCACCAGTACAGACTTCAGTTTAAGCCTTTGCTGGAGGAAGTGGAAGTTTTCCACACGCGGCATGCTGCTCCTGTAGATCTCGCCTGCCACATGGCTAAAGTTCTCTGGTGGTATCACCTCTAGTGGCGGGGACGTGTGTATGACGGGAGGCAGTTTCTTGTGAAATTGTTGCAGCAGTTCGCCAAACTCTTGACGTATTACCGGGTCGACGTTGTTGAACGAGTGGTTGTCGTTGCCGAACTCGTTCTCCCGTAAAAGGTTCATCTCCTGGTGTATGATGTCATCCGTCTCGCTCTTGATGAGCTGGTCAATCTGTGACTCACTCTTCATGCCCCTCCTTGTTTATGGCCTTCCTTCTCTTTTGCAATGTTTGCTTGATTGACTTCCAAGACGTCCCGTTTTCTTAGTACTGTTAAGGAGGGAGAAAGCCTTTGACTATTCTTACGAATTCACGAAAATCGAAACCAATGGAACCGACTGGGACGGTGAAATCGTCTGTGATCAATTTGGTCAAGACAATCGTGGGCGCAGGTCTGCTAGCAATCCCCTATGCGTTTCGAAGCGATGGAGTCCTCGTTGGGGTCCTACTCGTGCTGTTAGCTGCTGTCACGTCCGGGTTTGGCCTCTTCGTCCTGGGCAAATGCTCCAAGACTCTGATTAACCCGAGAAATTCCTCTTTCTTCTCGCTCTGCATGCTCACTTACCCATCTCTGTCACCTCTCTTCGACTTGGCCATGATTACTCAGTGCTTCGGCGTTGGGCTAAGCTACCTCGTACTGATCGGTGATTTGTTCCCCGGGCTGTTTGGGGGACAGCGTGAGCTGTGGATCTTGGGGTCGTCGGTCATTGTCGTACCACTGTGCCTTCTGAAGAAGCTGGATAGTTTGAAATACTCGAGCATCATAGGGCTGTTTGCCCTGGCGTATTTGTCGTTGCTCATCCTTTCTACGTTTGTTTACAAGTACTCCACGCACCACTACGAGGATGGTACGAGGGGAGAGATATCGTGGCTCAAAGTCTACGACTCGAAGGGACTAATCGCCACTTTTAGCATCATTATTTTTGCCTACACGGGGTCCATGAACCTGTTCAGCATTGCCAACGAGTTAAAGGACAACAGCATGGAGAACCTGACCGTCGTGATCAATCGTTCCATCGGCATTGCTACTATTTTCTTCATCGCAGTCGCATTGGCAGGCTACCTGACCTTTGGGAGCAAAACTGTGGGCAACATCATGTTGAACTACAACCCTCACTCGACCTGGGTACACATCGGGAAATTCTGTCTCGGTTCCATGGTAATTGTGACCTTCCCACTGCTCTTCCACCCTTGTCGTATTGCAGTCAACAACCTATTCGTTTGGTTTCAATTGCGAAAGGCCAATGCCGCGGTCCCTGAGGAGGGCCAAGCGTTGAGCGCTAATACACCAAGCAGTGGCAGGCCCATCAGTTTGTTGGTTCAGGACAGTGAGAGCCAGTCGCTGGCCAATTCTTATCAAGCTACGCTCGGGCCAGATGAAGTCGATTTAGAATCGGTGGGCAACGGTAGTCCACCTGCAGAGCTTCCTAACAAAAGATTTTATGCAATTACGGCCCTGCTGCTCATCTTCATGTATGGGCTCTCCTTCAACGTGTCGTCGTTTGCGACCGTCCTGGCGTTGGTTGGAGCCACGGGTTCGACGTCCATCTCCTTTACGTTGCCAGGATTGTTTGGTTACAAGCTCATCGGCACAAATTACTTGGCTGCTGGGCAATTGATACCTCCAAGAGAGCTTTTTTATAAAAGAAGCAGTTTCTTCTTAGCATGGTTCGGCATCGGGGTGATGGTGCTGTCACTCTATGTGATCTATGCCTACCGGGCGGAGTAGATGCAAATCTCAGTACTATAATAACAAGAAGAAAAAAAAAAGAAGCTGCTGCTAGCCACCATTGTTCACTTCAATATGACGCCACCGCGCTAGTGCATATTACTTATGGTATAGTTCAATGTATATTTTCGTATAATCTTGTATTCAGCCAGGGAATGGTTAAAAAATATGGGAAGGCTAATTCCGATACGGGGAGTCGAACCCCGGTCTCCACGGTGAGAGCGTGATGTGATAGCCGTTACACTACATCGGAATACAATTTAACATGTCGGAACTTCACGTAATTGCTAGCTTGAGATATACATGACTTTTTCGCCCTCCATCGTCACTTCTTTCATAATACAGATTTACTTACCCATAGTTCGTTAGGAAGACCTTGTGCTAGACTTCAAGTACATGGTATGCAGCAGAAATTTGATCCATGGCTCGTGGTACTTGTCCCAATGGTCGTAGAGGGAAATGAGTTCCTGAATAGTATCGGAAACTTCTTCCAGGTCCACTTGGGACTCTGCCAGAAATCGATTGAATATTTCTTGATGCCTCATAGCTACAGTGGCATCTGGCTCGCCCATGCCTTGCATATTGGCGCTTGGGTTTTGCATCGCCTTCTTGGCAGCACCGGCACGCATGGAGATCGTGATGAAAAGACATGCAATAGCGATGATGTGAGGCGGATACGTCAAATGTGCATCATTGATATAACTGTCGTTGATTAAAGACCAGCAATTCTGTAAGTCCTCAGAAGACAGCTGCAAATTGAAGGGCGGTTCCTTGAGCACGTTGACGATCTGCTCCATGGTACTGTACGGGTGGTAAATCACCAAATAGCTCTGCAACTCTTCAATCAAGTAAAACTCAAATTCCGTTACCTTGGTGGGATCTGGCGGTACGACCTCCGGCCACAGAGACCTCGATTCGCTGACGAGCGTCCTAATGTATTGTGGACACTCCTCCACTTTGCATGCCAGGTATACACATGTAGTCACTAGAAGATAGAGGTTAATTTCTCGCACGGAGACTTTTAGCAGAAAGCGGGATAAGTATACGTGAGCGGTCGCCAACGCGCATTGTCTGATGTTTAGCCTTCGACCCAATTTCATGATGAGGAAATAGCAGTATATTCGCAAATTGTAATCTTTGTCGTAGTGCAAATCCTTTTGTGTAATTGGGATATTTTTAGTCGTTACACTACTGGTCCCATTCTGTTTGGAATCCCTTACAATGTTCAATCCCTGTGGGAAAATCTGGCATTCCATCAACCATAGTTTGTGTCTCTCTATGGCCAGAGATTCCTTGGTGAACTGCCATTTGCGCTTTTGAGTAGAAGTCCAATAACTGCCCGACATAGCGATTGGGTCTTGTAGCCAGCCTGCCGTGCTGCATAATCTTAAGAAGTTGTCAATATTATTACTTAACTATCAAGACTAGCAGCCCTCACTATTATATCTGAGAAGGAGTGCCCTAAATAACCCCGGTACCTCGGACAGTGGAAAAAAATGTGAAATTTTTTAAATATTTCAAAAATTTCGCGTATAAATAGGCATCGGTACCTGGAATACAAACGTTCTTTGTTCAAACAACTTTCAGAAGGCCAGTCCATGGCCAAAGAATCGTCACTGATCAAAGCTTACACAACGGAATGGGGGTCTCTTCATTCAGTACATGCTTTGGGATGAAAGTCTCCGACCAGTCAACTTGCGGAAAACGCAATGAGATTTAAAAATTTAAAAATGTTTAAATCAACTCATTAAGCAGGCCAGTGAAAATTCTGGTCTGCTTTTCCACCTGGGCTGACTCAGTTGGCCCAGTGTTTTTCGGTAGGGGAGAACGTTTGCTCTCCAAACCATAGTTATGACGATTGCTCAGCGTTTCGTCGCCGAGTAACCCAATGGAGCTTACTTTCTTGGCCCATGGATTCACCCTAACCATTTTTTCCCAGTTTGAAATTCCTCGAGAATTTTTGCGTAGTTAAATATGCCAAGCTGCAATATGCCTTTGAAGGGGTTCAGTTGAACCTCTTTTCCTCCAAGTGTTCACTGCGAGATGGGAGAACTACAATGATGAAACAAAAAATGCAACATAGAGTCAAGCTCTGAGCCTAAAAAGGCGTGGAAGAGACTTGCTTTTTTAACTCTGATTGTTATTCTGTTGTGTCCATTGGAGGAAAAGCTAGTTACTAATTTTCGGTGTCTTGTTATCTCATTCGAGATTTTCTTGAAATTGTATGCTATTATAGTGTACGAGTGACTAATAAAAAAAACGACAGTTTCCGCTTCTGTGCTATGCAATCTATCAACTAACCTGTTCTTGTCATTTTTTGCCCCCAAACAACTCGCTGCCGTAGATCAGGATGGTCCAAAAGATGTTGCACCAGTTCCAAAATCCCCACGAGTCCACCACAATTTTAGGCGAATCTAGGAAGGACCAACGCGAGTTGCAACCCGAAAGGCATAAGTCCCTATTCAGCTCTCCAGAGTATTGCAATATCAGATGGGTGTACATTGCGATCAGTATGCAGGGACTGTACCAATAGAGTAAGTTCATAATTCGGCGGGAGTTGTTCGACTGCCTGTCGTCCCTCCTTTGCAAAGCAGGAATGATCTTGGTAGCAGAATAAAATATGAGGACTCTAAAGAACAAATTCACAACGATCGCCGGCGATACAGAGTCGGATGCCATCTTGAAAGTAACTTGGAAGAGCCCCTCGATGGAAGACGGTACTGAGATGGTAAAATTTTTGAAAAAAATGCCCACTGGTTTAAAAATTCCCGAAAGCTTCCTTAGAGGTGGGAAAACGGATGTGTGGTAAAAAGGTTCGCCCGTTGTAGTCTTAGAGACGATGGATTCCCACATCATCTCGGCATTTTTGAGTACCACATCGTGGTAATAGGATAGCAAGTTGTTGGTGTTGGACATATTGCGTTGATGCTTTTGCCAAGCCTCTTTGAAGATCTCCAAAATCTCGTCCGTAGCAGTCGTGGCCAATTTGGGAGAAATCTCGTAGATGCAGCGCACGATGTAGGCAAGGAATAGTGAACTCTCGATAACGGATCCGTTTTTACTGACGATGCCATACAGGCCCAGCCCGCCTACGAGCGACAGTGTGAATCCCAGGAGAGAGGCTGTCTGCACAGATAGTTCCCATACTGGCGTCACGTATATCCTGTACAAGTAGTACAACGACCCAGTTATGAATCCACCAGATATGAGTAACGAGGTGATGATCCACGTATTGGAATTCTTCTCATACAAAAGCCATTTGTGAGACTCTCCTATGGCTTGGATCGCCAAAACTGTGAAAAACCCTTCAGAGAGCGAGAAGAAGGCTGTCGAGTGTGACAATATGAACTGCCACGGTTGAACGATGTAGCAATAATAGTAATAGTATAGTATCCAGTTCGAGTGCGCAGAAAACGGGTTACTCTTCAGCACCTCAAGCAGCGACTGTTCCGGCTGCGAACCGCTCTCCAGAATTTTGGTCAGCTCCTCGTTGGAAAACCCTGATAAAAACAGGTACAGCATCGATGCAATGATACAATGCTGTGCGTAGTAGATAAATGCGGTTAAAAACACATAAAGTTTCTTGCCATACCCCCTAGCCAGCAGCGACAGCGTCGTCGAAATAAAATAGAGATTGAAAAGCGTCACAGTAAAGGAGAGCCCGCAGTACAATCCTCCTACCTTAAACGAGATCGGTATGGTGATGAGGATCGACAGCAGGTAGAAACAGGCCAGCAGGACTCGCAAACTTCGCAAAAGCAGACTCATGGCAAGACGCAAAGGGTGCAGTGATTAGTTAATGAGATGATTGGATCCAACAATGCAACACGGTCAAACCAGTCGAAAAAAAAACCAGCACAGCAGCTCAACAATTATAAAAAAAAGGGCCGCCAAAGCTTAACCCAGTACCAACAACGCCAATGAACCCGCTGAATGAACAGTGTAGTATGACTCTGGATTCAAATCTTTTCACCTCTTCCAACCCACCCGGAGAAAACATTTCCATCATCCTGCCTCATCTACGCGCTTCAACAATCGTTTACTGTGACTGGAAAATTTTTGAGCTCATCGCAGGTTTAGACCAGTGCTTCAAGAGGATGCAAAGACTCGAATAGAGGTTAAGAGAGAATTTTCAGCCCTACTTAGATTCTTTCAACATGTCTAAGCGTGGTGGTGGGGACATTGACGTGTCTCGCAAGCGTGGGAGACAAGGTCTGAGGAATATTAGGCGATCCGGAGGTTCTAAGCGCGTGCAGGAGGTGATTGAGAAGCCAGAACCACAGCAAGAGGTTCAACCAGTGGTTCAGCAGGTAGATTTGCGGGCTGATCAGGAGGATGATTCGAGGGAAAAAGTCTACGGGGCGTTGTTGACGCTTCTCAATTCTGAGCATCCAGAGACTAGAGAAAGAAAGAGAAAGAGACGTGCGGAGGAGGAGCCTAAGGAAAATGCTAGTAAGGAGGATCAAGAAGGTGAAGTGGAGGCCAATTTGGTCGAAATGCCCGCCGAACAGTCTGATGGCGGGTTTAGCGAGGATGAGGAAAGCGAAAATGAAAATGAAAATGAACAAGATCCGTTCGAAAGCCATTTTAACCAAGTTTCTGAAGGTATCGACCGGTTGGATGAGGCCTATAGGGAAAAGAAGATGGTTAACAAGTCGGGGAAAATATCTGTGACTGACGATGAGTCCCTGGTTTACACCAAGACGCTTGCAGACAAAGAGGCCAAATTCGGGATGCCCTCTCACCGGGGTTCGTTGTCATCCTATTTCCTTAAAAGTAAGCTTAAGCTTCAAAATAATTTCGCTGGTGATGGTCAAGACACGTTGACGGCTCTCCAGAGGGAGATTGTGGATCCTGTCTTTCAATATAGAGACTTGCTATATGAGTACCAAGATGACGAGCAAGATGAGGACGAGTACCGAGATCTCTACGTACTGCATGTGCTCAATCACATCTACAAGACAAGAGGCAAAATCCTGAAGGATAACCAGCGTTTGGCAACCAACCCTGATGCAGAATTTTTAGACCAGGGTTTCACGAGGCCTAAAGTTCTCATTGTGGCGCCCACTAGAGACACTGCATATAGCATCGTGAGTAAAATCATCGATAAATCCGGGCTCGAGCAAGTAGATAAAAAGGGCAAGTTTAGGGACCAGTTTCACCAGGATGCTCTGCCGCCCTCTCATAAACCAAAATCATTCAGGCATATTTTCAAGGGAAACACGAACGATTTCTTTGTTCTGGGCATTAAATTCACCAGAAAGGCCATCAGATTGTACAGCAATTTTTACCAGTCGGATGTTATTGTGTGTTCGCCGCTGGGTATGCAACTCATATTAGAAAACACTGATCGCAAGAAAAGGCAGGATGATTTTTTGTCGTCTATTGAACTGATGGTCATTGACCAATTGCACGCTGTCGAGTTTCAGAACGTGGCTCACTTGTTCACCATTTTCGACCACATCAATAAAATTCCCAAGGAGCAGCACGAGACAGATTTCGGCAGGGTTCGCATGTGGTATATCAACGATCAGGCCAAACTATTGAGGCAAACCCTCGTCTTTACCCGATACACCACCCCGACGGCGAACTTTATTATCAACAGCAAGTGCCGGAACATGGCGGGTCGTTGGAAGAACCACCGTCAAGTTTCGCAGGAACAGTCCGGTGTCGCCAAATTGGGGTTAAGAATTCGCCAAATTTTTCAGAGGATTGACTTGGGCGGTGCCAGTGTGGTGGATGAACCAGACTACCGCTTCAGATTCTTCACTAGTGTCATTGTACCCTCCATTACAAAGTCCACAGGTTATGAAAATGGTATCCTGCTGTACATTCCAGATTATGCTGATTTCATCAGAGTCAGAAACTACCTCAGGGAGAAGAGCACTATCCTGTTCGGCGACATTAATGAGTATTCAGAACCAAGTCAACTCAATTCAACTAGATCGCTTTTCCAGCAAGGAGGGGTAAAAGTCCTCCTATACACCGAGAGACTGCACCATTTCAGACGGTACGAAATCAAGGGCGTCAAAAGTGTGATATTTTACCAACCGCCATCGAACCCGGAATTCTACAACGAGGTCGTCAAGTATGTGGGGAGGAGCGTGTTGCAAGGCGCAGACCTCAACATTTCTACTATCAGGTGTGTGTACAGCAAGATGGACGGCCTGGCATTGGAACGCATAATAGGCAGCAGACGGGCTGCAGTGCTAACACATGGACAGAATGAGGTATACGAGTTTAAATAGGTATGTGCGTTAGTTTTCGCCTAACGAACACTGCAAAATTGAATATCAACCAATTCTTGTACTATACAGTACGTATAAATGAGCGAACGAGATCTAGCTATTCAACTGGCTCACGGCCATGAGAATGCAAGCAATGCTCACGTAGGGGCTTGCCCTTTCGCCCACACGAGCCATTTTCCAAAACGCACTCAAGACACCGTGCTCCTTATAGCGATCCAGTAGGGAGGGCCATTGCGAGTGTATATAAGTGGAGGAACAGATGAGCAGCAGGATCACCTGCAACAACGACTTGAAATTAAACAGTGCCGACATCACTCTATAATCACCGATTGAACTAAGGGTAAAAACGGAAGGCAATCAAAACTCTAAAAGCCAAATATTTGCGCACTACAGACGCTCCAAAAGGCAATGTCGACAGTTCAAAATCTAGTTCCAACGTCTTCGCTAATGCGTTTAGCTGGTACAATTCAATTCTATCTCCCACGTCCTGTAGTAGCGTCTCATTTTCAACGGGCAAGAGGCAAGATGGTTAAAGTGGATTAGAAGTGACGTTGAAGGTCTAAAGAGCCTCTCAAATTTCATTTCGCAGTCGAACGGCTCCAATACACTTGTGCACGGACATTCAAATGGGCTCATATGGTCCATTTTTGTTCCCGATTTCACATATTCAAGCGTCTTGGTACTTTTTTAGTACGCAAATGAGATGGGTAAGGTCTGAAAATTTTGAAATTTTGCAACGAACTCGTCAAAACTGTAAAAGTATACACCTTTCCAAGTGACTACTGGCCGCCATGAAGCTCCAGACAGGTGCTGTTAATGTTCTGGAACGTACCTCTGCCTATTTGAAATCTGGTTTGCTAAAAGAAACCCCCGCGTGGTATGAGGTGGTAGCTTCAATTCCTCCAACAACCAAGTTTACCCGTGAACCAAGATTGGTGAATCCATCTACTGGTAAGAAAACCGTCCAATACAGGGATTTTCCTCAAGATGTAAATTCGAAGGGTTTTTATAAGACAAGAAACGGCAATTTTGACAGGAACCCTCTGGACAACAGGCTGTACAAACCACCAAAGTTGCAATATGTGGAAGATCAATTGAGACAGGTATTTTATCAGCAGCACCCTTGGGAAATGTCTAGGCCCAAATTGCTCGTTGAAAATGAAGTCGTTGAGAACCGGGATTGGAGCCACATGCTTCAGTTGGGGAAACCACTGGATGGGGAGAGTGTCGTGCAGAGAACCATGTATCTGCTGCAAAAAAATTGCAATCTGGGGATGGTGGACGCTTACGATAGGGCCAGATTTGAGTTTTACCGTTTGAGGATGCAGGAGGAGATGGAGCAGCAAGTGGCCCAGGAGGAGGCAGAAGTGTTTGGTTCCGTGTTCAGCTCTTCTGCAATCGACTATGGTGTGGAACAAGAACAGAAGTTCATTGATTCCTGGAAGCAGAGGGCGCTTGAGGAGACAGAGATCCTGGCCGCCCGACGTGCAAGCCCCGCTGAGTCTTGGAGCCAGGACGTCGAGAGTGAAGAAACGGGGGAATCCCGTGATGTCAAAGACACTGAGGAATTACTCTTATAGACGGAGATGCGATGTAAATAGTATTTCTGCGATATGTAAATAGTACTGGCGAGGTAGTGTATGTAAACTAATTTTTTTTGCAACTGCCAGAATGATCAACTCGATGTTTTGTGCGTCTGTGGCGCTTGTGACAAAATGTGCTCGTCGACTTGGCACAATTCGACACACTCGCCAATGAAAGATTCTTTGCAGATGTAGTCGAAATGGCCCACCAGTCGCTCCATGTCACGCTCAGTGTTCACTGTGACATTCGGGTAGTCTGTAGGGAATATCAATGCAGTGTTGCTTTCGGGCAACGTTTTGAAGATGGGGTCTGTAATCAGCGTGGGCTTTAGATGTTCGCCGTAGGCCCTTTCTAAATCTTGCTCGGTGGTCCCATTGGCCAAATTGCGTATTAAGAACCCATTGAACTTGGCCAATTCGACCGGGCGCTCAGTCTTAGGTGTATAGTTTATCAATTTGGTCACAGATTGCATCTCATGGCGATGGATTTTGGTTTCCCTCTCATGATGCTTGAATGCCTGGTAGATGGGGAGAGCCTCCTTAAGTTTGATCGTAGGTTTGACGCTGTTTTTCTCCTTCTTCACATAGACAGATCTTTTGGGTTCAGGATCTTGCGATTCAGAGTAAAGATCGAACGCGCCAGCTATTTCGTGGACAAAACGGCGTTGCGCCGGTCTCATAGGTTTAAAATGCAAACTGATCTTATCTTGATTGTCCATGAACTCATTGAGAATCGTTTCGATTCCTTCACAGTACTTTTGGTGCGTAGCATAAATGGATAGCACAACCTCGTTGAAGGGCAGATCCAGCTCTTCAAACACTGAAGCCAAAGTGGCAGAATTGGATTCAGGATTGCTAGCTTCCAAATTATTATTTTCCGTAAGTCCAAGGGCTTTTTTCAATTGAGCACACCTTTCAACTCTCTCACATTCTTCATCACAGGATAATTGCCTACTGACCGCTGCACTTGACTTTGCCGAATTGCTCCCACAGGGTTCGGTTGATTCTCTCCTCCCACAGGCACACCTAACGACCACGGCAAATGGACAGGGCAGATCAGGACATGGCTCCTGCCCATGACAAGGTTTGGGACACTTGTGATCACAATTAGGCCTTCGCCTACCACAAATCTGCTTGCATTTGGCCTGGCAGGGACCATCGTGGCATTTCTTTTGGCATGCGTGGTGACAGCCGTTCAAAGTTTTGTTGCAAATTTGCCCACAAGAGACATCCTGCTGGAGACACAGAGTTCTTACCTTGTCTTTCTTACCACACTTGCATGGTTTGAATACCGTAGCAGTACATGGTGGGCAGACCTCCTCCACACGATGACACTGGTGCGGCATGGGCTTGTGTCCGCAGGCGTACCCATCTCTGACGACACTAATGCAAGGATGTGGACATGGTGGTAACCTGACTCCACATCGTACCGGCGCCTCTACTACTGTCCTACCGCAGGGACATATCAGATCGTTGGAGTCGCTCTCTAAACAGGGTGGGCACTTCCCAGGATGGCATTTTCTCTGGCACTTGTGCCTGCCACACGACAAGGTTAAATTGCAGCTCTTGAGGCAGATGTGTTCTGCCTCCACCAGAGATTCGTCTGCCAGCTCTCGAGAAGAGAAGGGGGTTCTCTTGCGCCTTTCCGCACCAGGCTTTCCTGAGCAACACCTCTCAATACACCTGTGACGACGGCAAGACATTAGCGATTCACACTTGGTATGACAACGAGGCTCTTGGTGAAATTGGCAAGGTACCAGGAACTGTTTCGACCCGCACGAACATCCAGTCTTGCCAAATTGTGTACAGGGATCCATGCAGTCACCGTCATGGCAAGTAAATGGACAAGAATGCTTGCCACAGGGCAGCGGTTTCCCACATTTGGCTGCACAAGTGGGAACGTAGTCTGTACATTGCACCCTGGTGTCCCCCAACCGATCCAATGGCGTTCTTCCACAGGGGCAGGTCTTGAGTAGCTTGGGCGAGAAGGGGCAGGCTAGCTGACCGGAAATGGATGGGGCTGAATGGCACGACTCTACGAAAGAGTGCTGACCACAGGCATACTTTACATTCCTCACATCTGCACATGCAAACACACCACTCCAGGTATTACCAGCCTCATCCGTGGAATCCTTGTCAGCCACACACACATCGCTGCACTTGATAGATTTCATCGCATGCAATCCACAGTAGCACTTGATGGCAGCGGGTCCTTCTCCGACCTCCAACGTCTCATTACAGATTCCACAAAGTCCAGAATGGCATTTCCGCCTACAGGAGTGAATCCCACATGGCAGCAGCATGCCACATTCTTCATTGCATAAGAACTGTGCCCGTGGAGCACCCTTGGTCTCAGAGCACGTCATATCTCTGGTATGCTTTCCGCACCGGCACTTCACAGTTATAATCCTGGTGCATGGTGGATGCGGGCCCAAGTGGCACAGTTTGGAGCACCCGTGCTCGCATATCGAGGCATCGCACGTCTGCCCGCAGGAATTAGGGTCCAGCGGATTGGGATCTGGCTTTACTACCTTGCCACACCAACAGGTCGCGCGATCCCTCCGGGGCACTTTGCTGCTGGCGAAGTAGCAATTGGGACACTTCCAAACTTTTTCGACTGTCTTACTGGTCGATTTGAGCGCCCACTCCCTTATGCAATCGTAGTCAAACACCCTGTAACATTCTGGACAGGCAAACATTTGGCAAGTGTGATCCATCTCCACCGTGCAAATCATGCAAACATAGGTATCACCGCTGGAAATCTCCTTCACGGCCGTCTCATAATACATCATACCGCCATCCTCATCCGCATCCTCATCCTCGTCGTTCTCGACTTCACTCTCCGTAGAGGTCGTCTGATCATTGCCATCAGGAATTTCTAATACCATCAAGTTGTCCACAGTCTGGGAAACGGGCTCTGCATTCGAAAAAGTGCCATCGTATTCTCCAGTAGTCATACCGCGTCGCAAAGACTCTTGGGCTCAACTCGTTTGAACCTAGCATGCCCATGATCTTTGCATCTCATCTCATCTCGAACGCTGTTAATTTTTCAAAGGCCCAGGCACACCATTTTTGAAAAATTACCAGTTCTTCTCGAACAAATTGCAGTGGAATTTGCGAAAAGTATACCGATGGGGTGCCAGTCTTGGTATATATAAAATGAACTAAGAACACGCTTGTTTGAGTTGAAGAGTATTGTTGAAGAAGGAGGTCAGACGCAATGTTTAGATCTACGGTGGCCAAACTGTTGGCTCGCAGAGCCTACTCTGCTCCCAAGTCAATGACGATTGGATTGATCCCCGGTGACGGTATTGGTAAAGAGGTTATTCCAGCTGGTAAGCAAGTGCTCGAGGCGCTTACAAGCAAGCATGGGCTCAGTTTTAACTTCATCGACCTGCAGGCTGGCTGGGAGACCTTTCAGAAGCAAGGTAAGGCGCTGCCTGATGAGACCGTGCAGGTCTTGAAGGACCAATGTCAAGGTGCCTTGTTTGGTGCTGTGCAGTCTCCCACGGTGCAAGTGGAAGGTTATTCGTCGCCCATTGTGGCCCTGAGGAAAGAGCTGGGCCTTTATGCCAACGTGCGTCCTGTCAAGTCGGTTGAGAACGGCAGCGACAGAAAGGTAGATATGATCATCGTGAGGGAGAACACTGAGGACCTGTACATCAAGAGTGAAAGGACTTACGTGGACCAGGCCACTGGTACTAGGGTGGCCGAGGCGATCAAGAGGATCAGTGAAGTGGCCACTAGGAAAATTGCCACTATTGCGCTAGACATCGCCCTGCAGAGGCTCCAGACGAGAGGCCACTCCACCTTGACAGTTACGCACAAGTCTAATGTGCTTTCGCAGAGTGACGGTTTGTTCAGAGAGATCTGCAAAGAGGTTTACCAGAAGAACATTGCCAAGTACGGTAAGATCAATTACAACGAGCAGATTGTGGACTCGATGGTCTACAGGATGTTCAGGGAGCCAGAGTGCTTTGACGTGGTGGTGGCGCCAAATTTGTACGGTGACATCTTATCTGATGGTGCCGCAGCTCTTGTGGGCTCTCTCGGTGTGGTGCCCAGTGCCAATGTGGGCCCCGAGATCGTCATTGGTGAACCCTGCCACGGTTCCGCTCCCGACATCGCCGGAAGAGGGATCTCGAATCCAATCGCCACCATCAGATCCACTGCATTGATGTTGGAATTCTTGGGTCATGGGGAATCTGCTCAGGACATCTACAAGGCCGTGGACGCAAACTTGATCGAAGGTAACGTCAAGACGCCTGATCTCGGCGGCAAGTCCACCACGCAGCAAGTGGTCGACGATATCTTGGCCAGAATTTAAAATCGTTACGTAATTAACTAAACTGCCTTTACCTTTCAAAGCAGACGGCGAAAAAACCTATACCACCATCCTGCCTAGGTAATGCCCTGATGCAACTTTCACCCAGCAGGCGACACTTGAGCTTGTCGTCTCTAAATACTTGTTCAAACTCTTCCACATGGCCCCTGCGAGGCCACTCTGGTACCACCTGCGACCGAGGTGCCACCTGCCATCCCCATTGCTGTACGTTCTTGTCCAGCAGCAGATCTATCACCACCCGCTCGTTCTCTTCAGCATGCACTGAACACGTACTGTACACGATTCTCTTGGCGTGGGGCATGCTCATGGCATGTTTGACCACTTGGAACTGGAATGAGGATAATTTGGAAAGACGGTCTTGCAGATCGTCCCCGGGAGAAGGCGCTTCTTCATGCTCCTTTGCTCCTGACTCCTCCTGTTTGGCCTTATTCAGCGAGTCCACGTACCTGCGACCAAATATACCACTGCCGGAACAGCTAGGGTCCACCAAAACCCCAGTGACATCTTGAAACTGCTCAGGGACGGCCAACTTGGTGAAGTCACCGACGTGAATCTGCACCAAAGATCCGCAACCAGCCGCAGCAGTCATCTTCTGTAGAACTTTGGCCCTCTGCGGCTCCTTTTCGAATGCGTGTATCTTCACAGCTACTTTTGATACATCGTCTTGGGACGAAATGTGGGCCGCTATATGAGTAGTCTTGTTTCCCGGAGCCGCGCAGGCATCCATCACCACGTCGTCCTTACCAGGATTCAAAATATGCGCTGGGAAGCAAGAAGCTCGGTCCTGAATGATGATTTTGCCCTGCTTGTAGAGGTCATGGGAAGTTATTTTATCTTGTGGGTGGACGCCAAACAGGTTCGGTATAAATTCGTCATAGTATATCGAACCGGGCACCAATTGGCTCCAATGGTCTACACGGTGCGAGAACTTCTTGGTCAGTTCTTTAACTACAGTTTCAATCTCGCATTTTAACGGGTTGATCCTGAACCATCTGACGGGCGTCACATCAACCTCTTGATCGAACAATTCCGACAAATCTTTGACCTTAAGTTTCAATTTTAGTTTAACCGATTCGGCGTGTAACCTGGCCTTGTATTTCAAAACATAAACTTTGATTGGATGTTTTCCCATCTGAATTCTCTTGCTCTTGGAGACCAATAGATCATGGCACAAGAGCATCAACGTCAAATTTGAGAACACCGGCTTTCCCTTCTTCTTAGGAATCGTCTGCAAAATTCCTGATTTATGCATTATCTTCTCTAAATATGGCTTGTATTTCAAACAGGAGTCAACCAATGCATAGATGTGCTTCGGGTTGTTTTTCACTTTGTATTTGGTGCAGCTCCTCAGTACCATACTCTGCAGTGAACCAGACATCCTATCCTTTTTTTTTTCGCCCTCCACATACTCCAGCACCCAAGTAGCGTCTCTATAAAAGTCCATCCCAATGTAAAACACCTCCAATGAATTCAACTAAACCTTGCTGTGTCTAATCCTTTACATGGCTCATCGATCTTTTTAATTTTTCATTTTCTTGGTATTTTTTTTAGTTTTTTTTTTTTTTTCATATTTTTCAACTTTTTTTAACTTCTTTCCATTGAAAATCATGAATGTTCTTGCAGAGAATTCGAGCAGTTTAACAAATTGAGCCAAGTATACCAGATATTGCAAGAAAAAAAAAAAAAAGAAGCACTAGAGTAGACATCATTCAGCGTCTTTCGAGGTCCTTGATAATTTTCTTTACAGTAGCGAGGTTTTTATCAGTGGTAATTAATTTTGGATCGATCTGCATCAAAAGATTTAGTCATTGTCGCCATGGATGCTACTATTACCGTTAAAGCAGAAGGTGACAACTCAGTTGGACAAAAGCATAAGGTAGATGATGCAGAAAGTTTAGCAGACGGTCCGCTGGAGAAAAAGCTTAATGTTTCGAATGTGCACAATGGGAAACAGAAACGCCAGATCATAGTCCCTATATGTGCGCCAAAAATCCATTACACGCCTTTAAAGACGGGGCTTTGTTACGACGTGAGAATGAGGTACCATGCCAAAATATTTACTTCCTATTTTGAATACATCGATCCACACCCTGAAGACCCAAGAAGAATCTATCGTATATACAAAATCCTTGCAGAAAACGGGCTGATCAATGACCCAACGCTGAGTGGTGTAGATGAAATTGGAGACTTGATGCTTAAGATACCGGTTAGAGAGGCCACTACGGAGGAGCTTTTACAGGTGCATACAAAGGAACATATAGATTTCATTGAGAAAACATCCAAAATGAACCGCGAAGAGCTATTGAAAGAAACCGAAGGCGGGGATTCTGTTTACTTCAACAATGATTCCTACTCTGCCGCCAAACTCCCCTGTGGAGGGGCCATTGAAGCTTGCAAAGCCGTTGTGGAGGGCCGCGTGAAGAACTCTCTCGCTGTGATTAGACCGCCTGGTCACCATGCGGAGCCTGAAATAGCCGGTGGGTTCTGTCTCTTTAGTAATGTTGCAGTGGCAGCACAGAATATTTTGAAAAGCTATCCCGAGAGTGTGAGGAGGATACTGATTTTGGATTGGGATATTCATCATGGTAACGGTACTCAGAAGGCGTTTTACAACGACGATAAAGTTCTGTACGTCTCCCTGCATCGCTTTGATCTGGGTAAGTATTATCCTGGAACAGTTCACGGTCAGTACGACCAGACCGGTGAAGGAAAGGGAGAAGGATTCAATTGCAACATTACATGGCCTATCGCTGGTGTGGGAGATGCAGAGTACATGCTAGCCTTCGAACAAATTGTCATGCCCATGGGGCGCGAATATAGACCAGATCTAGTGATAATATCGGCCGGATTTGATGCTGCCGATGGTGACACCATCGGCCAATGTCACGTCAGTCCAAGTTGCTATGGCCAAATGACGCATATGCTCAAATCATTGGCCAGAGGAAATCTTTGTGTCGCACTAGAAGGAGGTTATAACCTGGACGCCATAGCAACAAGTGCCCTTGCCGTCGCAAAGGTCCTTATCGGCGAACCGCCAGAAGAATTACCTGATCCATCGCGGGATCCCAAACTGGAGGCGATCGAGATGATAGATAAAGTAATACACGTTCAGTCCAAGTACTGGAAATGTTTCAGAAGAAAATTTGGGAACTCTGGCTGTAACTTCAAAGAACCAGTTACTGAATCACTCATAACCAAAAATTTCCCATTACAAAAGGCCATACGCCAAGAACAATTCCATCAGCTGGAAAAAGAGTACAAATTTGTGACTTTGCCCATACCCAAGTTCGAATTACCAGAAGATACCGTGTTTTGCTCCCCTTCCGTTTTCCAACAGAACACCATTGTCATCTTCGTGCATGACACGCCAGAGATATGGGCTAAAAGAGACGTTATCACCGGCGTGATTGATCCTTCTACCTCCATCATTGTGGATTCTACATTGGATTTCATCAAGTGGTCATTAGCCAGGGGATATGGAGTCATAGATGTGAATATACCGCAGTCATTATTCGAACAAGATAATTATTCAGCCATGATTAATTCTCAAGAGGTTTTGTTGTACCTTTGGGACAATTATGTGAAATATTTTCCTTCTTTGTCAAAAGTAGCCTTTGTTGGAGTTGGTGATTCCTACTCCGGAATTGTTCACCTGTTGGGTCATAGAGATACAAGGTCTGTTGTGAAGGCCGTCATCAATTTTGTGGGTAGAAAACAGCTAAAACCTTTGGTACCTCTTGTAGATGAATCACTGGCGGATTGGTACTTCAAGAACTCTCTAGTATTCTCAGACAGGAATCATCCATGCTGGGGTGATAACGAAAACAAGAAGCCTAGGAAGAAATTTGGCAGAGTTTTGAGGTGCGAAAGTGATGGATTGAACAATAACATGGAGGAAAGATTCGATGAGGCTACTGATTTTATCTTGGACTCTTTTGAAGAATGGAGCGAAAGCGAATAGACGTAATGAAAGAAGCTCAAAAGTGAAAACCTAAAATATGGTGGGTAATTCTATTTCAATTACGCATGTAGCACAGTAATGGTAAAGGTGGCATAAAGAAAAAAGTGATTTCAAATTATAATGAACTTGACGTTAGAGATTCTAATAATACATAGATGTTTACCGTTTTGTTTGCAATTTAAAGCGTTTATCTTAACTTAATATGCAGCCACGTTATAGGGTACCAGGAATTTTTTTTCTAGCGTCTATCTCCAAGGTATCAACATTTGCGTCCTTTATCGCCTCTTTCACTTCATCCAGCAAATTCTCTGGTTCTTTTTTCTTACTTGAGAGGAAGGCAGGCTTAGGAGGCGGTTTGGGCCTTAAGTGTTGAGGTTTGTGAGGTGGCGGGGGTGCTTCGGATGTAGACTGGGCTTCACTGCTAACTGAAAACGTGGTCGTAATGTTGCCTATCTCTAGTTCGGCTGGGCTGGTGTTTGATTTTCTCAAACCTTTCTCAAAAGATCTTCTCACTAAGTCATCGATCTCAGATGTATTTTTATTAGTAGGTGAATCATCCGCAGCTTTAAGAAGGGATTGAACTTTCTTTTGTATAGATTCCTTTGCATCAGTGTTGCTAGTTATTTTAGCCAGGGGTTCTGGTGTTAAAGAGATATTGGGACCGCTGGTTAAATTTGCTTGGCTTCGATTACCTGTCGAAATAAGACTTTGACGCTTGGCTGAATGGTCACGTCTATTTGACAATGCCGTCAAGTTCTCCACAATTTCTTCATCAGCAGGTTTTTTACGACTCGCCGTTCTGAAGTTGACACTAGACGACCTCGGCCTTTCCTTTTCGAAGTTATTGCGACCCAAGGGTAAAGAACGAGTAGAAGAGGCATCCGAATGATTAATATATGGTGTTTCGGCCTTGCCCACTGAAGATTCCGGTTCAGAGGTTTGAGTCTCGGAATCCACATAGTTATTTGGTCTTTCCATGGAGGGGGCAGTACCAACCCCAGTGTGGCCGATGTTCTCTTCACTGCCATTTATAGGACTTATTTGGAAGCTATTCATAGGAGTTGTTTTTGCTCCATTAAAAGGTGGTAAAATCCCCTGGGTTATGTCTACACTTCCGAATGGTGCGGGGGTCAACTGAGTGGACGCCATGACGGGATTAGCCATACCTACAAAAATGTTGCCACCCGTGCTACAGGCAGACCTTGCCCTCACCATCATAGGCACCGATTGGGGTGCTACACCTACTGGCAGTGAATTCGCTCCCAACGACTGCGTGGGCACCATAGGAGCCATTGGAGTTGTCATAATATTGCCTGGCACAGCGGTATTCATCATTGGTGCTGAAGGAGTCGAAGCGTTAACATAAGAAGTGTTGGTACTCGTTTGTTGCATTGCTCTTAAAAGGTAGAAATTCTTAATTGGGCTTGGGACACCTTGCATTCTTGACACTTCCTCCAACACTTGACATATATTTGGTCTTTGAATTGGCTGTTGAGATAACATCCAACCGATTAGGTTTTTCAGGCGATCACTATAAATGGGATGCGGTAGGAACTGGAACCTTGCATGCAGAATGGCTTGCTCGCCTCCCTTCTCAAAAGGTGTGGTATAGTAACAAAGTTTATAGAGGAAAATTCCTAAGGCCCAAATGTCTGCTTTTTCATCGATCGATTGGCAACTGTAAAGATCAATCATCTCTGGGGATCTATACTGAGCGGTCGTGTTCTTCAAAATGTCATGCTGCACAAACGTAAACTCTTGCGGATTCCTGGGCGGGCGAATGACGCCACTTACAGACCCGAAATCACATACTTTGTACTCCCCACTTCCAGAAATTAGTACGTTCTCAATCTTTATATCGCGATGTATTAGAGGCGGTTGCAGCGCATGCATTGCAGCAATTCCTTGGGTCACTTGGCTCATTATATTGAGAATTTCATACTCTTTCAGCCTGTTTTGCAACCTAGTGTTCATAAAATCTATCAATCCACCACCAGCGCAATACTCCATGAGTAGGAAAACCTCATAAGTACTATTTTGCCAAGAGGCCTTAGCCGCATGAGAGTCGATGTAACAGACAACATGCTTGTTATTCTTCAAAAGTTTCATGGCATCCACTTCGGCCCTCAAAGTATTCAACCCTGACTTGTCTGGAACTATGACTCTTTTCAAACACGCTATACCGGTCCCCGTCTGCTCTTCGGCAGGATACATCTCTGCCGAGTAAACTTGGGCAAAACCACCACTTGTAATGTATTTCAAAATCTTAGCATGGTGGATCCCAACGGTCAGAAAAGTGCCAGGGGTATATGTTGGTATTTCTGGTTGATTCATCTATGATGCAGAAAATGAAAGATGTAAAGTACCAGCCTACCACTCACAGCAAAGCCAATGACACGAAAACGTTAGACCAAAAGAAAACTCGAGAAAAAACAGCTGATTAGAAATTGAATGGCTTCAAAGAATAATCAGAGCTCCTGGCACTTCTCTGTATTTGCTTCAGATTTCGCCTTTTTCATATATTTTTGTATACAAGAGTTTTTGAAATAAAGGAGAAGCTCTTCGGCCAATGTTCAACACTACAGATGTGACAAGCAGAAAACATGTAAGTGCACAAAACCATGCCGTTGCATCAGTGAGAAAATGGTCCCGGCTGAACCGAACCATGTCGAATGCACAATGTTTCCAAGGTGAAGAAGGGATTTCCAAGACGAAAGACTTGATCTTTGAGAAGAACGATTGGACCACAGGATGAGACGCGGTGTTGCGTTTGTATGGCTATGCCCCGGATGACCACATCAATGTGCAATGAGGAAGGCAATATGTTCGCAGGCAGCAGCTATGGCCTTATGTTTTCCACATACATGTCTGGAGAATTGGAGGACCACAATCGCGAGCGGATTCTTGGCAGCATAAGAAGTCTCCTGAACTTGAACAAACATACAGCACCATTCTAATAACGCTGTTCTCTGTGGAATTGTTTGTGATAATTCGAAAGGTTCTCAGTAAAGGTAGCGGATTAGAGCATGCCCTTCAAGAAATTACAAGGTCTCTTGGCCCAGTTGGTTAAGGCACCGTGCTAATAACGCGGGGATCAGCGGTTCGATCCCGCTAGAGACCATTATTTTTCCCGTGTCTTTTTTTTTTCAAGTTCAGGACAAAATATGCAATGAGCCCAGCTAGCGTAGCCACGATCCTCGACGTGGATCACCATTGCTTTATTCTTGCCTTTGCCTTAGTCATTCTTGTTCTCCATGAACTTTTCGCTGGCTAGCCTTCAGAAAAATTTGTATGAGATGAGCTCGATAAGCATCTGAAAAAACTGAAGCCAACTTTGTTCGAGGAATTCGAAAATGGGTTACAAGCTGGTGTATTCGCATGCTTTTGGTGCCAATGATTGGTGTTTAAACTTTCAACCGCTTTTTCGCCATTCACTTTTGACCAGTCTGAGTAACGGGGAAGTACATCAGTTGGATTGGGAATCGTGCAAACTCAAGTCACACATAAAGGCAGGTGAAAGCACTATTAACGCATTGAAAGTGATCAATAGTGATTTTGAAAGCGGGTCACTATTTGCTACAGCTAACATGGCGGCGGTGAAAATATGGGATCTCAAGTCGAACAATTGTGTGGCTACTATTGGTAATGACAAAAATGCTCCTTTCCTTTCGCTGGATTCCCGTCATAATATGTTGGCCTGTGGCACCGAGTTAAGCGGATCTGATGCTGAAGTTCATATCTATGATGTGAGGAAATGGAGTGCACCATTGAGATCGCTAGTCGACTCTCATCATGACGATGTAACGGACATAGCATACCATCCCTGTGACCGGAATGTCTTGATGAGCGGTTCCACGGATGGATATACTAATATCTACGACTTGAGACAAGCGGAGGAGGAAGATGCTCTGTACCAAGTGATTAACTTTGCATCTATCCACTCTTGTGGGTGGTTGTCACCAAGAAGGATATTTACCCTATCGCACATGGAAACGTTTGCCATCCATGAGCTGAACGACACCTCCGAAGAGGCCAGAGAGCCTCGGCCCGTGGAGTTTAGCGATGTCCGTCAATCTTGGAACTGCGACTACGTTGTCGACGTGTATCCAGGCTACGTGGCTTGTGGTAACTCACAGGAGGGCAGCGGTAGATTACGCATCTTGCCTTTACAGAATGAACACATTGAATATGACGATGCAATGGGCATCGACTTTGCGCATGGGGATGAGGTGGTTAGAGATGTGTTCATTCCGCCTCAAAAGTCCAATATGCTCTATTCCTGTGGCGAAGATGGTTGTGTGAAACTGTGGGAGAACTCCGACGGTCCAGTAGATGTCTCAGGGCAGTTTTGGGATTACTCCGAGAACTTGAGTGTACTAGATGAGGCCACTGTGCAACCTGCCTCTCAGGCGGAAGTACCCAAGGAATCTAAACACAAGAGGAAGCATACTAAAGGTAATAAGAGCACCAAGCAACGTTTCAAACCATACTAATTTTGATTTGTGCACCGCTATATCTGATGACTACGTGCTTATGCATTGTTCATGAGTCACTTTTCTTCGAGCTCTCGGACCTTCGAAAAATTAGGAGCATGCAAAATGCAGCACTTTTACATGATTGTTACCTTTTAGCCAAAGTAAAATAAATCCAATGTCGGCTGTTAAGCCTACTATAGTGGGAGCGTTAGCATGTCAGCGTAATTCTTTCCTCTTCGATGGTTTCACAACGACGGTCATCTCATGCGAGCCTGCCAAAGGGAAACCCAAGAGTGCAGCCAAATTTCTGGTGGAATTGCAGGACACTATTCTGTTCCCAGAGGGTGGTGGTCAGCCTAGTGATTCTGGAACCTTGAAATTTACGGACGATGTTGTTCCTGTGTCCTATGTCTCGAGATTGGGGCTGCATGCCAAGCACCATATAGGTCAATTCGTGGATCCAGGGACGCTGGTAGAAGTTTTCGTAGATGGCAGCAAGCGTCTGGACTACATGCAGCAACATACGGGGCAGCACTTGCTCAGTGCCATTTTGGAGAAGGACTACGAACTGGATACTTTGTCATGGTCCATGGGTGGGGTGATCTCGGATAAGAAGCCAACTCTGGAGATTAATGACTATTTCAATTACATCGAGCTACCCCGTAGACTCACTTCCGAGGAAATCACAGATATTTCAGCCAAGGTGAACAACTATATCTCGATCGACCCTCAATCTATTTATGTGGAAGAACGAACTCCGGACTCCCACGGAGACGTCGAGACGTCCAAAATTCCCGAGGATTATGATCTGGAAAAAGGTGTCTTGAGGACAATTCACATTGGTAAGCTCGATGCAAATCCCTGCTGTGGTACACACCTCAAGTCGACAGCCCAGATAGGTTCGATCTTTATCTCCCCCAACCAGGCAACTGCTAGGGGTTCAAATGCACGCCTCTATTTCATGTGTGGTAGCCGTGTTTTGGATTATTCAATGGCCGCTAACAAGATTCTTGCAGTCACTAAGGGCTCTTTGAGCTGCTCCGAATCTGAAATTCCAGAGAAGATTGAGAGACAAAAGGACCTCATCCAAAAGGCCAACAAAAGAGAGCAGTTTTGGATTAAACAACTGGCATCCTACAAAGTAATTGAAGCTGCACGAAACATCGAGAAATTTCAAAAGGCCTATATTTTGTTGGATGAGTTTGGCACACTCGAGTTTTTGCTGCAAGTATTCAAAGAATTCACTAACTCTTACAAGGATAAATTTCCAGAGTACGTGCTAGTGATATGTGGGCGCGAAAAGGCCAGTGAGTCGGGTTCGATGCTCATCGTCTCAGAATCAGGAGACAAAATCGCGTCAGCCGCTACTAAGCTTGGCTCACTGTTGCCAACCTTGAAAGGAGGTGGTGGGAAAAAGGGGGGTAAATGGCAAGGAAAAATCGTCAACTTTACCGGCCCTGAGTGGAAAGCCGTTAAGCACTATTTGGAGGACGATTTTTAAACGTATTATTATTTATTTAAGTAGCGCCAGTTCTCATCGGCCAATTTTTCTCGCTGCCCACATGCTATTTTCGCTTAAGTTGGATGATCTTGAAAACGCAATTAGATGAGTTTACGACTCATCGCGAAGAGAAAAGACTCGACCTAAAGGAAATTGGAGAGGTGAACCCTTCATTTCAACGACATGAGTAGCGTTGTTAACAAGAGTGGGACGCGTTTTGCTCCCAAGGTCAAACCTCGTTCTGTGACGGCTGCCGTCAATACCGTCAAGCCAGCACCTGTCTCGGATCAAAAACTTGCAGGAGAAAGTAGTAATGCTATCGGTCAAGATACCATTCAATCGAGCGGGAAGTTGTCGGGACAACAAGGTTCAAACTCTCCGGGTGACTTTACTTCCTTGAAGGACACGGAAGAGACCCAAGCTTCTACGTCTTTCCCCAAATCTTTTGGTGCGTTACAGACATCTACACAATTGCCTGTTTCGAATTCCCAGTTAACTGCAAATGCGCGGCGTCGCTCAAGCAGATTGGAATCACTGAGTGGCCATTCAAATGGTAAACCTCTTTTCAAAGCCGGGTACGATGATTCTTCGAAGCAACCGACCACTGAAGGCAGGCTATCCAGCATGACGAATCACGTTCCAAAGAAAGTGAGGATAAGTAGTATTCCGGAAAAGGATGCCACCTTGCAGGCATTGAAGAGACGGAGGATGTCCGTTCGTACCTCATCTTCCAAGAAATCTGGGTCTGCTCACAGAATTAGTATAGTTTCCCGGCTGGATTCTCCTGACACCAACGTGCATACTGCAACTGCTATTTCGAATCCTGATTCTAAAAGAGAATCCTCGACAGATTTGTTCCAAAGAACGGATAGCTTATATGAGAAGTATACGATAAGAAATCTCAAAGAGATCCCTAAAAACATTCAGGACGGTGATTCAGAGCGCTACATGATAGATGAAGAAGAATTCACCATGGCAGAATTGTGCAAACCTAAACTTCCTATTGGTTCTCCTTCAGAAAATTTTGAAAGGGCCAAGTTGGCAGGTAAGGCCAAATTTGAAAAAAGGAAGCTACGGCGAGAATTGAGAAGGCGAGCTCGTGAAGAATTTAAGTCGCTGAAATTAATGAATCAAGAAGTTGAGGAGAAAGAGTTAACAGAACGTAAGGAGGCAGCTGACAAGTTGTTGAACACGGATATTCCCGAGTTTAACCACCCGCAGACGGCGATTCAACTCAAACTGAACCCAGATGGTACCATGACGGTGGATGAGGAATCTACAGTGGTTGATAGGCATAGGAATGCGACATTCGAGAATGCTCATAAGCAGAGAGTTGATGAGAACCCCTTTGAAAACCTTTACAACTCAAGCACATATGGCAGGAACTTGTACACAGACCCCTGGAGCTCAGAAGAGCTTGTTAAATTCTACAAATCGTTGTCAATGTGGGGCACAGATTTTAATTTAATTGCACAACTATTCCCTTACAGAACTAGAAAACAGATCAAGGCAAAATTCATCAACGAAGAACGCAAACATCCAGTTATCGTGGAATTGGCACTGCGATCGAGACTACCTGCCGATTTCGAACAGTACTGCCTGGATACTAAGAAGGAAATAGGAACGGTTACCGAGTTCAACCAAAAACTAGAACAAATAAAGGCAAAACATGAGGAAGATATGAAAGAGATCGAAGCTGCGAAGGTTAATGCAAAGGAAGAAGATTCCAAGAATGTGAAGAATGTCGAGGTTGTGGGCAAGAGGAGTTCAGGTGGCTTTAGAACCGATCAATTGAGAGCGTACAGAAAGACCGAGGTTGTTCTCGGCACCATCGACGAGATGAGGAAGAAACAGGAGGAAGAAGTAATCGAAGAGGTGTAACTAAGGTATCTAATGAAGTTTATAAAGGATCGCGAGGGCTTGTTTTTTTGTTTTTTGTTCTAGTTATTAATGTTGTTGTGTTTTTAAGTCGTCAGTTTGAATTTTCGGAATCAATTCACAAGAATGCCATTCTGCACACATAACTATACATATGCAAAGTTGAAATGAAGTCTACTACTGTTAAACTCTTAGTCAAACGGACTAAAAGATACAGATTGTCAATTGAGGAGGCAAATGAAGGAACTTTTGTTAAATTTACGATGGCCCCCAGCTACTACATCACTAAGACTATGATAAGCCTCTTACTACTGGTCGCTCTCAACATTGTATCCATAAATGTGGCCAACAAGAATCTAAACACGAGCACACGCAACCTTCTGATCCTTCACACTGTGATATTTGGCATCAGCATATTTTTTCTAAGAAAACCATCAATTGAGACATTGACAGTACTACGAAACTACGGCGTGGAGGTGACAAGACTCCAGGGGTTAGCAATTTTGCCCAATGCATGGGTTAGACCATGGATCGAAAAGACGGATTTCGTTCCAAGGGACGCCATTGTGGATATCATTATCAATGAAGGTTTTATCATAAATGAACAAGTAATTTTTTACCTGGCAGTTCTTGTCAGGGAAGCCAAAAAGCTGACGCTTTTGTTTGCGGTATGAACTAAAAACTTTATCACGGATTTACCGGCAATATACTAACGTTCCTCAGTCCACCAGGCCTAGGCTAGAGGACCAACAACTAATCTACAATATGTCGAGAAAGTGCTTATTTGACAAGAAGAAGGCATTCCATGCTGACATGTAGGCCCTTACACCTCACTTTAGATTATGATGAAAAAGTTTCAAAGGGCTCTCTCTCTCTCGATGAGCTCAAGAAGTAGAGAGCCTTGTGCATAAAGAGGATGGCCAAAAAGCCCAAAGGGAAGAGTCTGAAGGCCACTCTCAGAAATTACCAGGCAGAAGAGAGGCTAAGAAGTTTGGAGAGGAAAAAGGAGAAAAACAAGATTCAGAAGAGGAGCCAGCCACGAACGGATGTTATAAGAAATCAAGAATTGCAGAAGCACAGCACTCCCTTTGTGCCCTTTGGAAAGGATGAGACTTTGCTCTTGGTTGGAGAAGGTGATTTTTCCTTTGCAAAATCGATAATCGAACAAAGCTACATATTACCGGAAAACTTGATTGCCACCAGTTATGACAATAGTTTGGAAGGACTGGATGCGAAATATCCTCATTCGTTTAACGACAACTACCAGTTTCTAATTTCTGAAGGTGTGAAAATTTTCTTTGGTGTTGATGCGACAAATTTGGTCAAAACGCTGAAGCTTTCTAAAAGGACTACATGGACCAAGCTGTTGGGTCCAAAATGGAATGGCAAATTTTTACAAAACATCATGTTTAACTTTCCCCACACGGGGAATGGCGTCAAAGATCAGGCAAGGAATGTCAGAGACCATCAAAATTTGGTCGTTGGGTATTTCAAAAGTAGCAAAGAATTATTCCAAACAATAAATTCCAAAATATTGTCCACCAAATCGCAATATACTCAGGGTTATCAATACGAAGACCAAGTTAAGCTGACCCCAGAGGGTTTTGCTAAGATTCTTTTGACCACTTTTGGTGGTGAGCCGTATGACTCGTGGAGAATAAAGGCACTAGCTAAGGAGAACGGCTTTCAAGTCGAAAGATCGAACAGGTTTCAGTGGGAGATGTACCCGGGATACCATCACAAGAGGACTAATAGTGAACAAGACACTACAAAACCCGCCAAAGAGCGTGAGGCTAGAGTATACGTTTTCAAAAAATACGAAAACGTGGAAAAGACCGCCAAACGATCAGAAGATAGTGATGAGGAGCCAAAATTGTGAACAATCCCGTATATATATGTGTGTATGTGTGTATGTATGTAATATTTGCGCGTATTGAAGTGATGGAGCGCCGAACTGTCTATTCTACGTTGGATACATTGTGACGAAGTCCGTCTCCGAAAAGATGCATTTATCGATGGGATCCATAACTTGGTGATCTTCCAGCGAAAACAAATTTTCCCGTACTAAGTCAGCCGCCAACATCTTGAGTTTTTTCATGTCGTAAATGTTGCCGTTTGGTAGCATTACAGGGTTTTCAAACAATTTGGACTGCGTATGATGTGCATACGGCAAGCCCTTGGCGATGGGGGCAAACTCGTTGCTGCATACGGGGCAGGTGTTACGCAGGACACTGGAATGGATGTATTCGTCCATTTCCTTGTGTTGGGACGATAACACCTCCCTCTCGTGAAGACACTCTTTCGTCTTTAAAGTGGATATCCCCAGGGACAGGTACATGAGCAAGGGGTCCAAGTGCGATATGCCGTACATGGAGTAGTACTCTTTGAGAAATAATTGGCTTAAATCGGACCATCTCTTCGCATCTAGCAGATCCGTATAGCGTGCAAAGTCCATGTTCTTGGTCAAATGGTTGAACTTAAACGTATTGGTCACGTTAGCGGCGCCTTTGAACACTCTTCTGTGGAAAAAATGCTGGTGTACGTCCGCCCTAGTCTTCAATACAGCACTGCCCTCCTTTGCAAATTCATCGCCAGCAATGATTTGAGGGTCAATAATGTCTTCGGCGAACGGTCTTGTCGGTTGCTCGCAGCTTTTGATGAAAACCAATAATCCAGACGCTAATTTCAAGTCTGCAAAATTGGTCTCCATGAATTGCAAGAGATATCGTTGGAAACATTCTATGGCCCCCTTGTAGTCACCTGCCTTTAGCAATTCTACGTACTCTTGTAGTCTCGTTTCAAACTCCAATATGGAGCAATTTTTCTTTAGAAATGACTTGTTTGCGCCAATCCATTCGATCAGTGGTCCCAAGTCGTGCTCCTCAGTCAACGATTTGGATATCCTGTTGGCCGCCAACAAAATGTCGTGATCAAGTAATTCTTCCAAATGCTGCTGTTTCAGAAAGACCACTCCAGGGTTCCAACTTTTGTCGCTTTCTTGCTTGATCTCCCCATCCAGCTCCTTGGCCTTTATCCTGCTGTTTCTAATCAGATAGTCGCCGATGAGCAAGTTGGCATACTTTTGGTACCAAACAGTCAAGCGAGACTGGTCCCCAAATCCCTTGGCGTCTTCCAACTCCTGGAAGAAGGCTACCCTTCGCTTGATGCGGTTTAACAGTAGCAAATCCTCGTTCAGCCGACTGCTAAGTTTCTTTTCAAAGGCATCCACCCGTCTAATGAGTTCCCCCAATTTGGCAAGTGCTTCCTTATCCTGGTCTAATGTGTTTTCCGCTAGCAACGAGTTCATCTCTTGGAAATCCGTATTTAACCCCTGGGACTCCTTATCGATAAGCTTCTGCACCAGCTTCACGTTCTTGCGCAATAGTTCATGGGGAATCTGGAACAGTTGTTCATTCAGTTTCAAATGGAAGTCCGTGCTTGGTTCGTTGAAAAGCGAACCCATCTTGGCCGCCCCTCCTTGTCGTTGTTAAGTTTTGTTCTTTGTCAAAGTCAGTTATCCAAAGCCAATTGTATTCTAATTTATTTACATAAAGATATGGTTTTAAGAATTTGTAAAATACGTATAAGGGGGGGGAGGGAAGGAACAGGCCGGGGGACGTCGACAAAGTGGAATAGTAGTAGTAGTTAATAATCGTAACCTAGACACATAACGGGTTCATTACAACGTGGCCAACTTGCTGATGACGGCTTCCGTGAACTCCGTGGTGGAAGCGGTGCCACCAATGTCCTTGGTAACAGTCTTACCTTCTGCGATCACGGCGTGAACGGCCTTAGATATTCTCTCCGCAGAGGAGGTTAGGCCCAAGTGGTCCAACATCAGCACCGACGACAAGATCATAGCAGTGGGGTTAGCCACGTTCTGGCCCTTGATGTCAAGACCAACATGTCTGGAACCAGGCTCAAACAATGCCACGTCTCTACCGTAGTTGGCACCGGCAACCAAACCGGGGCCACCAATCAAGGCGGAACCAATGTTACCCAAAATGGTACCGTACATGGAGGGGGTCACCAAGACGTCGAACTGGTGTGGCTTGGCCACAGTCTGCATCGACGCGTTGTCTACAATGATGTTTCCGACATGGATTTCTGGGTACTCTTTCTCGCCCACTTCCTGCACCAAATTCTTGAAAAGGCCGTCACCCATCTTCATAATGTTAGCCTTGTGCACTGCAACAACCTGCTTTCTGTTGTACTTCTTGGCGTAGTCAAACGCAAACCTGGCCACTCTCTCGATGTTGTCCTGGGTCATGATCTTCAGCGACTCCACCACACCTGGCACGGACTCGTGCTCGAGACCAGAGAACTCACCCTCAGTGTTCTCCCTGATCACCACCAGGTCCACGTTGGGAATTCTCACTTTGACACCGGGAATCGACTTGAAGCGTGCCACATTGGCGTAGATGTCCAACTCCTTTCTCAAGGCAACGTTCAAAGAGCCGTGGCCAGCCTGGTCCGCGTCAGACGTGTGCCAGATACCCTTGAGACCAATTCTATTTCTCTTTAGCGACTCGACAGCAGCTTGCACTTCATCACGTTTGTCCAAACCAGAGATTTCCACTCTGTCCCAATCCACGGGGACGTTCTCGGCTTTAAAAATCGAAATCACAGAGTCGGTGACCTCCTTGCCAACACCATCACCGGGAATCAAAGTAACGGTGTAGCGACCGCCGTATTTCTTGGGCAACAATTTCTCAGCGCAGGCAGCTGTAGTCAAAGTTCTTCTGGTCAAGCTATGTCTGAACATTGCAGATTTATAAATAATCGGAGGGGGAGAGCAGGGTAGGGGGGGGTGAAGGGTCTGCTGGGATCTGAGTAGTCAAGATGGAAGGAAAAAGTTGTAATGGTTCATGAGCTTTTGTCAATGCTCCTTATTCAAATTGTCTTCTTTCGTTCTCTGGATATCGAAACCGCGTCGTTGGCCATCGGCTCCGAATCTCGGGAAGCGCCCGGAGCCGACGACGAAAAAAAGGCGCTTGCCATGTCCGTTTAGCCGGGGTGCTTTCGGACACGTGTCCGGATGCAGTTCTGCCGTGCCGGACAAAACCAGGCGCCGGTGACAGGTTCTGTATTGCGCATGTTATTTGCTGCCTCCTGGGAGAAGTGTATTCAAACTGGCCACAACGTCAACCATGGTGTGGGAGCGATATTTTTCAAAATTACTAGCGCCATGGTAAAATCGATCATCGTTTTCCAATATTCTTTAACATGCCAGCTAAACGTGAATTTTTTTTTCTTATAAAATAGGAATTTGTTAATAAGTAGCCTATCTAGTCTAAAATAATAGATCAATGTCATAGTAAACCATGTCGAAGGCAGTAGCACCACGCTCACGTCCTGCCATCCTGGGTCAGGATTTGGGCGGCGGTGTCATACACAACTTTCTCCAAGCCGTTCAATTCCAATCCCAAAAGGCTCTTCGTGAATGAGGTATCGAACACGCACCCAAATTCCTTCGCGTTCCTGCCGCCGCCGCTGATCTTACCGTTCAACTGGGGGAACTTCGCGTGCAAAATGTCAACCACCATCTGTGTGTTGAAAGCCCCGCCGGACAACCCCAGCCTTTGCCCTGCGGTATCCTCCATTTCAAACGCCAACAGATGGGCCTTTGCCAGATCACGCACGTCGACGAACTCCCCGCGGAACTCCGGCTCCACTATTTCACCGGGCTTGGAGTGCAGGGGCCCATTAATGACCTGGTTCGAAGAATTCAGATGGTCCCTCGCGTCCTCATCAAACAGTTGCGGCCCGAAAACAAAGGCTGGGGAAACGGTGCTCAATTTAAACTTCACCACATCCTTGTTCTCTTGCCAAAACTTCCAGGCCTCTTGCTCCGCAAACTTCTTCGACGCACAGTAAACGTTGATGGCGTCACTTCTGCAGTCCTCCCATGTGTCAGGGTTCCAGTCCCTCTCGGTGAAGATAGCGGTCTTGTCATTCAGCTTGTTGGGGACAAAGTTGGCAGCAAAGGAGGAGGTGATCACCACTCGCTCCACGTCATCAGCTGCGTACTTCTTGATGGAGTTCAAAATGCCCCTAACACCGTTGACCGCAGGCTTCAACAGGCCGTCGTCATAGTCGATGATATGGAAATTCATGGGCGACGAGGTGTGCAAGACGACGTCAATCTCTTTGCCCCTTCTCCGGAAGATGTCGTCAAAGGCCGCGGGATCTGAGATGTCTGCCACGATCTCAAACTCCAGTCCCGGGTGATTGCCAAACTGCCCATGTAGCCTGTCCGCCTTTTCCTGAGATCTGACTGTCCCGATGACTTTGTAATTCGCCTGGAGCAAATGATCCACTATATGCTGAGCAATAAAACCGGTCGCGCCGCTAACTAACACAACCATCTCGACGTTATCAATGTCTGGGGTCGATGGGGGCACCCCCTCCAGGCCACCCGACCTGGATTTTTCCAATCCATGAGAGTAGCTTTTTTATATCCCCTTGAATTTTCATTTGGCTAATGCTTCCAGCGCAATTCTATAACAGCAATAATTAACTACTTTCTATCTACCACGCCTGCGTACTAGTAGACTCCTGAAGGCCTCGTCACTGAATCGGTGATTGTGCCTACCGGTACGGTTGACGACTTTCCAAATATCCTCATAGAAGATGCCAAACACCGAAGGGGAGTCGTGGTGTTCATATGGGCGAGGCGAGAGTTTATGTAGTTTGGAGTTGGTCCCTGACGCAGGATATCTGCTTCTGTGCGTATCGCTAAAGGTCGAAACAAACACTTGCTTCTCTGGAGGCGAGAGTTCGTACCACCGCTTGTAAGGCGATGGGTCGTGCAACCTGGACAGCTCGACAGCAGACTGTATAGCCCTGTGCCGGAATAGCTTAAACATATCTCCCACGACTACGTATGACAAGAGCTTTCGCCGCACACTACAATGTGATGTTCGGTTCTGTGTCCTTTTATACTTTTCGTTATAGTCCCCACTTCGCCCTTACGAGGAACGAGTGAAGCAAATCGAGAGCGCGGATCTCGAGGTGAAAAAGAGGTTGACAAGGGTCTTATTGCCCAAGGGGTTGCTTATGTTGCTTCGCTATATCTCGAAGAAATGAGGGGCCCGCGCTGCGATGTGCAGTAGGGGCCAAGCCTTGGGGCCAAGCCTCGGAACTACCTCTTAGTGCAATGGAGTTTTAACTTGGCAAAGGTGGCACAATCAGGGATGGGCTTCGGCCGTATCTTGCAAGAAAATGCAACAGAAAAATGAATAAAAAAGGGAAGAAAAAGGCATAGCAAGACACGGATAAACATATTATCTTGCAGCCTAGGTAGATTCGAAAGGCTAGATCCAAGGGCCTAGAATCAAAAAAAAAAAAAAAAAAAAAGGAGCACTCCGCGACGGGGAATTGAACCCCGATCTGGCACGCGACAAGCGCCCATTCTGACCATTAAACTATCACGGACCGTGTTAACTGAGAAGCTGAAAAAGCGCTCGCAGACTAGGGTTCAAGTTACGTGCGAGCGTATCACGTGAATCAGCCGTATTCCAGGGCATCAGCTGTAGTTGGATCAACCAAGGTTCCCTTTATACAATCCTAATTGGCATGTCAGCGGGCTGCCACAATTAATAAACCCTGAAGTGACATCTGGTCATGACACTTGAAATACTGAATTTTAGCACAATCTACCTTATTTATATACAAAGTTAGTCCGACGAAAACTCCTCCAGCTCTAGCGCTTCGTCTATCGGTGGTTGTGGCGCGGGCTCCTTGGGCTTGCAACGGGCCACGGCGACCGTGGCGCCCACAATGACCAACATCCCGAGCCAAGACCACCTACTGGGCCAATGGTGCCACAGCATCACGTCCCACACCACTGCATAGACCAATTGGGTGTAGGACATGACGGAGCCACGGCCTGCACGCTCCCTCTGGATGCCCATAGTGAGAAGCAGCTGGAAAATGAACCCACATACACCAAGATTGACCAAGAGGAACCACTGGCGCACACCGCTGGGCCAAGTGAACCGCATCGACGGAATCAACACAATGCCCAGCGAGGACAGCACAGTGACCGTCAGCGAGAAGTAGCCCACGCTGATGATCGCGTGCGCCTGATTGCCGATGTACCTCAGCACAATGTACACGGTGCTGGCACCCAGCACACCCAGCAACCCGACCATGCTTGCCAGCAGCCGCTTGCGAGGATCTGCCGACTCTGCCGGGGAACTCTCGAGGTTGTCTGGTTCGCCAAAGAGGAAACTGGGGCGCACGATGAGCACCACACCCAAGAGCGAAACCAGCGTACCGAGGGCCTCCACCCTTGTGAACCGTTCTCGCAATACTATGGCGGCCAGCACCACGGTGACGGCTGGGGCCAAGAAAGTGATGAGCACGGCGTCGCTCAGAGTGAGGTACATTAACGAGAAATACATGCCGAAGACGCCGCAGAAGCCCACGGCCCCCCTCAAGAGCAGCCAGGGCCTCAGTTTGCGTTCTCCAAAGGGCGCCGCGGGGATCTTGCGGCGAAATATCACCATATAGATTAGTGCAGCGACATATGTAATGCTCATACGTGCCAAGAGCACCTGCAGCGGCCTGATCGGCTCCTGGGGCAACCCCGTGGCGGGATTCAATGGACGATCAGTCTCTAAAATTTTGGTAGACACTACCATCAACGAGTTGAACAATTGAGCGACAATTAGGTAGACCAATCCTAAATTTGGCTTCAAATAGTCCTGGGAAAACCGCTGCAAGGACCCTTGCTCTCCCGGCGGAGCACCATCTGCCGGAGACGGAGAAGCAACATAAGCGGGTTCATGAGCTTTATCCATCTTGCCTCGGGGGAGGGACACCTGTGAGTCTGCAACTAGCAGATATACAACCCATCGAAGATGGTTCTTTTAGCCCGGCAGCCGTCTGTCGTCACGTACGGTGGACGCAAGGCATAATTTAATTGGAACTTCAAAACGGTTGGCGAAGCGAGCCGGTTCCAGGTTCATCACAAACGCCATTAACAGCTTCCGAGCGTTAGGAATTTTCCTGCACAAATTGGGAGCATTACGGGTGCTTTTGCCTAGTTCATATCCCAATGCGAATAAAAATAAATTTGAGTTCTTGCCTATCTCGTTGAAATTTTGGATTTGCCATTCCCAGAGTTCGTGCTTCAGTCCTGTAGGCATGGCAATTTGCCGTGAATTCTCACCTACAATGAAGCCGAGTGGCCATTTCGGATTTGTAAAATTCTTTCCCAAGCTGTGACAACAATCGATGGGCAGAGGTCCATCGCGCTGACATGTATTTCGAACCATAATAATAGCTCTTTGATACACGAGTCAAGAGAACAAAGAAGCGTATATTACTTCAAAATCCCCTTCTCCACTATTTAAGCATTGCAACAATAAATAGTTCAACACGTCAGTTACAATCACGTTGAACGAGCGAGAGAATCCCAGGGCGGCTAATTTTTTTTCGCTCCTATATAGAGGAGCATTTCCTCAAAGATCTTCTTTAAACGAACCATACCATCAAGAAAAAACAAAAAACAATGGCACACGCAGCAGGCATCCACACAATGCGAAATATTCTGCAAATTTAGAAACGTCTAGTCCAGTTCTGAACGCTATAACGCAGTCATTGCCCTTTCCCCAAAGATCAGATGACCAAACAAGCTCCGCCCTCCTTTCCTAAACAAGGACAGGCAAAGCCAGCTAGTATGGGGTTAAGGACTAGCAATGGAAGATCTATTAGCTTTTCCTGTCTGAAGGCAGCCGCACTACGGTGTCGTATAAGAAAAAAATAAAACAAAAAACAACAATTGGGGTTCCATGAAATGTTGAGCTGCTGGCACACCAAGCGCTTGTTGGAAGTTTTTAACCTACTTCTCAGCATAGTGTACGTTTGCTAACATGTGATGACCTTTGATTGTTTCCTAAGCACACGGCATCACTCGGAACGGGGTATAAATGAGTGAACGGCTGGATATCAAGGTCCGGCTGCAAAGAAAGGATGCCAAGTATTCCTCCTTCTCACCTCTTCAAAGCTCCAGAGATTACCATGGGGTTGGAGTCTAAATGGGCGGACGCTCCCAATGACGAGTCGAAACACGCCAAGCACAAAACTTCGTCGAAGCCGACCAAGAAGCAGCCACATAACACCACTGATTCTTCAAAGGGGCCCGAGAATGGTGGTAAGAAGGATAGGGGTAGAAGGAACCGCAGAAGAAAAAGCAGTAGTGGTGGTAGCCCCCCAAGGCCAAGTAGTCAACCTCAGACGATCCATGCGCAACCGGATAAGCACCATCATAGACCCCGTCGGCGGTCTCGCCCGCAGACTCACCCTCAGACACGACTGGTGTTCAGCGCCAGCGATACAGACCTGGAAAGCGTCAAGGTTGAGCCCGGAACAAAACCCAAAGAGGATGTCTTGAAACAGCGTATTGAAGAGCAGAAACGCATTCTACAAGAGAAGCAGCATAAGAAACAACAGGACGAACTGCTAAAGAATTTCCTAAGCAGTGATGCTAAATTGGAGTGGGATGAGGACGAAGAGGACCAAATCATTGAGAAATTAAACAGATCATTAGTAGTATGACGTTACTCATTTTTATATAAGATATAGCGGATCAGTTTGCCGTTTTCCCTTCTCAAAAGATGGATCTGTTCCAGTTTGACGTCGACGTGGTATTTACCCTTGTAAATGATAAGAGAATTGTTGCTCAGTTCCATCTGCCCCAAAAACCACAAATGCATGGGATGATTGTCTCCTGCCAGAGGATATTCGTATTTGAAAGAACCGTACACTCTTTCAGGGGTAATCACTTGAAAGACGTCCGACGAGGACAAGCCGAGACTGTGCGAGAGCTCATTGATAGCCTTGGTAATGTCAAAGGGTCTGTAAACTAGTCTCCATTTCAGAACATGTGGTAAGCGGTACCACGTATGCCTTGTGGGTCTTCCATCGTCCGGTTCTATCACCAATCCGGTGACACAAGGTTGTAAGTCTTCGCACCACATCTTGAATTCGTCCACGTTTGGCGTCTCATGCGTCTCCACATTCAGCAAGGGCACCCCATACTGTTCCTTTATCATTTCGTGCTGTGACAACTGTTCCAGCACTCGAATACGTGACAGGAGTTTGACCTCATCGATATTAATGCGTCTCGATTCCTCAGCACTCAGCTTGCGCACCCGAGAGGCTGGCCATAAGGGCAAAAAGCTCTGTTCCCTCTTATAAATCACTCGGTAACCTATGGAATATCCAAACACACCCGCTAAGCTGACCAGAAACAATCTCAATGCAAATTTGGTACGCTTTTGACGTCGCTGCCTAGCGATGGCCTCCCCAATAGTCCCTACTCCTGATTCTTGTTGCTTATTATCTTGAGGGTCCGTAAAGAAGTGAGTGCCGTTTTGGTGTGTAGTACCTGCTGGAGGAGGCTGGGTGAAAACGTAACGAGGATCCGTCGGTCCTTTGCTCAACCAGCGTTGACACAGGGGTCTCAAAACCTTGATTCTAATCATTTTTTCTCTGTTACACACTGGCGTTTCATTAATTGTTCGCTCTATTAACTTAAGCGTTGGTTCCACCTCCTCCGCAGGCGGACCCTTATGCCCAAGGCTCAGGTGACAAAACTGCAACACTTCACAGGAACGTTCTTATATACCTATAGAGAGAAGAATCCTTGTCAGGAACGAATCCTGCCATCTCTTATGAAACTACCAAACTGAATAAATACAACTATGCTCATTGGGCCAATGCGTCTTCAAATTCTGTGCGCCTGTACCAACTTCTGGTAGCGGTCCGAACACCGCTTATTTGGCCTTGATGCCTCTGATGGCGTTGGGAAGGTACAACAATGGTGCTGCAAGTGCAACTGTAAAGATACCATAGAAAGGCCACAAGTAGAACGCCGATCTTGGGTGTTTCCACCATAAGGGTTTGGTGGAATGTTGGAAAATTCTTTGCAATGCAATAACTCTGTTGCTCATGCTGATTCGAGGTTATTTACCGTAGCGTAAGTGACTTTTAGTAAAACTGCACGACGGACCGACACTTTCTAAAGCAGTGAAGATGGAGGAACTTCACCAGATTTTTCAACTTTGGGAGAATTATTTTTTTTCTCCCTACTTCAACCGTTTCGGCCAATCAGCGACGAAATATTCAGTTAGACGGCGGTGACAGATGGAAGTGATACGGTAAGGGATTAGGACTCATCTTCTTCACTGTCTATGACTACTTGAAACCTCTTGCGTTTGCGGGAAGACGATTGGGGGGAATTCTGCCATTCTTGGGATTCGTCGGGGTTATCCACCATGTTGTCAGATTTTTGTTCCGCGGGCTCGTCATTTAGGCTGTCCCCACTGACAAATCCTTCGTCATTCTGCTCATAATATTCGCTATCGTGGCCGCTGTCTCTTGAATCCTGTTCCGAAGTGTCTTCCACCTCCGCTTCGATGTCCACAATGCCCATTGGCTCATCGTGACCGGATTGCTCCTCTTCTTCATCGTCGTAGGATGCCTCTATATCATCAGAAATATCTGTTCCACCGTAGCGGTCCTCGTTGTCCTCAGGACTAGAGCTTCCAGAGCGCTGTCTTCCACTGAAGCGCCCACATTCGAGATCTTGGACTAACCGCGCTCGTCTAGCTCTCTCAGCATCGTGAAGAGTCCAATCGTTGGCTACGTATAAGCTGTAGCTGGAAAAATAGAAGGGGGATCCGTCCTCTCTTGCAGATTTCACCAGGATCCCTGTATTTAATTCGGCTTGGCTTTCTTGCATTTTTGTCACGTTTCGCCTCACTTCACTTTGGTATCTTTCCAAAGATAGTTTCAGCTCGTCCAACAGCTCTTCGTCATCTTCTTCACTGTAATCATCCTGCTCATCGTCATCCTCATCCGGGTGCTGTCGGGATTGTGGCATTCGACTTCTTATTCTCGAGTTGCAATGCGGGCATGTGTCCCCCACATCATCTTCTAACTCCCAATGACAATTGCTGCACCTTAATATACCGTCGTCATCTTCATCAACAACACCCATGGCACTGGTCTTAAAGATACCATTGAACATCGAATCGTTGTTCTTGTCAAATTTATAGCTTTTCTCACTGGATTCCTTAGCTTGCAGAAGTTCTTGATACGCTTCCCCATCCCCGTGCTTGCTGGATTCAATCAATATGCCCAGCCACTGCTGCAATGCACTGTTCAAACCGGGAGTTTCACTAATGTTAGTTCTGCATTGTGGGCAACTCAACTCGTTACTGTTACTTTCGAACCAACTAGTCAAACATTCGTAGCAGTAGTTATGGCCACACCGGGTCATAACTGGTACAAACATGTAATCATGGCATATAGAACATATCAAAGAGTCCAGTAATTTAATCAGAAGCTTATCCTTGGTCTTTTCACTTCTTTTCAAAGTGGCAGACTGCAGTAGACTACTCATTATGGGATGCAATTATTCCTTCCAAATTAGATGACGCCGGTAACTCTTCACAACACCCTGGATTTCTTCGTTATGCTCTCTATTGAACCTGAAGTCTGCCTCCATAAGCTCATCGCTGATTTAGAACACCCTAAATTTTCATGTTGGATAAAAAAAAAGCTGAAAAATAAAGTAATAAATAAAGTTCGTAATGCATCGGAGGAGGTTCTATTTACGGACCTCTATATCTATTATTTACAAGGGGTCATTTTGCTTTGCGCCACTGGTGGTTTCCTCATCCGAAAGTTGTGCCGCAAGTTCTGACCTTTGGTCCTTTAGCAATTTGGCCTTGTACCTCATCTCCAGGTCCAGCCAATCTTTTAAAAATTTTGACAACGTATGCATAGCTTCTAGCCCTTCAAATTTTAAACTAGTGTATCTCTGTACAAAACATTCGCAGGCTTCCATGATTTCTAGGTGGACATTTTTTTTAAAACTTGGAATGCAGTCTTCCCTCTTGGCGAAAAGTTTTGCGAAAGATTTGACTTGCCTCAGGCAATCGTGGGTGATCCATGTAGCAGTAGAGTTTCCAATCCACTCCTTGAGTAATTTTAAAAATGCATCCATGTCATAAATACGGGCGGCTAATTTCAAGGATGTCAAGTAGTAAATCTGCCAATGCCGCTTGTCTCGCTCATCCATCAAAAAAGTAGCTTGCTGTAGTAGCGACTCGGCAGCACTGTATTCCTTGATTTGCAAGCTGATCTGGATTAACTGCATGTAGTTGCGAAAATTCAGAATCGATTGATGGCGCCTCTCGAAATCTTGCAGCCTAGCAGCCAGTATTTTTATCTTTGCGATGGAAAATGGCTCAGCATGCGTGAGTAAGGAATTGTACTGGGTAAGAATGTCATATCTTAACCACAAAATCCGAAGTTTAACGGGAACTTCTTGGTTCATGCCTGAAATCAAATCATCGAGTGTTTTGGCTAAAGAAGGCAACTGTAAAGTTAAGCATTTCTGCAAAATGGCGTAGTGAAAGCTGAAACTTGGCTGAATTCCTTGCCTCAAATTTTCTAAGATAAAGGACCTAGCACCAGTTAAATCACCACGGCAGACATATCTTTGGAACACTTCAAATCTCTGATAATCAATCTGAGGCATATCTATAATCCTAAACTCTCCACTTTGGTTCACTTCTTTAAATCTTATTCTTGATAGTTTTTTTAAAAACTTTCCCAGTTGTGGAAATTCATGGAAATATTTATCCTTGTTCAAAATAACTTTGAACTCATTGGAGATCTCTTTCGCAAGGGAAGGGTGAGCATGACAAGCACAGTGATACAATTGATCAATGATGCTAACTCTAAGATGCAAACTTTCAGGACCTGCTCTTTTTAAAATATCAGAATAGTACTCCATTAAATCATGTATCATTCCCGCATTGACAAAATACCTAGCAATTGCCAGATGAAATTTTGGCTTCAAAATTATCTCAGGATCCTTTCCAATGAGGAGCAGGACAAATTTCAAATTAGAAAAGTCCTTTGATAGGACAAACGCATTCAATAAGAATAAATAAAACTCCTCTCTTCTCTCTCTTCTAAAACGAAGCTTGGTGACAAAATATTGTATCTTCGACTCTGTTTCCGACTGTAACAGGACCTCATGACTATCGAAAATTTGGTAAAACTCATTAAGCTCAAACAGCACGTCTTTCGGATAGCCAGTTTTTTGAACCACCTCTTGTGACAAGAACTCTTGTAAGCCATCTTGATTGTTATTTCTCAGATACATTTTGTGAACCAAAGAAAGCGAGCTATGACTGGGGTAGTACTTCGTAGCATTTGGACCCTCCATACATTTTTTTTTCAACCAGAGATTGAAAAAGTTTTGCACAGATCTATAATCTCTATGTCCGTCCAATACCCGAAGAACTTCTGTCAGCTCTCTGCTGGTCATGGGAAAAGTATCTGGATTATTGAGAGCCTGTATGTAAAATTCTTTGGCCAATTGCAAATTGTTATTCTCTAAAAAGGATCTCAAGCCTACCGTAATGATTCGTGCCTTTAAATTCGGGAATTTGATGTACTCGGAGAAAACTTCTTCACAGATTTTGTAATTTGTCAAACTACTTTCAATTTGCAAAATTATTTCCAAAAATTGGCGATACGCTTCATTGCAACTATCTTCTTCCCTCAAATAAGGTAAGTAATTCTTGTAAGCGCAGAAAATCTCATGAGCTTCGAGGTTCCTTCGCAGATACTTGAGCATCCTGAGGAGTATTCCTATCTGCGCAAATGTGAAAAAAGTCCTGTCTTTATCTGCTCTTGTTATCACAAGTTTGACTACACTGAGGTCACCAGATTTGAACCAAGGATACCACTCATCCCAATATTCCTCCTGTGGTATGAGTGACACAGACGAGTGAGTACCTATATTCTTATTTGGACTTAGGAATTGGATACTCATAGAACTAGGGAAGTGCTGTGAAGGCATTGGATCATGCAAGCTGCTTTTCACCCAGCTAGCAATCTCATCCTTGCCTTGTTGACTATCTGCCGGTCCCGAACATGAGAACGACCTACTATATGATATGCAAAATTTGGGATGTAGCTCTAAGTTCCGCGATATTCGTGCAGCTGAATCTATTATCGAGAACCTTCGTAACATTTATTCCAGGAATAGTCATAAATTTGTAAAAGGTAGGTTGAAAAAGACGACTCGCAAAAAACTAAAAGCAGCAATGGTATAGTACAATTCTCCAAAAGCTGGGTCTCCAAAGGAACATGCAAAAAAAATAAATAAAACAGCTGGGCAGGCAGAAAGTCTATGTACAGTGCGTGAGATGAGGTGACAAAAATTTAGATTAGCGGGCACTCCGAGTATCAATGAAAGACGGAAATTCTTATTAGCAGTAAGCACCATAAAAACTGCAATCAACCTTGGGGTCGCTTCTCTACCTACTCCCCTCTGAACTCGAGTAAATCAGCGAAGATATTAACTTTTTCTAATATTTCTGAAGTTCTGAAGGATTTCATGAAAAAACCGAAAAAAAAAATAATGGTAAGAAACGAATAGCCATCGAAATCATGTGATGATGTGAAAGTATAGACAGATTACATAGAAAAGCCAATCAAAAATGATCCAACTAATGGGTCCTTTGATTTCCAGCAAGCGCTATATCTAATCGTAAACACATGTATATTTGTGAGAGCCACTGTCCACGGCATAGTAGATGCCCGAAAGGACAACTGTTTTCAGGTTGGGCAATAGTTGTACCAAATGATCCATATATCCATTGAAAAAATGGGAGATAAGCATAGATAAGGGCGCAAAAGTGCTCTCGTCAAAATAGCACTGATAATCGTCGAAGTGGTGTAGGTTTTGGTAACCATGTAAATTCCACAAGCGGAACAAGGGAGCTGTACTGAAAGCATCTAAATCCCATTCGATCTGATCTGAAAATCTGCGCATCAAAAAATCGCCTGCATATGCGAAGAATACTGTCGGTGTCACGTCCGTATAACGACCTTCTTCCTTCATATAGTACTGGTGGTTCATCAGATACTTATCGAATATTGGCAATATTTTTTGGCAGGCCTCACACTCACAGCCGTTCCATAGGAGATCACATACTAGATATTCATACGCACTTAGAGTTTGTAAAATGTTGGGAGCCATGAGCGTTTGCAGTGAAGTAAGTTTGGGTAAAACTGTCTCAAAAAGAGTACGCCTGCGAACGTAGTTGCCAGCGACACTGTCATCAGAAAGGCCATTTAGTGGAGTAGCATGTCTGATGCTGAGCGTGCGCAGATTTTCGCCAACAGAGGGCAAGTGCAAGATAAATCTGTTGATAATGATATCCCAATCCTCCTTGGTGCCGTGGTTTGTGGTTTCAGAGGTCGTCTTCTCGATGAGAGCCAAATACTTAAGTGAGGTCAATTTGGGACTGAGATGGCGTAAAAATGCATCCATGCAATCACAATCATGATGCTCGCAAGCAACACCCAATTCCAACTTCTCCAATTTTGCCAAATCCACAACGGAAGCTATAACATTCACAGGGTCCTCGAGAAACGATTTATCGTAACCATTAATGTTGTGAGTATAATTGAATTTCAAAGACTTCAATGCTTGGAGCTTAATGCCCTCCTTGTGCAGATTTTGAAAGATGTTTAAGCTGCAGCATGTTATCTCATCAGCTATCAACTCTGCCTCTTGCAATTGTTCGCATAAAGTCGCTCTCAATGGGGTGGTAAAGAGACCACTATTCATGGCAGGATTCTGCAGAATCCATCTCAATTTTTTCAAATTAGAGACCGATCTTATGGAACTGATCCATTCGGCATCCACTACGGTAACTTTACTCAACTTGCTAATTCCCAAACATTTCATATAGTATTCTTCAAAAAGTTCTGGATCCTTGATTTCAACGCTCTTTACTTTGTTCAAACCAATAATTTGGTTCAGAAGTGCCCTTAATACAGGCAAACCTGCTTCATGGTCAGCAAACACACCCTTTTCAACTATAAACTCCTCGACGCGATCCAAATAAGAAGATTCCAACAACCGCTCGATTTTGTCATAGAGAAATAAGTCGTTTTGATCAGCAGTTTTCATCATTGCTCTGTATCCACTCAAGTAGCTTTTATCGCCATCGACATACCAAACATCACTTCTAATAACAGGGTCACGCGTGATTTGGATGCGTCTATACAATTCTTTCACAGCAAAATCATCATGCACTTTCTTAGAAGTATGTGCCAAATTAAAGAGATCATTTTGATTGAGAAAGAGTGAGGCCTGTGATAAAATCTCTAACAGTTGATCCTGCGTAATCATTTCAGAAAAAAATTTGAGCTAGCAAAGGAGTAGTTGGAGGGCTGCAAACATTTCAAGACCAGTTGGTATGAACAGCACCGACTTAGTTGGTCTTTAATCTGCGTTAACACCCTGACGATGGAGGGTTCGTTTAAAGGAAAAAAAAAAGTATACCAACAAAAACAACAAAAAAACGACCTCGGTGAGGATTGAACTCACGATCTTGCGATTAACAGTCGCACGCCTTAACCAGCTTGGCCACGAAGTCGTATTTGGTTATAATTGGTTGGATGCAATCCCATATAGTACACTGTTATTTAATGCGGTCATCTGGACCAAAGTCCAATATCATTACCTATTTTACTATTCCGACTGAAGGACACTCGGTTAATAATTATTTAACTATTTTGGGTTAACTGTAATTGCCGGACTATAGTTGTCTCGACTTAGTTTCCTGGATGTAGGGGTATCTTGAATCCTTCGAGACTTTCTCTTATATACGCTGATTGTCTAGAACAACACCTCACTGAGGTAATCATCTTGCGGATGGCTACTTGCTTACTATATGTCGTAATGTTTCTGGGATTGGTTCTCTTTATTTTGTATTATTCTATTGATGATATCGATTCTTGTCATGTCTCATTTCTATTAATGACAATCATCTTAATAATTCATCGCTATAAGATTTGGCGTATCCACGTTTGGATATATTTGCCGTATTTCTCTGCCGAAATGCGAAAATTCGGCTATCTGGCTTTACATAATGCTCACTGATACAAATAATAGTCTCGCGCGGCTTCCTCTTCGGAGATCCTTATGTTGAGTACCTTCACATAATTTACAGATGTGACATTAATCTTTGAAAATATGCGCATTTGCTGCCACTAATCTTAAAAATCAATGAACAAGTACTCGAAGATCAGTGGATGTACATTTTTATGTTTGAGCAGTTTCTCCAGTTCAAACACCTTTGAAGGAGCATAAACGTTTGCCATACTCCACAATATGCATAATCTTGAAAATACTTCTGAATTGGAGGCCCATCCTAAAGGACCATCCATAACTTCAACGTTTCTCAGAAAACTCATCAACCTTTCCACACAGTGGTCCACCCAACAGACAAATTCGCTGGAATGGAATTGAAATTTTTTAAGAATGTTGATATATTGAATATTTCCCTCAATCTCGTTTCTGAACTGGTTGTCCTTCTCCACTTCGAAAAGACCTTCAATGTTTGTATTGACCGAGATGCAGATGTCGTAAGAGTCCCAAAACTTCTTTAAACTCTGGACAACCTCGTCTTTGGCCTCAGGAAGGTCAGATAATTTCTCAAAATATACCGTGCCGAAATTGGCGGCCGCGACTGAGGGACTCATGCCGCGTGGTAAGTTCTGGAAGAAATGTTTGTTTAAAAATTCGGCAGCTTGTTCTCTCACTTCCTCCTCATCATCATTCAACATCTTGTGCACTTGCAAAAGTAGACGGGGTTGCGCATGCTTTTTAAGAAAATTAGTCAAACATTTCAGGGAAGCCATACGAAAATCTACAGGCACATCATCCTGCGTATATTTCGCTATCACTGAGTCTATAATTTTGATGTCGTTAGTGCTAACAAGACAGCCAAGTGTTTCAATGGCGGCAAGCTGTAGCTCTTCGTTATTCGGCTTCAAAACTAAGTCAGTAACTGTGTCGATGGAAAAAGTGTCGTTGGCTCTTTGAAGGATTCTCAGTATGAGAGCTTTCAAAGATGGCGCCATATTTCCCTCTCTGAAACTTTCCTTCAACTGAATCAAGATATCTTTATTATCAGGTACAGTCAAATCAATGTTATATGCCACATATTGAACTGCGACCCTCTGCACCTCTTGAAACGATGAAAGGATACCCAGCAAGCATAATTCTTGGATATTGATAGGATATTCATGTTTGAGAAGCGTTTCGAGAGCTACAGCTAAGCAGAGCTGCTTAATCCCATCAGTAGAGTAGCTTTCATTATGAGAAAGGAAAAAAGGACTTAAACAAGAAATCAAACTATCCCTCTCAGGATCACGAATGTTCGAGTTCTTGGAGCTTATGGCAAGCTCGAGCGCCTCGATGTATACTTTGGCTGTGGCGAAGCAAGTGTTAAAGGTGAGAAATTCTCGGCGCTTTGCAAGCAGCAGATCGATCAGTTTGGTCAATGCATTTTCATCCTGAGTCAAGTATTTGTTATTGCCTAGAATACTTTTCACAGCCAACAAATGCCCGTGTAATTTGTTTTGATGTTTAGTTGAAATATCTTTCAACAAATTTTCACATTCTGTACTTGATTCGTTTATTAAAGATACCATAGTTTTAGCAGCCATTTCTCTTATTTTCCAATGTTCACTTTCTAAACATTCAGAAACCTCCTCAGTGAAAAGCTCCAAACCACTATAACCTGGAGTGGGGCGTAACCTTAACAATAAATTGAGCACCAGAAAAATAGATTCCACGCGAGATTGAGAAAGTGCTGCATTACTCCCATGCGAGGAGCTTTTCAAGGATTCATGCAGCACGTTATGCAAAACTTCTTGAATTCCACGATATCTTGTGAAAAATAACCGAGCACTGACACTTTTACCGGCTTTGCCAAAGATTCTATTTTGTAAAGAAGTGAAAAGCATGATAGAACAGTTTCTCAAAGCCCAGGTATCGGATGTGAAATTCTTCAGTGAAAGGTTTAACGCTGAAGCAACATACGGTGCGCATGGTTCAGCCAATTTAGACTCAATAAAGATAGACCTTATGCAATTAAAAGCATTGACTTGAGGTAGTTCTACCTCGTTTTGGTGTTCAGGGATAGGTAAAGATGCAAATCTTTCTAAATTTTCAAACGCTAACTTCAGTAGCGGCCTTTCCTTACCCCTCTCAGCCGCTAAAATAGTTGTAAGCAAATAAGGTATACCACCGGATCTTCTAGTGATCATTTGTGTCTTCACTTCCAAAGAATCAAGGACAAGTTGTAGCCATTCGCCCAATTGACTAGGATAATTCTCGAAGCAATTCGTGCAACAGACGCTAAAACTTGGCAGAACAGATTGGAAGGCTCCACTATGCCTTAGGTTGAACAACTGACAGATCAATAAATCACCAGCAGTAGTCAGTTGTTCAAAAGTTATATTCGGCCGTGTAATTAAAACCTCCAACAATGCAGAAGATTCTTTGATGGACCTAAACGCCTTTGCAACAAGAAATTGATCTTTGATACCATCTTTTAAATACTCCTCCGAGGTTTTAACTTCTGTGGGGTTACAACAGACAGGATCCTTCACTGCATCCCAATTACGTAGAATCAGGGAAAGGCACCTGCCAATGATACCATTGCAGGATTGAGAATTGAACTCCTCGTTTTTCAAAAGCAAACTCAATGCTGCGAAATAACCACTGACGGGATCATTGTGGTGCTTCAAATAGTCATTCTTGGACTCACCTATTTTTTCTTGTAATTCATCAAGCAGATTTTGAATGAATTCCATTTTATGGGACGACGTCAAAAATAAGAAATCTTGTAAAGCCGCTCCGATATCCGTATTTTGATAAACCTCCATGTATTCTGTTGCCTGCTGGTGGAGCCTTCCCCAACTCAACTCCTTATAGAGGGAAACTGAGGCTTCACTTTCGAATGAAATGGTCAATAGCTTCTTTGCCGTTTGACGGATATCTCCGTAGTTGCTCGTCAAACTATCTATCAGCAATCGCAGCAGAGCACCATCTTCGAAAAACCGAATGGAAAATGGATACTCCCTATAATTTCTTCGATCTAAGTATTTTTCTGGAACAGTGTCATCAATGCCGGATTCTAGAAGGATTGACAGAATTTTGAGAGCCAACGTGTTCCTCTGATATTGAGTGCCAGGACAAATCTGAGTCTTCAAAAATGCGACCAGCCACTTGAGAAACTGCTCGGAGAGCTTAATTTGTTCCAGTTTTTCCACCTGCTCTTCAGGAAATTTCTTCGCTTTAATCAACTTGTTACGATCTCTGTTCAAAGAATATGCAGAGTCCCTAATCCTCAATAGAAAATGCTTGAAAAAGCTACAAAAGTAGTTCCTTGTTTCAATCTTTGTATCGACAAAGAAAATCCGCAAATTATTTTTAACAATATCAAAAATGTAGGAATGTACCGGTTTTGATGTTTTCATTGAAAAGGTCAAAAGCTCAAATGCATATAATTTGTGTTCATCTTGTTGCAAAAGCTGCTCAATGGTGCCCAATGAAATTAGCTTACTTTCATGATATGGTTCCTCCTCGATGGCCAATTCTTGGCCAATTCGAAACAATGAAATGAGTAACGAAACGTCACATGAAGAACATCTTTTAATGAATTTGACAAACGCAGTCTTGGGCATGTCTCGAAAGAGGGGTGTCAGAACGTTCAACTCAATGGCTTTAGCATACTTGACATCCCCCAAGCGTTCCAAAGTCGGGACCTGCCACAGATCTAACCATTGGTCCAGCGTAGAAGTATCCTGCTTGAAATGAATCTTATAAATGTTCTTCAGCAAACTGGTAATACATCTGCCAATAGGATTAGAGAGTGAATCGGACCACATTAAAGTCAGAGAGACCTCAATGAAGTCTGGCTTGCATTGCAAGACTAAATAGAGATCTGTCTCAAGAGCCAACGAATCTATCAGATAGTATTGCACTCGCAGTGTAGACGAGATGGCCAAAATTTGATTTAACCAGGAATTGAATAGAGCCGCACGGTCTCGAGCAGGATAAACCACCTTCAAGAGCCGCAGAAGTTTAGTGAACATATCACTGAGCGCATTAGTGAAAGCGGTAGTGCCATCTGTCCAAAAGTCAATAACATATTGGAAAATAATTTCACTATTCCCCACGGTTAACAGCTCATTTTGCAGTTTTAACTTATAACAAGCAGTGTCAATTTTCTTGTGCGACAAGCATTGAGTAGTCCTAAGCAGCCATATGGAAAAAGTATCGGTAATGAGCAACCTCAAAGAATCCGTCATACCCTCCGTCTGATACCTAAAGGTGTCAAACAAGCTGAAAAATTTACCAACGAATTGGTCAAAAATTGCATCGCTACTAATCTTAGAGGGATTGTGTTCAAGCAAAAACTGCTTGATTGGCAACACTTCTGCTTCGTTAATCATAAAATTCAGTTATATTTGGTTTTTGTTTTTTCCATCGTTTCGCCCAAGCTAGATGTTACTGTCTAGGTAGCCCATCGCTTAAATTTTACAAAAACCGTAATGACACCATCGAGAGCAGCCTTGCCTTTTTACCTTTCAAAAAATACTGTTGATTTTTCTATATATTATTAACACAGTTAATTATGCATACAAACTATAGCACGGCATTAGATGTCGTCGATATCCAGCTCGTCCTCATCCTCTTCCTCCTCATCGTCATCGGCGTCACCGAACTCAAAGTTAACATCCTCATCAGATTCAAAACCAAAGTTATCAGTCTCATTGATTTTGGCATTTTCGGGCAGCTCACCCTGAGTTTTCAATGTTCTGGCTTCATCCAGATTGTACTTGTGGATAACGTCACACTGGTCGTCTTGGAAGTCTCTCAACGACACAAGGATAATGTCACCTTGGCCCATCCAAACTCTTTTCCTCAACTTACCTCTAATGTGTGCCATTCTCCTTGCACCATCAAAACAAGTAGCTTCCACTCTTCCGTTACCCAACATCTTGGTAATCTGAGCATACTCTTGGCCAACATCCTTGTAGATCAGCTCACGCTTGGGGCCTCCACTGTCATTCTTTCCTCTTCTGCCCTTTTTTCCACCCTTGGTGTTCTTCTTACCCATGGCTGACGCTATGAACAGTGTATCTTTCTGACAGCTCTAAACTTGAATTGAGTTGAGTAGTGGTAGTTGATGAGAACTGAAGATGACCCAGATAGTGAAAAATTTGCTTCGTCCGCAGTGATAATAATACCAATCTCATCACGGCTTATATAAGTAATAGTTAACTAATAGTTCAAAATTCGAATGTATTCAGGTTATGAGGATTTTTTGCTGATGCTCTCAAACATGGAGAGAAGTTCATTGAGCCCATCGACATGTTCAGTCGCATACGTTGAGGTAGCGTGACCATAGACAATTGAGTACCCGAAACGCAAGCTGCCACGCTTTACCTCTTGTCTAACCAAATTGAATATTGGCTCCAGCACAGGAGAAGATGATCCACTGACACAGGCAAAATCAACGTGGTAAGGTGAAGTCTTGGCCCCATACGAAAAGTAGCTGCTATTTTGCGTGTTTGAACTGGGAGATATAGCTGCGCCCATATTTGAGGGGGTCAGTGTGGCTGATGTCGAGGAGGCGGTCTTGTTGTTGTGGTATTTGAGCACAAATTGGGCTGCTGTCAACGAGAGGCCACGTTGTTGCACGAACATGATGTGTTTGTGAATGTAGGCGTGAATACCACGGCCGCCGAAAACAGTGTTAATATGTGTAATTGCTTCACCGACGACACCGACAACACGCTCCTGATCTTCTGCATTTTCCGTGTGGAACCTGATCATGGAATCAGAGATTTTGTAGTAAGACCCGGGCAATCTTTCCACTTTGTCGTCGAGAATCTTAACGACATCATCCTTCCAGTCTGTCTGATCGACGATAGTATACCAGACGTCATTCAATTTCACGTATGCACCATTCTCAGCAACAAGTCCGATACTGGGGACACGGCTGTATAGATTTTCCAATGTGGTCTTGGAGAAAGAGTTTAAAACGTAGACACAATCTTTGGAGGCCAAATCGTTTAAGATAGTAAGAACTTTAGGGGTTGGCGGCTCTGAGATCTTCAGGATAAAAATACGCTTCTTCGATGCCTCGTAGTCACTTTTGATTTGGTCGTACGACAATTTAAGCACAGTCGACCTTTCACTATTGAACTCCCATGCGTTGTTGATTTCTTGTAAAGAACTAGTTATCCACTTGTCTGAATCATTGTTTATGATACTCTTGACCATTTTTTTCCAACGCTGTCTTTTCTCCCAAGGTTGCATCTCCAGAGCTCTCTTAATAGCTTCAGAGACCTTTTTGATGTCCCATGGGTTCACCAACAGAGCCCCCTCTTCGAGAACATTGGCACTACCGGTAAATTCCGACAATAGTAGAGGTGAATTTTTGTCCTGAGAACAAGACACGAATTCGTGGCACGTTAGGTTCATACCACCACGCAGGGGATCTACAATGAACGTGTCCGCTTCACAATTCAACGCTAAGTACTGGGCAAAATCCAAGTCCTGGTGTAAAAAGACCACCGGTTGTGACACACTGATATCCGGTGACATCGAGTTGATTCTGTCCACTACAAGCATTATATTACGCTCCGCGAGGGAATCCTTCTCAGAACCAATAGTGATCTGAATCAAAACAACTTTCTCTATGTATTCCGGATTATCCCTTAGAAACCTTTCGTAGGCAAGCATTTTTTTTTCCAAACCTCTTACTCGATCAAACTGATCACGGCAGACAATTAATTTCTTATTTTTCCAGCGGACTCTGATCAGCTGGCGCCATTGGCAAACTCTCTCGTCTCTCAATTCGGCATTCAACTCGAAGAAATCTATTCCAACTGGTATGTTTTTGACCGAAACGATCTTTCCTTTATATTTCAGTTCATCTTCATTATTATCTGTCATTAATAAACGGTTCGAAGTCTGTAGGAAATGCCTTGCATACTCTTTGGTCTGAAACCCAACAAAGTTGGCTCCCAAGAGGCCCATTAGAATGTTTTCCCTCTGGGCTAAACATCTGAAAACTTCACTACTGGGGAAAGAGACATGCAGGAAAAAGCCAATCTTAGCATGAGGAATGGCTTTTCTCACCATGTCAGGAACCAGCATCAAATGATAATCGTGTATCCACACAATGTCATCCTTTTCATGGATTTCAACGATCTTTTCTGCAAAGAGCTGGTTCAATTTTTGATAATAACCCCAAGAGTGATCTTCAAATGCCTTTGAATTTGGATTATCAGGAATCTGATAATGCATCGTGGGCCATAAAATTTGCTTGCAGAAATTCTTATATGCTCCTTTGAAAGTGACATCGTCCATAATCACGGCACTAGAACCATGTTCTTCATCCAGAGTTTTAACAATTTTAGCAGAAACATTTTTGGGAATTTCATCCGTAGGGATACCAACAGTACCCACAAATCTTATTGGGTCCTTGATAGTCCGCTCATTCACGGCTGTCAAGACAGCGTTTTTCAAAGCGCCATTGCCTTTGTCGCTCGAAACTATCTTCCAAGGTAACCGTGAAAACAGTTCATGAGAACTCTCCAAAAAGGCACCTTTTATCTTAGCATTGTTTGAGTATCCACCAAATTTTGGTACAAAATACTCATGTCCGCCGTCTGATTCCAAATCAGAATCGCTGTTACCTTCTCCCTCCTCTGACTCTGACTCTGAGCCTGACACTGCAGAGCCATCTTGGGCCGATTGGGAGAACTTCAGATGAGATGGCGTGCCGTTACTCACAGAGGGTCTTGCGGGAATCCTTCTTACGGAGGGAAGAGTGGCCTGCTGCTGCTGTCTCTTGACTTTGGCAAAATTGACCACAGCATTGTTCACTGAGGGAACTGACCTAGACTTTGGAGTCACCACTGTACTATTGGGATTGCTGGGGTGCCTAGAAAGACCCTCCATAGTACTGTTGGCATTGTTGATCACCGATTGATGCAAAAGTGACTTGTTGACATTCTTAAGCAAATTCGCCGTAGAATCGGGGGAGCCGCTTGGTTGTTGGAACGAATCTGGAGTTTCAGGTACCGAAGGTCTCCCCGAAATCACCTTGTGCTCGTTAGCTGGATTAGTAAAAAATTCCTCTGCGGAGTGGGCCCTATTTCCAATGGAAGGATTCGCTGGCGACTGAGATGCAGTAGCATTAGCCGTCAAATTCTCCATAAACTTCTCCGAGGAGATGGGACCTTCCAAGCCAAAGTGAGAAGGCTGAGGGCTTTGCTCGGGTTCTACAGAGCCCAACAACTCTTGTGAAGAATTCGTACCACTGAAAGGGGCTTTACTTGAAGCATTAGAACCATTGCGGGTCCTTCTCAAATGGTCCGTGGGGTGATTATTCACTTTGACCAAGCTTGGATCGACCAAACTTACATCGTCCTCTTGGCTGGCCTCCAGCTCAAACTGCGGCTGGTTTGGCAGAAACAGAGATGCTACAATAATCTTCATCTACAACTTCAACAGCCAGATCTTGACCTGTTTCCAAACAAGTGGTTGTTATTCTCCATGATCTGAAATTAGGGAGTGTTAAGTTGTGCCAAGTTCTTAAGGGGTAATAAGAGGTAGAACAACCACGAGCTCGCTCCACGTGACAGCTACAAATGGGTGAATCCAACCCCCTTGAGATGGATCCTCTAGTTGATGCTCATTGCCATCTGAGCTCAGGGTGCTCTCGCATCCCGGATGGCCTCACCAGTGGACACCTTCGATGTGTTATGTCTACCAATGCTAGCGACTGGCAAGCTTTGAAAAAAATTGATGGTGTGAACAAGAGCTTTGGAGTACACCCCTGGTACTGTCATCTTTTCTGCTGTTGTCGATGTCTGGATAAACGAGTGCATTACGCCAATGTTTTAGAGTGGAAGGATGAGCAAGAGTTTGAATCAATGTTGCTAGTGCTGCCACAACCTATGAGCCTCGAGTCGTACATTTCCCAAGAGTTTGACCCTCAGGTCGATGTGATTGGAGAAATAGGCCTTGACAAACTGTTCCGGCTGCCCCAAAGTGGATTTTACGTCGAGGGCGGCCCCTTAAGTCGAATTCGAGTTAAAATGTCCCATCAAGTGGCTGTCTTTGAAAGATTTTGCCAGTTGGCAAGGCAAGAGGGCAAACCAGTCTCTGTGCATGGTGTAAAATGCCATGGGCTGCTGTACGATGTGTGTTCCCGAGAGTTGATGCCCCATAAAGTCAAGATATGTCTCCACTCGGTGACTGCCTCAAGGGACACTTTACAACGCTGGATCAAAACGTATGGCACACGCATTTTCTTTAGCCTTTCGCAATGGATCAATTTCAAGGACCCAGCAGCCGGTAAGCAACTTGTCCAGTGGCTGCCTTCAGAGTGTATACTTACAGAGACCGATTTCCCCATCGATAAATACGAAGACTCGGAGTTGGCAGCACAGCTGCGGTACGTCTGCGACCAGATTTGTGCCGCCTTGGGGCCCTCGGTCAATGTCACTAAACTTGTTCATATCAACTTTTGTAGATTTATAGAAACACCCTAAACTTTTAAACAATTCGACCACTGATTTAAACACAAAGAAAAGGGAGGACAAGAAATGGCACGAACGGCTAACTCGAACAGCGAGTCCGAGTCAAACTTCAAGACCCGCAGCACCGGTGGCAGCGGGACGGGTGCTGGCATCGGGTCGCGTTCCCATGTCAAGCAGAGGCTGACAACCGCTCAACAGCAGTACTTGAAGGATTTGGTGAAAGCCCATGTCACAAACAACCACCCTCAGCTCGCACCGAAACCCGACCCTATGGATTTCGAGAAGTACTCTGACGAGTTCCTCCGCCGCTACAAGGACAGGTTCCAGCTGAACACGGAGGACCATCTGTCCCTACAGGGGTATCTGCTGGGCTCGCAGCTTGGATCCAAGACCTACTCCTACAAACGCAACCAGCAGGGTACTCCTGGTGCCCGCATACTAAAGAAGAAGCTGGCTGCGGAAGTGAAGCACCATTTCCACTCCTATAACATCAAAGAAACGGAGTCAGTACCGCAGTTCATCTACAAAGTCAAGACACAGAAGAAGAGGTTCAAGATGTGGTTCAAGAATTGAGCTGATGCCGATGCTCTGACAGTGATGGGCCGCTAGAGACACATCGATGAGCTCTCCACCTTATACTTTGGTCGTTTTTTACGTATACATGATTTCTTATAAACATGGTCGAAGTTGAGCCACCTTTGATGGTTTAAAAGCACTATTTAAAGATGCTCCGTGAATTCGTCTCAATTGTGTTTGCCCTCTGAAGAATGGATCATTCGACGTTAACCTTTCTAGTAACCATTATTATAGGGTTTGTGCTGGTGAAATGGTTCACGCAGTCTGACCAGCACCCATCAGCTCAAGCGCTCACTGGCCAACAGGCCAGCAGTAGTGTCAACAGACAGACCCACCAGGCATCATCAACACGGCAGCGTACTGCAAGAAGGCGCAGGACAGTGACGCCGGATATGGTCGAAATCGTGCACTCCTTAGCGCCACATTTGCACGAAGAACAGATACGTTACAACTTGCAACAGACTGGATCGGTAGAGGAAACGGTGGAGAGGTTTTTGAGAGGGGACGAGTTCCCTTTCCCACCTGGTTATAGAGCACCTGCAGCTGGCACGCAGCAACAGCAGGCAGCCTCCGGCGACCCAAGAAAGAGGGACAATATTAGGCCAGATAATTTATTGCAAAAGTTTCATGTGGACCCCAACGAAGACTTGAGTAGCATGGACCCTAATATGATGGACCTGGAGCAGCGTAAAAAGCTCTTGGTGTGGCAGGCTCGCAGGAACATGGAGAAAAGGCTGGAGACGGATACTGCCCTACAGTCGTTAGTGGAGAACAATAAATAGCATCGATATATAGTGTTCCTAATCGTTTCGCAGGCGTTTCTGGTTCCATTCTGCTCCCTTCATGGTCGAAGTGAGTCCATTGAAGAGGCTACGAGTAAAAATGGCTACTACAAGCTAGGCTTTAGAGCAATCCGTCCCGCGTATAGTTTGCTCCTCATCGTTGATCAGAATAGGATGTATGCGTTTGGGAGCTCCAGAACCCCTCACGGGTCCAGCCCGCTTCACGGGCAAGACGTTCACTGTGTCTGGAACGTCTGCCTGTTCTCGTTGCGCTGGCCCAGTTATTGCACCCTGTCCTATTGGTTCTCCATGGTCCGGCTCTTGATCCAATCTTGTGCCCAATATGCGCGAATCCAAGGACACGTAAGAACAGAAACCGTCCGTAGACGAGATCATGAGAAGGTTGCCATCCTCAGACCAGCTCAGATCAGTCAACGGAGTGTAATGGAGGTTTCCCACGATGCCCAAGGGTTTGAGATTCTCCGTGTCGAAAATCAGCACCTCGTTGGAAGTAGCCACGGCAAATATAAGCTTGTAGGGCAGCTTTAAGTAGCTCTCACTACCCGAGCTGTACCGATTCGGGTTGAATGATACCACGATGGCAGGTCTCTTGAGAAACGGCAGACACATCACGGGGCGGTTACTCCCTGAGACAACGGCAGCCCTTGTGTAGATATACACTGCATTGTTCACCTCTGCAGTCCCGTCGCACTTGAATATGCCAGCAGGCACGCATAGCAGACTGCCACAGGGCGAGATGGCGGGTCGCCTAAAGAAAGAGGGCAAAGTCTCGTTGTGAAACAGCATGGTGCTCTTGGTATTATCCAGATCTGCTGCATTTGTCCCTCGGAGGTATGGCAAATCACTCTTCACAATCTTGCTTTTCAATTTTAGCCCAGTGATGGCTTGCGAACTGTCCCTAACGATTTCGTAGATATTTAGGGATCTATCAGCGGACTGCGAGAAAATGTACTCGTCCAGTGGGTCCCAAACTACCCCTTGTACGTAGTGATTATGGCCAGTAACACTTACAACGCGTTCGCCAGCTTCCACATCGAATATTTTGACGGCGTTGTCCATAGACGCCGTCACTATATAACGGTTGTTGGGGGACCATGCCAAATCGTAGATCTCAAAAGAATCACCACTAGACCGTATCCTTTTCCACACGGCCCAGGATTCCTTAAACTCGTCAAACTCTGCATCCTCCATGCCAAACTCTTTGACCATCTTGTCATTCTGTCTCCAAAGAAGTACTTGTCCATCGTCACCGGCAGACGCCAGTACGTCTCCGTTTGTATTAAACCTCACCACGTTGACAGCTTGCTCATGTTGCATCAACGACGAGAGGAAATCGATAGTGTCCACTTTCATCCCATTGTCCTCCTTAAAGTTCAGCATCCACACTCTCACCCTGTTATCGCCTCCAGCAGTGAGCAGCTTCCGTTTGCCCCCATTGCAGGGCTGGAAGCAAAGGCTATATATCGGTTGGGACTCGTGCCAGTATATTTGAAGATTAGACGCCTCCATCCCTGATCCTTATATCAACTTTTTTCCTTTTTGACGAGTGGTCGATCGAGTCTTTCAAGATCTCATTATTCAGTCCGCGTCGCGCAAACATTATTTACAAGGCCTACATGAAGGGTGAAGAAAGGAATATGTTGGAAAGTCTGGGAGCAGTACAGCGGCACGCGTGAGCTTGGTACATGAGGCTGGTTCTGCCATTAGCTCTACTTCTACAGCTATCCGTACTTAACGACCAAGCCCATCGGCCCTATTTTTTTTTTTTTTTTTTTTTTTTTTTTTTTTCAATTTTGAAAGGTTTAAAAACTGAAAAATTTCTAACTCGTTCGTCCCACCTCTCTCCGACACATCCGTCCAGTACTATGGCCCAGGAAAACCACACAAGTACCGTAACAGGTCCACTGCGTTTATCCGTCAGCGGACGGCTTGCCGCAGCCAGCACATATGTCAAATTCCCGACGAATTCAAACTCGTATATTCGCCGGAGCCGAAATTGTGCTAATAGTAATGCCAAAGAAGAGTTCCCGTCCGATTCGCGTCGGATAATCGGCTTACCGTCACAGTGCGGCAAGCCTTGGAATTTTTTTTTCACATCTGTGCTTTTGTGAGCCTTGCGTAGTGACCGAAGTAGGTCTTAATCTTGATGGGTCTTCTAAGCTTGATCCAGTGGGCGGAACGCTCCTCATCTTGGAGCACCCTCTTCAAAAGCACTGGATCGTCGCTGGAGTCGTAGCGGAACCCTACGACGATGAAGTGCGCAAATTCGTTCCACAGATACCTCGATCTGTCAAACGGCTGCGCCTTATAAAACACAGTGACGCTATCGCGGTTGCGGTTGCAAACCCCCAACTCGACCACGTTGAATTGCACCTCGCAGGAACGGTCTTGAGCTTGGAATTGATCCAGACTCCTTCGCACATCGTCGTCTCCAAGACTGTCGTCGTTGTCCGTCCATACGCGCGCAATCTCGTCTGCCGGCGGGCTTTTCCCCAACTCACAACAGGGGATGTACATTGGGTACTGCGGCAGGACGCTCCAGTTGTACTTCTTTTGGAAAAAATTGAACGTCCAGCTGAGTAGGCTTCTGTGTGATTTCACGCTGAGGAAATACCCGTTCTGACGCGGGGTCCACTCCACCGTGTTGACGTCTGCCATCTCTAGCACCATGCGGCACTCCTGCGCGCTGTCCAGCAAACGGTAGCGGGGAACCACGGGAACCACCGTTCTCTGGTAGCTCCCTCCCAAACCATCCAAAAACTTGCTGAGCCTGGTCACTTGGGACATACGGTCGTCATATAGCGTAATTTCCTCGAGCGTGCCCTCGTACTCGTCTACCAATTCACGGATCACGGCCGTCTTGTAATCCATCGTGCTCTGACCTGCTTCTGCTCGCTTCAAGCACACCGCGTTGAAATACGTGGCCCCGCATGCCTCCAGAGTGCTCCCAAACAGCCGCCCAAACAACTCCTCCTTGCGTCCTGTGAGTAAGATCGACACAGTATCCGCGTCTGCGAACGATGCCCTCGCCAATTCCACCATCTCTTCGTTCCAAAACTGGGCCCTGGAGTCCTCATCCGTCGCAGCCAACATATCCGTGAAATATTTCTCGAGGAATCGAGGCTCTGACCACCAATCGCGGCCCCCTAGGAGTGTCCCCCCGTATAGCGATCCCAACAGCTGCGCCGTGTACAGCTGTCGATTGGGCTGCGGTGACAAGTAAAGCGTGTTATCGAAATCATAGACGTGTATCCGCTTGACGTGAGTGCCTGACGGAGGCAGCTGAAGCAGGCCAGGACAACTATTCCACTTCTTCAGGGCAGCATGCATTGCGGTTTTGGGCGTTTTCAGCACGAACCGTTCCGTTGAAATTTGACAAACTTGCGGATCTTTATTCACAGCGCGCCGACGTCATCGGAAGAAAGCCGAGAAGGGATCGTCGCGTCGAGCAGATGACGAATAATGGTCCATGATTAAGTGCGGCTCATCGTTCCGACCATCCAGCGCACTAGCGTATCAGCCTTCGGGCTAGCCGCAGCAGGGGGGTAATCACATACGCGTATATAAGAAGAGCCCATGCGAGGACAGACACACCTTCTTGTAACTTGACTAAGACACTACCCAAGATGAATAGCAGAACTACGCCCTCCGAGAAGCTACCATACTACCAAGATATCGAGGAACTCGTCCCAGAGTACGATTACCCCCCAGAGCGTCAGGTACTTCCCACGGACAACTACGTCATGAAACCCAACAAAACGGTGATCAAACGTAACACTCTGCGCCATTTCAGATCCGGTGGGCTCGCGCCTCGAGCGAGAGCCAAGAAATCGAGAAGCGACGTCAAAAAGTCGAGGCCGCTCAGGAACATACTGCAAAGGGTTTTTGCTGGCTTGTAGATACAGGGAGATGGGACTTTTAATAATATTTTATTGTATAGGAATATAATGTAATTTTCATTTGGTAATTATATGTGACGCGCAAATCCGCGCATCTTTCGCGGCGTGCTGGTATTTCAGGGAGCACGCTCTGAAAAACCTCCATCTCATCTGGTCGCCACTTTCTGTCGAAGAAGAGTAAACTCGTAAGTCTTGTATTTATCGTACTACGCAGTACGTCGAGTTGCAGAAGGCTCTGCGCTTGACACGCCATGATGAACTACACTCTCAACCTTATCTACATTATCCGATCTTGCAAGGCCCCATGGCTGCAGCAGTGTGGAGTTACTTGAGTTCTGAGCGTGTGTCTTGATTGCAACCCCGTAGAGGGCACTGCCCTTCCCGCCCCTCCCATTGTGACGCGAGTCGCTTTGTCCCATTGCCTTTTGGTGGTGAAATTTTTGCTACAGTGGGCCTAGTCCCTGTGCCCCTTGTGCTGTACGAAGAATAACAGGTCCGGTTTCTCGAGCCGGAACGCCGATGTCATGATTTGTAAGAGAAGGCCGTGTGAGATCAGGATTACTAGATGCAAAGTCTTGCACCGCTACGAGTAAAGTATTACGTGTATGACAGTCCCACCCATTTTTCTAACCACAGCAGGCGATTCATCCATTTCAGCTTGGTAGCAGAACTCCTTACCCGGGATTCAAAAGTGTTGATTTTTCTTTCTTTTCGACTCTTTTTTTTCATCTCTGTCTATTGAAGCGGTGGAAGAGGCTCGCAGATCTCTCTGCCCGAGCGAAAAAACAATAAACAACAGGGATTCGGAGTCTTGCCAGTTTGCTTGATTAAAACCGAGTTCTTTCTGCAGCAAGTGGTTTCAGGAGCTTCCGGGTTTCGAAGGCATTGGCAGAGAGGTGAGTGAGCGCTTCCAATGGGTTCGTCTACCTCGTCTACTTCGGAGGTTCTCACCTCGATCGCTTCGAACAGCGTGCTGTTTGGCATATTTATGACCATCTTCTTTCTATTCCGGCTCAAACTGAAACGGATGTATGAGCCCAAATCGACTTATGATTTGGTGGACGAGGATAAAAAACCCGAGCCGCTCCCGAAGGGTCTTTGGCAGTGGTTAGTGCCATTGTTGAAAAAATCGGACAATTTCATCATACAAGAGGCAGGTTTGGATGGGTACTTCTTTCTGAGGTACCTTTTGTTGATAAGCGCATACTGTGGGCTGTCGCTGCTTTACCTCTTCCCGATTCTGCTGCCGGTGAATGCGACCAATGGCTCAGGTCAGGGTGGTCTGGACAGGCTGGCATACCAAAATGTTAAACACCACAACAGGTACTATGCCCATGTGTTTTGCGGGTGGGTGTTCTATTGGTCGTTCCTGTACGTGGTTTACCGAGAGCTGTACATCTACAACTCGTTGAGATGTGTGGTGCTCTCTTCGCCACGCTACGGACGCAGGTTGTCCTCCCGCACAGTTCTTTTCCAAACAGTACCCGATCAGTATCTCAGTGAGAGGGAGTTTGGTAAGCTGTTTGTCGGTGTCAAGAGGATATGGATCGCTAGAGGCCATCAGCGGCAGTTGGAGGAAAAAATTGCACTGAGGGACAAGTTGGTGAACAAATTGGAAGTGATAGCGGTGAAACACATACGCAAGGCTTTGAGAAAAGTGCGCTTGCAGGCGACAAAAGAGCCGGATGTACCTGTGGTACCCGACGTCGATTTTTACATCCCGCCGGAAAAGAGACCCAAGAGCCGGATCAAGTTCTGGAGTCGCAAAGTTGATACCATGGAACACATCCGTTCCGTGCTGCCCGATATCAATGCAGAAGTTATCAAGATACAACTGGACAATATCAATGCGCCGCCTTTCAACTCGGTGTTTGTGGAGTTCGAATCACAGTACCAGGCACAAGTGGCGGCGCAAGTCGTCGCACACCACGGACCTCTGTCCATGTGCCCCGCGGTTGTTGGTGTCGCTCCAGCCGACGTGTACTGGTCCAACATGCGTATGTTTTGGTGGGAAAGGTTCGTGAGAAGCATGACGGCCACAGCTGCCGTCTGTGCACTGGTCATCTTGTGGGCCTTCCCCGTGGCTTTTGTCGGTATGATTTCTAACGTCAACTATTTGATGAACAGACTCCACTGGTTGAATTTCATCGGCAAGTTGCCCTCCCCGTTGTTAGGTCTGCTCACTTCTTTGGCGCCCACAATTGCGCTTGCGTGGCTCATGTCATTTTTGCCTACTTTCATCGGAATGCTGGCCCAGATCTCAGGGGGGGCAACGGCGCAGCTCCTAGATTATTTCGTTCAGCAGGCATATTTCGCATTCCAACTGATACAGGTGTTCTTGGTGGTGTCCATCACCTCGGCGGCTACATCGACCGTGACCAAGATCGTGGAGGACCCCACCACCGCCATGACTTTGTTAGCAAACAATTTACCCAAATCTTCTAATTTCTTCATTTCATACATCCTTCTACAGGGCATGAGTGTCTCTTCGGCCATTTTGGCACAGTTTATCCCGCTCATCTTCTTCTACATCATTGCTCCTCATAGCGATACCACTCCCAGGAGGAAATACTCGCGTTTCACCGAGCTCGATGCCCCCGGTTGGGGTTACATGTATCCAGCTTACACTAATTTGGCAGTCATCACATTTTCATATGCCATCATATCACCGTTGATCCTTTTATTTGCCGCTGTTGGATTCTTCCTGTTGTACATCGCGTGGTTATACACTCTGACGTATGTGCAAAAGGAAGGTGCCGATAACAGAGGGTTGAACTATCCAAGGGCGCTGTATCAAACCATTGTAGGGCTCTATTTGGGACAGGTCTGTATGCTCGGTCTATTTGCAGTCGGTAAAGGTTGGGGCCCCCTCGTTCTGCAGGCAATCGGACTCGCCGTCACTATCATAATCCACTTTCATCTGAGCCATGCCTTTGATCGTCTGATGCATTATGTACCCTTGGATACCATGAAACCATTAAACGGTAAGAGCGACACGCCTTCCTTTAAGAACATTTACAAGTCAACTGGGTTCAATGCAGACGAAAAGATTAAAGAACTTCCACAATTCACACTTCCGAAATATCATCCAAAGAACGGCGCTGTCAGTCCGGTTGAATCTACAAGTGATGACAGCGATAAAACCATACAGTACAACCCTCGGCCAGAGAGTACCTATCATTTTTCTGAGAACAAAGTCTCTTGGGTACCGCTTTTGGCGGATGGAGTTCAAAGTCACACATCATATGCTCCCCTGTACAAGCGTTTCTTCCTGCCTCATGTCTATTCCTCTTTCAAAAACGTCAAGAACAAATTACCCGCGTCTTATGGTATCACAGATCCAGAAACTCCAGAGACGGAGGAGGCGAACGCAAACGCTTACAACTATCCCGCAGTGACGTCTGCCTGTCCCTCCGTATGGTTACCAAGAGATCCATACGGATTCTCCAGGCAACTAATCAAAGAGTTTGGTGACGTAGTGAATATCTCTGACGAAAATGCTACCATTTCGCTGCTGGGTGATATCGAATGGCAAGGGGAACCACCAGCGCCAGGTCTACCAGAACCTTCCAAGAAGGATGAAGACGATACATCCTCAGGGGATAATTCAGTGCTGTAAGCACAATCAATGACGGTACCCATACTGCCTCATTTTGTAACTTCAACGTACAACGTTTTGTAACTTTTAAAATGCTTCTATTTTTTTTTTTTTTTTTTTTTTGACGTTAACTTCGGGCTTCATTCCACTTGCATTCTAAAACCAGAAAATGATGCAGGGGGCCGATAGAAAAGATGTTTGCCAAAGCTTTTCGAAGTTCGGTCATGGCTGATAGGTTGAAACAGACCGGAGCACTTCTCAATCCGAAAAGGCTTTTCAGCCGGGTGAGACAAGGTGCCAAATACAGTCCGAATTTCAAGCAGTACTTGCAATTGGCAAATGGCGAAGTCGGATCTTATTTCCACGACGTCCCACTAGAGTTGAATGCTACTCAATGCACAGCTCACATGGTAGTGGAAGTGCCACGTTGGTCCAATGGTAAGTTTGAAATCTCTAAGGAGATTGATTTCAATCCTATTGTGCAGGATATGAAGAAGGGTAACGTTCGATTTGTGCATAATATCTTTCCTTATCACGGTTTCATCCACAACTACGGTGCCATTCCTCAAACCTGGGAAGACCCCGCAAAGGAGGTAGGTTTAGGTTCCATCAGAGGTGACAATGACCCGTTAGACTGTTGTGAGATTGGCTCGAGAGTTCTCGAGATGGGAGACATCAAAACTGTGAAACTTTTAGGTTCGCTGGCTCTAATTGATGATGGCGAGCTAGACTGGAAAGTCATCGCGATTGACCTCGAGGATCCCCTGGCCTCGAAGATAAACGATTTACAAGACGTCGAATCTCACATGCCAGGTCTGCTAACGGCTACTAGGGAATGGTTCAAGAAATACAAAATCCCAGCGGGAAAAAATGCAAATGAATTTGCCTTCGGTGGCCAGTACAAAGGTGTCCAAGATACGGTACAAACAGTTGGACAATGCCATGAAACCTGGAGAAAATTGATTTCGGGCGATGTGAAGGGCGAAGACATACCCAGTACCAAGAGGGCCGGACAAGGAATTAGGGTGATTGCTAGTGAGGAAGAACAATTACCGGTCCCACCAAATGTAAATGTTTGGCACTATGTCTAAGTTCGTAGCATCACATTTCACACATCTCGTAACTTATTTAAAATTAGTCCGTCAATATTTTACCCGGCTGGCAGAATCTGATTTTCCAACGATGAAAAAATTTGAAAATATAAACATGTATATATTTATTGATGGCGGCGATAACTAAAACTAAAAGATTTCCAACAGTCAGCTAGGCTCTTCAATGGCTGCTCAATTGGCTAATACTGCGCTTTCGTTTGTGCATGTGGAGTATTTTGTCAATTCGTATCAAGCGGACCCTTCAGATGCGGAAGCGAGTTTTCAAAATATTGATAGTTTTCTAAACAAATGCAAGGATCTGATCGTGAATGTGGGTCAATTTGATCAAGTCGGTAGCGAGACTACACCGATAGAGACTTTGTCACTCAGAGGTGTCACTTATGGCAATATTTCGAAGCACAGCTGCGAACAGGCATCCCTTTTAGCCAAAATTTTGGGGTTAAACTATAAGGAGAGTTTGAGAGTTCTCACGCAGATGAAAGCGAGAACAGATGATCACGTCTCACTATTATCCTTTGCTGACTCTGTGTACCAAGAACGTAATGCTGTCTTGGCTACAATGCTTTTACTTCTCAATAATGCAAATTTACCCGTGGTGCAGTCAAGTTTCGTGCAATTGGTGGCTAACAATAGGTCCACCATGTGTGAAAATTTGATTACGTTGTTAAAAAGAACAATTTTAAAGTACGAAACGGAGACACCAGACATACCCGACGAGCTGACAGAACGAGAATGGGAAGAAATTTTCCAATTAACGACGTCTCAGAATTTAGTCTACATGGCGAATATCCTCAAAGTTTTAACGCATCTGACGCTCAATGCCGAATTACCGGTACATGTAGTAGATCAGTGGTTTGCATTCTTGTATGAAACGAAAAACCAGTTGAAGTCCATGAGGGACGCAAGTTCACCCATTCCTGACTTGATTAGCCGCAAGATCGAATCGCTCATTGTGGTAAACACAATTCTGGTTCTTGGCTTGGACAGTACATCGTCTTCGATAAATTTGGAAGCACCGTATTACGCAGACGCCCCTTGCTTCAAGCGTATACATGACACTTTGGAACAAGAGCCAACAAACCCAGTTATTCTATACATGTGGTCCTTTGTCCTTTTCACCAAATCGTTTCTGCTGGAGGAAAACCCAGATTCAGTGTTGCATTTTATACAACAAGTTTTCGGAAAAACACCAGTATCACAGGCAACCGAAATTTTTGCTGCTAAGGCGGAAGCAAAAGATGTGTTTGGGGCCGTCAGTGGTATGGCAAAGTCGTTGTCATCAGAGAGTTTTTATCCAGCAATAATAAGCTCGTTTTTAACACTCGCTCTAAATTTCATCCCCATGAATGTTCAAACGTCTGCTATGATCAAAGACGTCCTATTAAGGACTCCACAAGAGTTTGTAGAGAAATTTTTGACTAGCAACGAATTTGAAAAGCACTTGACCATTTTAAGGGCTAAGCTTCCTCTCATAGAAGAGGGACTTCTGCCTCTAGTCAATATAAGTGCTGTCCACACACAATTCGCCAATTTCGAATGGAGAGAATTAAACACATACACAACAAAATTCAAGCTGGGTGAATTGGATTACGACATAGTCGACGACGACATTAGTGCTTCCAGTATGGATCTCATTGTGCTCAAAAAGGAAGCACTGGTGAAGCCATATTTGAAGACTGCTCAAAATACTTTAATTTCTATCCCAGAGGATACGAGAGGCAAGATCTTGCCAACTGCAACAAAAGGTGATGAAGATGTCATTGTCTTTTTATACAATTACAATGGTTGGTCTGTGCTGGGATACGTGCTACAGAGTATTTGCGATGCATTCATTGAAAATAGTGATGAGCTAGATGATTCCACACAGTATTTGATGAAAGCAATATTGGAATTGATCGCCAACGTTGTTTCTAAGCGGACGCCTTTCGAGCGATCCGTAGACATCTTGCAGCATTTATCGAGCTATACGAGAGGAAATGACATTACTTCAGTGATCTTCGACATATTCGAGCACTCGTTGCACAAAAGAAATTATAAAATGATTTGTGTTTCCTCCAATTTTGTGCTTTCTCTTTTTACTCACTTTCCACAGTTAGTTTGGTCGCATTGGGCACGCTCTGATTTACTCGATAGAAGTGGGAAGACCGGTATGGCTAATGTGGTTTTGGGTTCGATCGAATTACCAATCGGCAACTACGAATTTACCATTTCTTTAATAAAGCTTGCGAATGAGATGGTTACCGAATCTGTTTCCTTGAAGACGGATTTCCCTTTGAAGACCAAGAGGGACGTATTGGATAAGCTGGTAATTCATTTGATTGATGTTTATGAGAGCTACCAATTCTGGAAATATACAAATGCCATTCAAAGATTTGAGTTAGGGTTTCATCTAAACTCTTTGTTCACCAAGATTCTTTACAACGTTTATGGGGTCGATCCCGGGTCCTCTCCAAAGCATAAAGTGACTAATGTTTTGGCAACATCAGGATCCCGTATTCTGGCAACATTCCTAGGTTCGCAGTCTCCCGATGTACGTGCTGCCAAATCACTACTGAATATTCTTCGGTCTTCATTGAATTCCCAGATTTCCCTGCTAGGTGACAGGACATTTGGCTATGTCTATCTGAGGCTTGTAAAATATTCTTATGAATTGGCATTTTTATTGATATCCATTCGTGGATTGTTAAAGATGCCACCTAGCACCTTAGAAAAAATGATTTTTGGCGAGTCGTCCAATTTGGTTGATGTTTACAATTCTACGCCGTCTCTAAAAAGATATATCGTGAGGTTGTTCAAATCGTTGGTGGAAGTTCCCTGGACTGATGACTATCTATTTCTGCTCTCTTACTTGGGCCAAAGACATTCAAAGGTACTTTTAAATTCAATATCTTATGATTTAGAGGGACCTCTGGCAGATCATAAGTTGGCAAAGGATATTTACATGTTTTTCAGTGCATTAATGGAAAGCAAGCAAGATGGTTTGTCAATTTTGTTTTTAACCGGGAGTATTGCATCGAAGAAAACTGAGGAGCAAAATGAATCTTCGCCTTCTGAAAAGAAATCTATCTTGAGCGTTTTGAAAAAAAACGCGTTATACCTCGATGCCCTTCCTGAATCCGTCGGGTGTTGCTTGCTGGATGCAATCGCATATGCTTTCAACACTTGGGCTAATGCGAAGGATTCAAAGGCAGATTCCGAATTCATCACCGCCTTGTTGAATCATTTGAAAAATTTCCATCCGAGTCCTGCATCATCTAAGGCTGAAATGGTGGCAATGTCAGGAAAATACAGATTAATTTCAAGAGTCGTGAAGATATTTGCATTGTACTTGTTCACGTCGACTGATGTGGATTCTCAGATATTCCAGCTTTTGAATCAGGAAACTCTAACCAGTTTGATAAATCCATTTTTTGAAATCGATGGTTACAATCAGTCCTTACATGAAAACCTTCACAAACAATTTGAAGAGAAATGGCCCAAGCTTAAGTTATCAAGTTTTGAACTATCGCCCATTTTCCAATCGAACGGTTCCTCTAATGAAATGGTTTTTGCCATCCCATTGATGGACCAGTTTTTTGGAAGCGATCAAAAATGGATAGGATCTGAAATCTTAATAGGGTACAGAGACGAAGTCATAGAGGCATCTTTGAATTTGCAATATGTCAGTCAACAAATCGCTGCGGCAAAAGCTTGTGGTGCACTTTTGACGACTTTCGTCAAAAAAACGATACAACCATTAAAGAATACCTTTATTGACCTGGTGTCTCATTTTTTGAAAGTTAACATAGAATGTGGAATAAAATCACCCTTGTTCACGCAAGTTTATTGTGAAAGATTAGAGTTATCTTTCTATATTTTGTATGCCCTTCAGAAGAGGGCAGAACCGATTCCAGAAAGACAATTGCTGAAGCTACTGAACCAATTATTTGATATCTTCAAATCTGATGAAGTAAATTATTTGGGGAACATATCTTCCTCGAGAAACAGAAACTTTTACAGGCCAATTTTAAGATCAATTCTTATCCTTTTGAATTCGGTCTCGGCTGGGTCTCATTTTTTCGAATTGATATCAGACGAGTTGCTCGAATTTTTTGAATTATCTTTTTGCAAAGGTTTCAATCTGATTTTATCTGAGGTTTTGTCTGATATCAGTACATCAACCTCAAATGGAAAGCAAGTAGTTGTTTACAACATGGCATCAAGAATTCAAGATCTATTCTTGTTGTTGTCGCTTCTTACCAAAGTCAATGCTCTTAAACCTCCAGAATCCTTCAATTTGATATTAGCCTCTTCGTTGAATGAAGTGGGCACTATAAAGGTCATTTTGAGTTTATACTCAACTTCTCACTTATTAAAGGTCAACGACGAGGCTCTTCTTGGACCTTTGACTTTGACCTTTGTTTCAGAATTATGCTCAACCAAGAAGGTTGCTGAGAAGTTCATCAGCAACGGTTTGTTTGCAGTTTTATTAGAAAGTCCCCTTTCTGTGGCTATTCAGCAGGGTGATATTAAACCAGAAACTAAACCAAGTCTCCACAATATTTGGACTAATGGACTTCTGTCAATTATATTATTACTTCTCAGTGAACTTGGGGTCAAAGTGCTTCCGGAGTGTTGCCTTTTTGTGTCCTATTTCACTAAGCAGGTGAACACAGCTATATTGAGATGGTCGGACAGTAAGCTGTCTGTTTCGACCTCATTAATCAAGGAAACTTCTCAGTTGGTTCTCCTTCAAAAAATCCTCAGTGTATTAGATTATCAGGGTTATCTGCTGAACTCGAAGACCCATACCATGCTTGATGAAAAACAAAATTACGTGGAACTTTTACCTGGGTTAGATACAGATCAAGGCAAGAAGGTGTTGAGTGTTGCTTTAAATCGCTTGTTAACTCATCCCAAGTATTTGAACTCCAGGATTGTTCCAACCAGTCTAGAAGAAGGAAGGCTTTTAGAAGATGATCATACAAGAATTGAATTTGTCAAGCACATCAGTAGGGAAATAAAAAAGCTACAGGAGTCTCTTTTTAAGGACATATAATGATTTGTATAATATTTAACGCATGAATTATTCGCCGAGAAATAGTTTACGAAAATCGTCATTCGATAACTGAGCTGATGAGGGTTTCGGTTTCGCTGCAAGTGGAAGATTTCTGGAAGCATAATTCGCACTGGTTTTACTAGTACCCTTACGTAAATCCTTGACAGTACCACAATGCAAAATGGTGTTTTGGAATAAAGCACCATTTAACGCCAAAGAGCATTTAGCAGCAATTTTGGAGTTGTTGAAAACGATCAAACTGCCTTCTAAATCGGGAACAAGATAAATTTTCTCGATTTCGCTTTCATTCACGGATATCTTTTCTTGGATCAACTTTTGGATCTGGGTCTTATTCACCTTATCACTGAAAGGATATAAAGATACAATGAGGTCATTCGTACTAGCGCCACTTTTTTTCAGTATCTTCTTAACCTCTTGCCTTTCTAGGTATGCCTTTCTATCCGCAAGAGTGACTTCTATCTTGCCACCTTCAAGCTGTGACTTATTGGTTTCTAATGCTCGGAGGGCTGATTCGTGGTCGGCGAAGGAAATGAATGCGTATTCATTTTTTTCATCACTTTTTGGAATTGTTACACTTTCAATGGAACCATATTTGGAATAAAACCGTCGCAACCTATCTTCTGTCACTCTAGTGGGCTCTAAATGCCGTATCAAGATTTCTCTTCTCTCATAAACGCTAGCGTCTGAGCGTTTTGACCTTTCCAAGGGATTGGATTGCTTCACTATTAACTTATAGCCTTCAATTTCCTTGCTGTTAAGGCCAGCTACAGCCTCATTTACTTCTGTATTCGTTGATACGTCAACGTAAGCGAATCGCCTGTTAGCGTTAAATCGTAAGGACGGCAAACGTACGCTCAACACTGTGATACTGTTTTCTTTGAATAAATTTTTGATATCACGATGGTTGAATTGTGGAGGGAAATTGGTGATCCATAAAGTGCAATTTTCTAGCAACTTTACTAGTATTTCATTATTCCCGATTTGCTTGTGAGATTTTGTCAAGGCAGAGAGAGATTCGGAATATTTAGTAAATTCAACTCTGGCTAACCGGAAAAGTCCATCGGCTGACTCAGCAATGTCGATATGTGTAATTATTCCACAATCTTGGAAGTATTTGCGAACTTTGCTTTGGTTATAACTCTTTGGTAAATTTGACACAACTACGGTAGTCAACTCACGGTTTTTGCTCACCGTACCATTTTGTCTTTTAGACTCACCTCCAGCGCTTTCGTCTAACTGACGTTTCATATCCCTTTCAAGTCTCCAGTCATAATTTCAACTTTAACATTATTAGTCCATCGCTTAATTTTTCACGGACTAGTTAGCCTTGGTAGATATTGAAAATTTTTGTGGAGCGATGAGCAGCTCATTATATAATGATAAGAGCATTTCTTAGGACCTTAATTGAGCATTGTTACCACTCATTAGGATTTTGTTTATTGGAGTTTTAAGGAATAATGGATAGTAAGGAATATTTGAAATCCTACGGTTGGCGGGAAGGAGAGGCCTTGAAAGAAGGCGGTTTAAGAAAACCCATCTTAGTGAAGCACAAACAGGACAAGAAGGGTCTAGGTGGTGCTACTGGGCAAGACGATGGTGAAGCTTGGTGGGAAAGGCTTTTTGATGGTCATTTGAAAAATTTAGACGTCAGCACGAATTCAAATGGCAATGGTATAACTTTTAAGCAAAGAGAAGCGACAGCGTCTGCTGTCTCGAAAAGTGAATCACCACTTTACAAATGGTTTGTAAGGGGAGAAAGTTTAAGGGGAACCATTGATATTAAGAAGAAAGAAAGGATTGAGGCTATAGTTATTGCTGTTAAAAGGAATAGAGATGACTGTGATGAACAAAGTAGTAAGCAGTTGAAAAGGGTAAAGAAAGAGAAGAAGCTGAAGAAACACAAGAATGAAAAAATTAGAAAGAACGACAAGAAGGACAAGAAGGACGAGAGGGATAAGAGGGATAAGAAGAAAAAACATATAAGCGCTGAGAAGGAAAAGAAGGATAGGAAGCATAGAAAGGATGGAAAAGATAGAAAGGATGGAAAAGATAGAAAGGTTAAAAAGGATAAAAAGGATAGAAATGTTAGAAAGGATAGAAAGGATAGAAAGGATAGAAAGGATAGAAAGAATAACGGTACCAAAATTTGACATTCATGGTAGTGATAGCAAGATACGAACGGGAAAAGTAAAATGTTGACTTCATCATTTTATGTAGCAATAATGTCATTGCAAAATATTGAACAATATATTTCAAATATTCTTCTTGCAGAGAAAATTAATGGAAAATTTTTAGCATCTTTTTTGCCGAGGAATAGTGTTTTATAAATTGCAGCATGTTATGTCCCTAATAAGTTGTTTTGCTTTTTTCTATTATACTTTATTCAATTCAATATCAAGATAATCTTCGCAGAGACCAGTCAATTCAATATACCTCATTAGAGAAACTTTTCTAGGTTGTCTCTTGAAACTGAAGGAAGTAAATATTCAAATATGAAGATCTGCGACAAAATCGAGGTATTATTTTTTTTTTAACCTGGGAGGCTCAGAAGATTCTTCCATATTTTACATTATTCATAAAATTTACCTTATTCAATAAAGTAAACTATTGACCACAATGGATTTCAAATCTTTCGTCCATACTTCTTTCCACCATGCATCGCAGGCAAGCAGCGGCACCAAGGTTACCTTGAAGAAATATTTGAAACCCTGAATGCTGCGAAAGCAAATAAGCACTTAAAAGGAAGATGAGTTAATGAAATAGTGCACTAAAATATCTTTTCAATCTTCTGTGAGCCGAAATCACGTGTTATGTTTGAAGATGTCGAGATCCAATCTGTGGTCTCCATAAACTTTAAACGATGTCTTTAAAGAAAGCTTTGAGAGTCAAAAAGTTATTCATAAGAGAACACAGGGACAGTAATATTGCATATCAATGGCATATGTCACAAGACTTTGATGTTTTCCGCAGGAGGTATGTCTTACTATTATTCACCCTCACTTACGCGTGGTTAAACAACGATTTATTGGGTAAGATGATATGGGGGCTTATGCCCGTCTTTGGACTCTTTTGGTACTGCGTCATCTTCACGAACCTACCTATTCCAACTTCACCGAAGCCCAAATTTCTGGAAAAGGCAGCAGTTTTAGATATGGGATCGGAAGCGTTAGTGGATCAGATAAGCTTAAGCTTGTTTCCTGCCTACCCAGATATTTCTAACGAAATTGATACTATTGTCGATTTGATAATTCAAAATTTCGTGATGTCGTGGTTCTCCCATATTGATGCTAGTCCTTCATCAGCGTTTCCTAAAATTGTGAGGACGATATTATTAGGATGTGTGGAAAGATTGCAAAAACGTTTGGTCAGGAAAGATGAAGCAAATTTAATAGTTCTGAAGCTTTTACCCCTCATGAATAAACATTTTGATATGTTTTGTTCGGCAAAAGAGGCGGTTCTCAGTGATATGACTTTTGCTGGAGATCAGGGAAAAAATGTTGAATTGAGCATTGCTGTGGAATTTGACAAAAATTATAAGTTACATAAGGCATTGTCTCTGCGATCTAATTGCCTGAATCGAGATATAGGACAATATGTCAAGCTAAAAATGGAGAATTTTATTCCTTATCTTGTCGACAATAAAGAGCTAGAGTCCCCTTTTGTGTCTGTTTTACTACGAGAGATTGTCAGTTCATGCATAGTCGAACCCTTAATTGTCAAATTTTCTGATCCTGATACCTGGAATTTGAAGTTCATATCGATCTCCGATAAAATCTTGGAAGAACATGACCAAGTTGATGAGATCCGCAAAATTTTATCAAAGGAGGTGGAAGAGCAAAAAAATCCCTCTGCAACTTATCCTGAGAGAATCGATGGTCAAAATATTAAATTAGAATTGGTTCCAGAGCTTTCTAACAAACAATTTGAAGATTTCTTAAGACGGATTAGCTCTTTGACTTCTTTCGCTGGTCTACAGAGTACGAAATACTCATTTTTGATAAAACTTTTGCAGTTGAAAAACCGAAACGGTTTGCCTAAAACTCTCTTGGAATATCGGAATAGATTACTGCTCTCCTTGAACTTGATACAAACAAGGCTAATGTATGTGAATGACAAGTGCCATCGGAACAAAATGCGGACCTACAATCCTAAGTTTGGGAGCCTTTTTAATGAAGAAAAGGAAATTGAACATTTTGAAGCATTTTTGGGAACAATTGCTCTAAAAGATGTCTTAGAGGAGCCTTTTTGCTTCGCTTTCTTTGAACAGTATTTATCTCAGACTTCTATGTCGAGAGGATTGACTTATTTAAAATACTGGAAGCTCGTGGAGACATTAAAAAATCCATTAGAGGATGCCTTCGCTGAGGATATTTCCGTGATGATCTGTGATGACGAGATATCCAATATCAAAAGCATAGCGCTAAACTTTTTCCAAAAAAATCGCTTGGCTGACATGAACGCCTTAGATCCGAAACTTGTTCATGACGTTGCACAGCTGAAGGGATGTAATAATTCTCAACATAGCTTTTTAGTAGCATCGGCCAGGCGAAGCATGCTACTCCTGCAAGTGCAATCGCAGAAAACTTTGGATGGAATATTTTTTTTTGATTTTAAGAGGTCAACCTATTTTTTGGACATGATTTCTAATCCGGCTTTTTCGTCCACAGATGTTTACGCAAGACTGATTGATCTTCCTTCTGCTGAAAAAGCAGATACAAAGTTACGCAATAAAAAATCGGTGGATGCCGCAAGAATATTGACACATCCAGATATTGATGACGCTTTGGATAGAATTTTAAATGATACCGCCAAAAATAGCAGGAGAAGATCGGCAACTAAATCAAAGCCAACCTCAGTAACGTTGTTTGGGAATGAAGATGATCATGACGAAGGCAATATCTTCAATGATACGCTTTTCGGAAATGATGACAAAATGGAGGCGGTGGACTCAGTTTTGGAAAATTGTGAAATCTATGAACCAAGTGAATGCTTATTATCTAGCATTTCTTCACGTTTTCGTGGTAACTCTGATTCGTCTGGCGATAGGCTACAAAACAGTTCTCATACTTTCGTCAGTTTGAAAGATGACATCGCGAAATTGACGCTCACCATCGATCAAATAGAAAAGGAGTTGGAATTACTGGATCATTTGATTTTGAAGGCTGACCTGACAAACAATCAAAACCAACTCAAGCTACTGAGAAAATCCCAAAAAGCGCTTTTGAAAGACTTGGACAATAGAGAATTGCTAAGACAGCAATACTTGGTACAAGAAAATGCAAGCATTTTGTATGGGAAGACAAAAATTTGTATCAAGACCTATTTCGTTGATACGAGACTTGAAGATGGTCGTGAAGTCACTTATTACTTGTTAGACGTTGAGCATGTTCACCAGGGTCAAGTTACTACGTGGGAAATACCAAGGAGATTCAGTGAGTTTTTCAAGTTGAATTTGACTTTAAAAAAAAGATACAAGAATCAAGTAAAGCACTTGCAAAAGAAAGATATTTTCCCCGAAAAAGTGAAGATGTCATTGAAATATCATGTGGCCAAGTCTCTACTCCATGAAGAAAGGAAAACGAGACTGGAAAGATATTTGCGAGAACTTCTGGCTATACCTGATATTTGCCAAGATGACATGTTTCGGGTGTTTTTAACTGACTCCAGAAATTTCGATGCAAAATATAACCCAACCAATGATCAATTGTTAAACCTATGTGAGGAATCTTCCACGAACTTTGGTCACAATAGGGCAACTTCTACTGACTTTCAGGTACGTCAATTCGACGCAAATTATGAAGACGAGGTAAAATTTTACGAGGACGACCGTAATTTTTATCATAATACTGAAGCTAATTCGAGCTTGCGGAATAAATCATTCGTTAAGCCCATATGCAATGTCTTTATATCGGTCTTTTCGTTGGATAGAAGTAATTCTGGTTGGCTAAGAGGTAAAACAATCATTACAGTATTGCAACAACTATTGGGGAGTACGATTGAAAAATATGTTAAAAATAGTATTCGACGGTTAAGATCAGAAGATCAGATTTTGAGAATAATCTTGTTGGTTAAGGATTCCTTATGGGGTCCTCTGGGTTCACTAGCCAGAAGAAATTCAGCAACTCCTGTACATGAACGTACCAAAGGCGAAAAGGCTAGGACCAGGGCGGATGCGCAAGTCATACTACAGTCTTTGTTCGCTGAAACATTCGGTAAAGTTGTCGGTCTTCGCGCAGCCCATGAAGCCGCTCTGAACATTCATGGTATGGCCCAGAATCCATACTTGATGGCAAGCCTTTTGTTAGAGATTTTAGATACTGTTATCAATGACATTTGTGCTAACGAAACAGATACGACTTTGTGATTAAATAGGATAGTCGATTCGTCATCTTCTTCTCGGTATTTTAATTAAGGCATCTTCTTCTGTATAATGGCTGTCGATCTCGTTATCTTCGTTCTCCTCGAGACCGTATCCCTTAACTTCAAAGAATGTCTTCTTACTTAACGATAATTCCATTTTTCTTTTAGTCATTTTTTTCAATTCCAGTTTATCCCTTGCCGTCAATCTTTTATCCTTTAATAATTTTTCTAAATCCATATAGTTTTCTCTTGTTTTTTTCATTACGGTGATGTTAGACTTACTGTCTTTTGATAGTCTGTATTTCTTCAATTCGACCTTGGGTAATTTGAATTGACCTTTTTTAATAGTAGCTGGTATATCATTGTATAGCTCCAAAGATTTCACGTAAACCTCTCTCATATCTTCTCCCATCTCACATCCTCTTGTGATAATATCGTGATACTTTAACTGCACCTGTCGGTTGCTTTTAACAGTCTCATTTTGGGGTTGGGACACAGTCAATTGGTGCAAAGCATCCTGTTGCAATTCGATTTTATTTTTTTTGGCCACTTTATTGTGCAAACCCCAAAAAAATCGGTCTAGTTTGTGTACAACACTATGGGCCAAATCTGCCGGCATACTCATCTTGTCAATATCTAGTATATCCGCTGATTTAATGGCACATACGGCCAGACAGTGTTGCCAATAAGAGTCCAACTCTTGCCTCAACATAGCGGTGGAATGCTCTAGAGCATTAGGTGAAATTTCGCCAGGTTCGCTTGTATGATCTGATAATGTGGAATCTTCATACAGTTTGTCAGTCTGAGGATCGATAACTGTTTTGGGGCTCGGCCAGCTAGTCCAGTTATCCTTAATCTGTGTCCTAATAAACTGGTCTACTTCAAAAGGATGCTTTTTCTCATTAGCCCGATATAGGAGGTTCTTCAGCAAGTATGACGAGTACAAATGTAGAGCTAAATCGGCTCTGTGGGACCGCTCAAGCGATTCGAGTAGCTCATTGGCAGTCTCAATGACAGATCTACTGGAGGAACCAATTCTGGCAAACCCATCTAAATGTTCCCCTTCGCTGTCACTCATTTTTGTCTTTCAAAGCCATTTCATGAAAAGCTTATTTTCATAAAGGCACATCGTCGATTTTTCAACGTTAAGAAATTTTTGAACTATTGAACAACATTCAGGGCAAAATAGCAAGTGTATAGGCCGTCAAACAGTTTTCGAGATGCCTAAATTAGAGGAGATTAACGATTTTGATGATATTGATAACCTAGATATGGATCTAGCCGAACTAGACCCTTCTTTGAAGACGCCCATAGCGCCCAAGATTACGCCGACGGTGGTAAGGAGCCAAGACAAGGAATCTCAGTTACCCCGTGTGCAATCCGGTCAAGTGGCTTCTGATCGCAATCAGATGACCTTCGTGAATCCAGAAACTGGTGAAGTGGAAAGTAGTTCACGAATGAGCCAAAAAGAACTGGACGAAATAAAAGGATTTCAACTGTTATATCCATGTTACTTTGACAGGAGGAGATCCCATGCTGAGGGTAGGCGTGTTCCCTTGGAAATTGCGGTAGAAAACCCTTTGGCGAAGACTGTGGCAGATGCCGTACGCAATATGGGATTGTTATGTATATTTGAAGGTGATAAAACTCATCCACAGGATTTTGGTAACCCAGGTAGAGTGCGCGTGCTTCTCAAGGAGAATGGCCAATTGGTACCCTCCGCCCTGCGCTTTTCTGGAGGCAAGAAACAGTTAATCAAAAAGGTCAGTGAGTACATGCAGCAGCACCCAACTACCATTAGCTCCCTCAGAGAGATTCCATATGGCCCCGATTTTGATGGTGTAGAATTCAAGCAAATCCCCATGGTCAAGGGTTTCAAGATGAACGACGTCGTACCGCTTCACAGTGCTTACTTAATGGGCCATCCTATGACCAAGTCCATCTACGACCCCGTGAAGCCCATTGCATCTGAGAAACAATTTAAGGTGCCCAAGAATAAGGTCAAAGTGATAAGAAGGTAGTAAGTAAATGTTGATGCAGTTGTATCAAGTAAATAATTAGGTCAAAACGAAAAAAATTACAAAATTAGAGGAAAAAAAATCAACAGTACTAATGTTGTGTATAATGATAACGAGGTTTAATCCCTCAATCAATGGCTTCAAACACCGTACTGGTTACGATACTCCTCTATATCTTTCTTGTCCTCAGGGGAAATTCTTCCGTCGAGGTACTGTATGACGTGTGACAGAGAAACGATGTTCAAGACTGGGATGCCATACTTCTTGCTTACAGCTTGCGTGGCGCTTAACCCTTCCTTGTCATCGGTGCTGATGACTTCTTGTCTGTCTAGAGCGATGATACATCCAACCGTGTGACCCTTGTTAGCAGAGATTATCCCAAAGGCCTCATTGATGGCCGTGCCGGCCGTCATGACATCATCGATGATCAAAATCCGCCTTCCTTCAAGAGCAGCCCCTACGATGTTCCCGCCTTCTCCATGGTCCTTGGTCTCCTTTCTGTTGAAAGCGTAGCGGATATCTTGAAACTTGGACCCCCCGATTTCAGCTAATTTTACACAGACAATGGAAGCCAACGGAATACCCTTATAGGCTGGACCAAAAATAACATCGAATTTTAAATCAGACTGAATGATGGCAATAGCATAGGCAGTAGCCAAGTTGGATAACAATTTGCCTGTGTTGAAAAGGCCCAAATTGAAAAAATATGGGGACTTACGTCCACTTTTCAGAGTAAACTGGCCAAATCTAAGGGCTTGGCTTTCAACGGCCAAATCCAAAAAGTTCTTTTGGTAATCTTCTAGCACTGCAGGCATTGTAAAAGGAATTGCTGATTGATCAACTATGGCGGTTTTTCAAACCTCCCAGGTAAGGAGAAGAGAAAGATGAAAGATTGAGCAGAAACTGAGACCGGTGGAACCCCAATACCGGCTGACACACAAGACTCAATGAATTTCTAGCAGAAATATAGTCCCTTTGGAGGTCCCACAGTCCTGGCATCTCCAGGTGATGTCGTAGAAATTTTGCAAATTTTTCCCGTGCTGAAGTCCCAGTCACTTCGTACGTGGATACAAATCCTTGAAAGAAGGAACATGAGCAGTGTAGCTTGCCTTACTTGTTTTATGGCACGCCCTTTGAAGAGGGTATCAAAGGCCTTATGATCGACTGCGGTTTGCAGAGCAAGCTTGATAACGCTGGCAAACAATTGGAGTCGGCGATTGAGTCTTCTGGGAAGCGCAGGACCCTCCCAGTCAGTGTATCGACCAAATGCGATAGGATTCTAAAAAAATGGAAGTATAGATCTCGGCAGGGACCTCGCAACAGATTTTTACCGCATGGACTATGTTCTAAATATGAGAATATGGTTTTGAAAGCGCAGCGAGGGTCCCCTGGATTTAATTTACATTCGTATGAGGAGCTCATGGGTCGATGTTCGAGGATTGAGGCTGGTACCCATGAGCATTGGCTGGATTGGGACGTGGAATGGTTGAATCCATTGCGACTCTCGTCCAAGGGATGGGATTTTTGTGGGATCAGGTTGGAACACTTGGTATGCAAGTGCAATAGTTGCAAACATACGTTGTGCCTGGATCTAAATTCCGGTTCTTCGCTTAATAAAGGATATTGGGAACGCTACGTCATATCAGAACACGCTCAAGACTGTCCTTGGAGGGAGAAGCAGTTTGACTTGGGCAATGAATATTATTTGCAGCCATGGAATTTGATTCGAGAAATAGAAAGGATAAAGGAGTCATTGGTCGGTCGTAAGGTAACGACGTCCACTCCGACTGGAAAACTTGAGACGCTGTTCCAATGCGACAGTGAACATTTGCAAATTTTTTCCCAAGGCTATCGCTACATCCATGATGATGCCATTCAATGCACTGGTTGCTTCAAGAGGGCTTTTCGAAATACGGTTTTACAAGACGGGCTCAATTGTCACGCAGGCTGGTGTAAGTATTATGAACGTGAAAAACTCTCACAGATGATAGAAAGCACAATAGTGAAAGTGCCAATAGGGAGAGATGTCACGGGTAGATTGAAGAGTTTAGAGAAGTATTTTGAAAATATATAGGGCTCTGAGTTCGGATCGCGTGTAAGTGATATAGCTATGAAATCATTTTCATGCACAGGAGCTTTCAGCAGTATTAAGCGGTTCTATAGTGTAGTGGTTATCACTTTCGGTTCTGATCCGAACAACCCCAGTTCGAATCCGGGTAGGACCTTTTTTTTCTGTAACGCTTATAACGAGTTTAGTTGACCGAGCCAGTTATTCGAATTTCGGGTGACATTATCCACTACGAAGACAGGCTTCGGGTTTTGTTTGGCTAAAACTCAAGACAAATAAAACGTCAAAGGATTCAGTAGTTGCTCAAAGTTATTGCAAACAATGAAGAGAAAAGTTTAGTCTTCACACACTTGCGAAAGGTTTAATTCAGTTAAGTTAGAATCAGTAAGACATGAGCTGATTCAATGTAACGGGGTTGCTCAGGAGATAAGAATTTTCAAAGCCACGATGATGAAATTTTCCCCATTGTGTTCTAGAAGTGCTTCTGTTAGCGAGTGTTTGACTAAAAAATTTGATTAAGAATAGATTGCCTCGAGGAAGAAAAAAGCTTAACTTTGATCAATTCATGGTAAATAATTAATCTTTTAAATATTAACAATAACTTATTGGTTTATTGGTTTTTCAGAGTTCTCATATCAGAGAAAATTAAAAAATTATAAAGAGCCCAAAGATTTATGATAAATAAAAATAAAAAAAAATCCAGGAGGGATTCCTTTCGACAATGAGACGGTCGAGGTTATTGGAAATATGAAAAGCCAGTATGATAAGAGTTTTGGGTAAAAATGCTTCCAAATTACTTTTGCTATCAAGAAAAGCTAAGGTTCTACATTAGTATCCTTTATAACCTATTCGCAATGAGAAAAGATGTAAATTTTAAGCGAGGAATTAATATTCTGGAGCTCAACCTTGAGAACGAAAGACATACGGGATATGATGTTCTTCTTTGGAACAAAACACCCTAACACGGTTCTATAGTGTAGTGGTTATCACTTTCGGTTCTGATCCGAACAACCCCGGTTCGAATCCGGGTAGGACCTTTTTTGGAAATATGTATTTAATTTCGACTAAATGTTTTACCGCAATAAGTGAACAAATTTTTTCTCACTGCCAACTGCGTTGTCCTGATATAACTATGAAATCTGGTCGTTTTATTGCCTGCTCTTTGAAATGTCTTTTATTTGAACGTAGCCAGCTCTTCACTACTCTCTAGAAAATGAGAGTAGTTAAAATTAAAAAATAGGTCCTACCCGGATTCGAACCGGGGTTGTTCGGATCAGAACCGAAAGTGATAACCACTACACTATAGAACCAGGAAATTCTACGGAATGGAGTAAAGCATCGGTTGTATAGGATCTAATTATTTTTTGTTTTATCGTAATGAACTATCAGGTGTACTTTCTTGGGTCGAGAATACATAACTATACTCTAAGGATCTGCTGACCTCTTAATCATTAGTTGGATCCATGTTCCTCTTATATAATAATGTTAGCTTAGTGGCCACAGAGACGAAACATATGACCTTGCTTCCTCCTAGTCACATGACCTGTTCTAGCTATGTCATAACAGGCACTAGTGAAGAAGAATGGACAATAATTTGATTCCATCTCCAGCGCAATTTTTACGCAGTTTGCTACTACTTTCTGTTTATTTGTCTGTGTCTAGACTTATCTTGGACGCTTCGAGGATTCTCCTTTTCTACGTCTATTAACGGTCCAGGACATGAGTTTATAGTCGGTTTCCTCATTGTCGCTAAATCACAAAAGAATATAGCAATTGATGGAACATTTAAGCCAAAAGTGCTCTAAAGCTCTGCACACCGGTCACTTCTCACAGCAGCTTACAGATTTTGAAATTAATACCAAAAAAAATTCATTTAAAAATATGTATATATAAATATCTAGTGTATCTTGGGTGTCTAAATAAGCTTTTAAACAAAGACCATAGTCACCGATTGTATCCTGTCCCGAACGTAACAAGTCCCAAGAATTAAGGAAAAAGCGTAAAACTTAAGGACTTGATCTTGTGACTGCAATTAATCATACTTCATGTGAGACAATGGCGCGTCTGGTCCCAAATAGGTGCCGAATACATTGTCCCAGTACCAAGAAGTGACGCCGAAGCCTAACTGGTAATTTTTGTAGTGGTGCTCCAAATGATATTTCTTCAACTTGCGCATAAAAGATGGCAGCCTGGCGTGATGCAAAAAGTAATGCGTCAAATCGTAGCAAACGTAACCAAACAGACCACCGGCAAATCCAGAGTAAGCCCAGTAGTTAGGAAGCAGCGCAAAAACTACCTTGTAAAAGGGGATCATCAAGACAACGCCCAAGGTGGGGGGCATGACCAAACGGTATCTGTCCATGGGCAGGTAGTGGTGCACACCGTGCAGCAAGAAGTGCAGAGTCAATGCGGCATTATTGTTTGGTAACCACTCGTCCAAATGGAATAGAAACCTATGAAGACCGTATTCAATCAGAGTCCAAGCGAACACACCAACACCAAACAAAAACACAGACAGGAACTTGTTCATATGAGTGTATCCAACGTAAATGTGGAAACTAACAACAGGCAACCACAATAGGGGGATTACGAACCAAGGAGTCTTTGAGATGGGCTCTAGGAAATTGCCAAACAGCGGAGCAGAGCCCTTTCCGTAGTGTCTGGGCCTGTGAACCTGATCCAAATAAAAGTCCTTGCTGAAGTTGCCAAACATCACTTGAGGCAACAGCGCCTTGTTCAAATCCAGGAATTTGTGCTTGCTGTAATCGTTGCTGTAATCAGTTGCAATGCTCAACTTATCCTCTGTGGGTAAATTTTTCACAAACGTTGTGGAATCGAAACCTTCAGTTCCAGACAACCTCACCTCCACATGATGTTTCTCGTTTGTCAATAACTTTGCCTCCTCCTCTTCAGTAGCCAAATAACCGACGTGGTAGCTTTCATCCAAGATGTCATATGCCGACTGACTGTGCTCATGGATCTCCCGCTCCTTCATCACGTCAGTGACATCACTACCAGCATTATCCAGTATGTAATCCGCACCACCTGGGTGCTCCGCCAGGAAAGATGTCATATCATAGATCTTTCTATGCCAAACACTGACCCAACAGTCCTTTTCATTGTTATGCTTCGAAAGCTGCTCCCTTGAGAACAACTGCAAAATGGGTGCAGTTTTGGACGCGTTCATACTCTTAACAACCTTCCAAATGTTCTTAGGCAATGATTATTATCTGTTAGAACGCCAAGCTACTTGTCCTATTACCGATGTGTTTTCCTCTGCTATGTTATTATATGATTTTCCTTTTTATACTCAAAATATTTTCAGTTACGTGAGCCTGCTTTTGTCTGTTCAGAGAAACAAACCCAAACGAGCATGATGCGAAAACCTAAATCGTGGTGAGATTATGTTGTAGAACACCTGTTACAGCTTTGCGGCAGCGGTTGCTGGTGAAGTTTATTCGTTTAGCACCGGGCCTTGACGACCATATGTATAATCTATTCTCAAAGTCTACCTAATTTCCAGCTTCCCCTATAATGCGATGACTATTTAGTCAGTTTCCCCAACCGGACCGTGTTTCTCCACGAAGGAGCGTACTTCGGCCACTAGTGGTTCCATATCCTTGTCGAGGATGAGTACGATGATACCATCGCTCGTGATTTCGTACTTGATGTGACCTTCGTTCGGTACACAGATCTCTTGGTCAAACATATCGAACCACTTATTGAGTTTGTCCTCGTCGTCCAGCGCTAGGGGAAGCACTAGTTCATCCACGAATTCGTGGGCTCTCTTGCCCTCATTTTCGCTTGTGTCATCTAGAGGCTCTTCAAGCATCACCAACATATGGTAGAAGTTCTCGCCGCTCATAACAAGACTCTGACGCTTTATAAAATGCAAGGTTAACGCCAATGGGGCGTAAGAATGGATAGCGACGCCGTTATGGGCAATGATGAATCGGTTGTTTGAGATGCCTGCTGGGGCCATCGCTGCAAGTTTTTTCATATTAAAGGGCTTCGTTCGAGGTGATCGGGATAAATTGGCTGGAGGTGCCAGTCTCTATCATGCAATTCATTGAGGAGATCACTAAATATACCCGGTATATACGTCATTAGTCTATTCCTAGTGGCAAAGAATAAAAGGGTAAAATAATTGGAAAAGTAGCTCTTCAGGAGCAAAAAGATTTTTTTTAGTTTTATACTATTTTTTTTATTTTTTCATTGGTAAAATTTATCTGTGAACCACGTTTAATCCGTAGTTGTTTTTTTACCGACTCAAATGTCGGGTATGCAGATGGCACCATTGGCGTCGTTTTGATCGGTTGTATATGGACCAGAACCCGAATGGTTCATGTCCGCGTTATTGACTGATTCCGCAGGTATTTCATGTCCTCTTTCCTGCGCAACTTGCTCCATGTACAAAGTATGATTGACCAGGTTCAAATATGCGTACATGAAATTACTGAGCATCACCTGCTGCCTTAATTCTCTCTTAGGGTCGCTTAGCTTCAAATGGCTGAGTCTGTAGATGGCTCTCTCCACGTTGATCGGCAGTCTGTGATCAAACATAACGACAGTGGAGACGGTCAACATCGGTAGTGGGAACCCGAAGGCACTGTCTGTGAATTGCATGGGGGCATTAGGCCTGTCCAACCGCTTGACATCGCCAAACTTCAGTTTGCGAGGCGGTAGTGTTTGGGACTTGCCCCGCACAGGTACCTGGGCGCTCTGCTTGGTATTTACCGCATGTTCCTGAGAAGGCTGTTTCTTCATTTTGACGGGCTCCCGAGACGTCTCTGAACCGGTGTTAAGCTCGCCATCTGTACTCATATCCTGGGATTCTTCTTCCTTAACCTCTCTTACAGACTGGACCACGATCGTGGGAGAGCTCTTGGTGCTCTGCACGCTGACGGCAGGTTGCAACGACAGATGCTCCTCTCGATCGTCCTCGGGAACATCGTGGTATGTTGATCCAATACCGCCCACGAGAGCAGCATCGACTGGCTCACTCAGCGTTGGCTCCGAAGGAGTGCCTGCTGGGGCCGTTTCCGTCTCGATTTCCTCGTATTCTACTTCTTCTACCTCTTTTGGCTGATTTCTAGCGGTTCTTCTGAACTTAGGCAGATTATTGTTTGAGGTCTTCTTGGTCGATTCCAACTTCTTATGGGTCTTGCTAGTTTTACCACTTGGTGTCTTGTTCTTACCTTTTCTCTTGAAAAGATTAACGAATTTCTTCTCCAATCTTTGGGCTGAAAAACCGTTAGCAAAATCAGAGCTCGAAGAGTCCGTATCTGATTGATTTTCGGATGTTCCCAATGCCACCTCCATGTCAGCGGTATCCTCGGACTTGGACCTCTCAAACATTTCTTTTTTGTTAGATTCTGTAAATATGGGAGAGTGACGATTTTTGGAATGATTGCTTCTGTCTGCTCCCAGCCGCTCAAACTCCATACGACTGCTTGTCTTGATGAAATCACCGCTGTCAGGATGCTCACGCACGTCCTGCTGGTGGCTCTCGTCCTCCTTCAAATCATTAGGCTTATCTTCTCTCCTGTCGTTCAAAAAATCCTTTGCGCCCATGTTAAAGATCGCCCATCCTCCCCTTTTCTGGGACTGCCTACTGTTGCCGCTGCCGGCATCGGTATGGCCGGTATCTGAGATTCTTGACTCCAGGCGAGTTTGATCGACGGTTGAAGATTGCACAGCGGGAGCAGAATTTACCGGTGGATGCTCTGTGGGTCTTTGTTGTTCGGGGTTAGCGTTGTCCAACGATTGCCCATGTTCAGGCCTGATCAAAACGCTACCGGTAGATATTTCGGTGGAAGATATACTGCTACTCTTCAAAATTACTACATTATCAGTAGATGCATCTGCAGAGGACTCAAGGGAGCTTTCTGTAACTGGGCCTTCGATGGACAGTTCTGGTGCAGTTGCCTTATTATGGTTATCTACACACTGGGCAAATTCCTGCTCGTCTTTCAATTCCTTTTCCCAGTCCACACTCGATTGCCTATAGTGGTCATAAATATCTTGGAAGTCACTAATAGTGCTCGGTGATGTCAGATTTGATCCCTCCTCACCAATAAACTTTGAAGGCGATTTGCTATCATGACTGCGCTGATCTGCTGGGGTCCCTAGATATTCCTGTTGCTTCGATGTGTGTGCAACACTTGCCTGTTCTTGAGTAACAGGTACTGCCATATGCTCTGTTGTCGGGTGATCCTCTTTAGACAATTGTGACGGCCGTAGCGCGTCGGCCGTAACATCTGTATGAGTCGCAGACTCCAGCAATTCGGCCTGAGTTGATAAATCATCACGGGCCAACGTGTACCGCTCAATGGACGCCGAATCGGAGGATTTGCTCTCCTCATTCAATGACTCGTCACTACCAGATCTTACTCGGTAAGTATTGAACTTGCTTCTCCTCAATGAAGATCTAGCAGGAATTACAAAACCTTTCTTCATGAACATGTTGGACGCAAACTCGGAATCGTCCTGTCCTTTTTCTCCAGTAGCCGCATCGCTATCGTACTGCAATTCGGTTCCATACTCCCCGCGGCCGTTTTCAATAATGTCATCCGGTTCATCACTCCTAAAGGATCCAGCCATACTTAGTGTTCTCGCCAGAGTAATGGCATCAGAGTCAGTCAAACCAGCGTTATTCGAGATTTTGGTTAATTCATCTGTAATATCTCTTAGGGAGACTGCCCTTGAAGAATTTGCCGAAGAGTTCGTTTGGTTGGACGTACTTTCCAGATCTTCCGAAGGCCTCTTCTTGGAATAACCAGAGACATCCTGATAAATTTCACTTTCATCTTCAAACTCCGTATAAGATTTTCTCAGACGAGATGGCTTTCGCACCAAAGAGCTATTTTTACGCGGACGGTAACTTTGTTCTTCGTTTTCCTTGTTGTTGCCATCGTCCATGAATTCGCCGCCATTTTGTTCACCTTCACTGCCATCCAGTTTGATGTTATGCAAAGTGTCTTGAACCAGCTCCAAATAATTTTCGGGTTTGACATTTGGATGCTGATTGGCAGGAACCCACAAAAGGTTCTTGGTGAGTGAAGAGTTTGAACCGGTACTAGTCTCTGAACCCGTAGATAACTTTCTTAATGCTACATTGTTGGCACCTCGTTTTAAAGACCCGACGCCGCTAATTCTCCTCCCAGAAGAAGAAACTTGTAATTTTTGACTGCCTGGTGGATCGGTAGTATCGTTCTCCAAAAGGGAAGAACTATCATCAGCTTCTGACCCCTCCAAATAGGCCGAGTTGGTCACGTCAAAACTTATTTCTGACAAGTCGCTCTCGAACGACGCATCGGGATCATCAGAGCCACCTTCCAATGCTCTTGATGGATACGTATATCGAACAGCCGCTCTATTATGCACACCTTCCACCTCTTCTGCGGGACGCGTCGGCACACCGGATGTCCATGATTTTCTCCCTTCTTGCTTTCCAGCATTCGAATTTACTCTGTACTCCAACTCTGGATCCATCAGCATATCCATGGATCCAATGGAGATCCTCTTCAAGTTTTTCACACTTTGCACCTCGCTGTCCAGCGATTGCGCTGCAATCATAACTTCGGATTTTCTCTTCTCCCTCATGGCATCGTCCCTATCCCTCGCACTCCTCAGTCGAGGCTGCTGCGGATGCTGCCTCTCACGAAACCTACTTTTATCCACATCCATCACCATTTCTAACCCACCACGATCTCAATGAATTTAAAACTTCGTCTGTGGACGCCGTAAGCAAAGGAATGACAACAGACTCCGGTCAGATATACTAAACCAAAAACTTCGACACTATCGTTCCTCACCTCCAGCCCGTAACTTAGCCGTAACACCAACTCAACTCTTGGCTCTTCTCTCCTATAGTTTAAAAGTAATGCCCTCAAGGCATGTCCAAGCACGATTTCGTGCTTATGCGTCTTCAACCCGAGACGCGTCTTAGTAGTTTCGTTCACTATGACTTCCTTTTAGAGCGAGTGATGTCCAAACTCATCGAACTGGTTAAAATTGGTTGCCGTTGGCCTCGAACTGGTTTATTGTGCATCGAAAGGACTCGGGGTTATCTGGCGTTTCTGGCCAGTGTTTTTTCGTTTTTGCATTTTAGGATGTGAAGCCTGAGATTTGCTAAGATTTTGATCGAGAAGCCTCATTGAATTTATCGGACAATGCAGTGATCTCTCAAGTGTTTTAATCCGTCCCTTTTAATTTCAAAAAAAAGTACATCTTAATCTATATTTTACCCAGGATTTAAACTTTCTTTCCCTTTAATGTCACTATTTCTCAATCAACCAATGCCATGATAAATCGGTACATTCGATAATTCCTTATTGGTTGGTTCATCTTCAATTAAAAAGGACGATCAAAAAATTCATTGGGCTTAAGGGATCTCCGTCATTCTTGTTTTAAACGCTTTCAAGAATAAGCGGTATTCTTCAAGATTTTTCTCACCTTTTCCGAAAAAAGTCTTCCTAATATTTTTATGTTTGGGCGTACGTTCTTAGAATTGGTTCAAGATCAGGCCTTTTTGTAAAAAGAAAGCTAAGCTGCGTCCTGTTTTTATTCATCAGTCACTGGGTCTTGCAATTTTAGGGAAGAGGTCTCAATGATTCTGAGCCATCATAGCAAAGATCAATGTTTTGTAAAGGATTTGGTAGGCCTTTGTAGCTTACGCGTATATCAAGAAATTAGGAGGAGGTTTGATTAAAGTGGTGATAAACAAAAAAAATTCACTTTTTAAAGTGGTAAGGTGAATAAAATTGCACAGCAAGTGTTGCTCGCGCCAGAGAGCAAATGTATTCCCTTATGAGTATCCATGAATTATTAGGTGTCTGATTTCCGGTGCGTAGTAGATGAAATATTTATATAGAAGCCAGCCACCCATAGGGTAAGCTGCATTTAAAAGGCCTCTAAAATATTCATCTTATTTAGCTTTTGCATCCTGGAAAAAATGCTGCACAACTATTGATCCTTTTTTTCCTGCATTACTATCCATACCTAAAGCAACACAGTTTTATGGCTATGTGCCCTTTAATGAATCCGAAACAAAGCATACCATGCATTTCAAAGAGCAGTAAAAAAGATAAAAGTCTGAACGGATTGATATGTTATGGAGCAACAACAACAAAACCAAGTACTCTGAAACTACTTGCTTATCAACAAATATTTAGTTAAATCAAGAGGAGAATTACGAAAACTCCCAATCTCCACTATCCCACAAGTACTGAATGTCAATCCAAAGTTTCCAGAACACACAATGAAACGTGCATGCAGCAATAAAATTATTACATCAAGCTATGTGGAGAATTCAGCAATGATTTAAAATTACTCTTGAAAAGCCAAACGCCCCAAAGCAATAAACAGAAATAGCATCTATTCCACCAGGTTAAAAGTGTTGCGGCCCACCTTGATGGAGGCTTACGTACATCGGTGTAGTAAGTAAGTAGGCGGGAAGGCTCTGGAAATCCCATGTAGTTGCAGAAGCCGTGCAGTAAAATGCAAGCCCAAAGATTCCCACCAGTCTCGAGAAATACGAAGTTTGTCAAACAACCGAAAAGTGTTGTATAAATTGCTTGAATCACTGCAATGAAGCAGACGGACGCTACGGTCGCCTGCGAGCTATGGTAACTCTCGTAAGCGTGGTGCAAGTGTGCCAGACCGAAGAACAGCGGCGTTTGCCAGATGAGTTGGTTGGTACTTGCTGGTGTATGGGGTAAAGCCAAATAACTGTTTAAAATCATCGAAGTGTAAAAGATCTCCTCAGTAGTGGGGGCAAAGACGTAATTGCGCAATCCCCATATATTCAGCAATTCCTCCTTGAGCCCTTGAACGAGATTGCTGCTGGGCACAAAGATATAGTATAGCAATCCATCGATCAGTGGACCCACGTACAACAGTACCATGAGCATCAACGCTCTTAATGCGTCGATGAAATACGAAGGGTGGCTCGGATACAACCCCAGCCTAAGGAAGGCATCCTGAAATGATTTGGAATTGCCAAAATGGCAGAGCAGCAATGGCACTCCGACCAAATTGACCCCCAATACGCAGCATATACGGCCCATGCGCTGCCTTATGACTTGGGGATTATCTCTGCCACTCCTATAGTCGTCAGCCCTTGCACTTGTAGCGTGTACTGCAGCCACATATGATACAGAGATGTATAGCGATACCAAAAATGCAACGGAGACCATTTTGAGCTCACTTTTTCAGTTTTCGATTCATTGTGAATGGAAAGTTTGATTAAAGATCGGTTCGAGCCCCAACAGAGACACCCTTTTATTTGGATTATATACATAAATGATTTTTACCAAAGATCCGATGCAGCAAAGCATTGGTCCAAGTAACGGACGCACAGTTATCCTTTTCCTCGTTTTCAACCTCCCCTAGAGAGGTTGTAATTTGATTTATTTGCTGCGACATAGATGCCTTCTCTTCCACACGCATTCGGGCAGAATTTTTCAATGTTTGTTTCAACTCTCCCAATCTTGCTTTGCGGCATGGGCGGCTGTCACTTATTAGATCATCGTCGCAGCTATAATTCCCTGCTGGCATAGCCCATGATATCATCATTGTGAAGCAAAGTGTTATATAGCAAAAAAATCCAGAAAATTTCATTTCTTCATACCAAAAGAACAAAAAACTAGATCCAAATTTTGTAAGGAGAATTAGATTAGTCTGTGGTATGATTAGTATTTTAATATTTGAATCTCTACTTGATTTTTTTTTTTAAAAGTTTGTGACACTACGTGAAAAAAGGATAAAACAAAAAAAACAAACATTCAGCTGGATGTTAAGAGAAAACAATTTACGACTGAAAAGACCAGTGTCAAGGGGGAGGTGCGTAACTTTCAAATAACCACCAATGCTTTCCTCTACATTTGTGAAGCGCTCCTCAAAATATCTTACCATCCCCAGGTCAACTCTACGTGCGTTTGTCGCCGCCAATGTTTTAAAACAGGAAGGGGGTTATACCCATTTTGGGTCCAAGACTGTACTCAAAGATGATAAAGAGAAGCTAGTAGGCCATGTTTTTTCTTCTGTGGCTTCTAAATACGATGTCATGAATGATGTCATGTCTTTGGGAATCCACAGATGCTGGAAGGACCATTTCATTAACAAGTTGGATGCTGGGAAAAGACCCAATTCCGTGGAGCCGCTGCACTTTATAGATGTTGCAGGAGGTTCTGGTGATATTGCTTTTGGACTTCTTGACCATGCCGAGCATAAATTCCATGACACGGAGTCTACGATGCACATCGTGGATATCAACGCCGATATGTTAAAGGAAGGTGAGAAAAGAGCCATGGACCAAAACAAATACTACAATGACCCTAGGGTGAAGTTCCTAGTACAGAACGGCGAGAACTTGGATCAGATCGAGCCCAATTCCAAGGATGTATACACCATTTCCTTCGGTATCAGAAATTTCACCAATATCGAGGCAGGACTTGCTGCAGCTTACAGAGTTCTGAAGCCAGGTGGAATCTTTTACTGCTTGGAATTTTCCAAAATTGAAAACCAGTTGATAGATAGCATCTACCAGCAGTGGTCCAAAGTTTTACCGGTAATGGGTTCCATAATTGCCAATGATTATGACTCCTATCAGTACCTGGTGGAATCCATCGAAAAATTCCCTGACCAAGAGACGTTTAAAGGTTTGATAGAAGGAGCGGGATTCAAATCTGTGGGTTACGAAAGCTTAACCTCCGGCATTTGCGCCATTCACTGGGGGGTTAAAGTTTAATGAAATTTCTCTTACATATGTTTATACGCTTGTGCATGTGAATATTTAGGTGTGAATAAAATGTCAATCAAATGTCGTGAAAACTTTTAATTTCAACGGGAATATCTATAGTAGCCGTTCCAATGCGGTGTTCAAATTTTATACCCACACGGATGCAATAAAAGCGGGAACACAGGCAACTCTCAAAATTAGGTATTAAAGTCTCCCTCAAATTATCGGTATACTTCAAGTTAACGGTGATATTCCTCTTGTATTTCAGAGGACCACATTTGACCCATTGGCGAACGATTTGGTCAACAAATTCGATCGACGTGGAAGAGCGAGAATGATCCAAAGAGGCTCCACTAAAAGTCGAGCTCAAAAATCCGCTTGAACCTGATTTTTGCAGAGATGTGCTAGAAGGTATTGAAGATATGGTGTCCGGCGGGGAATCTTTCAAAGTATGTGTTTGCTTTTTGAAGACTTCGTTCAAGTGGACCACATCGACGTCAAGGTTAGCCAAGCTGTCGACGTCATTTAGCAGTTGGGAAGATATGATGTCATTAAATCTGAGTTCACGGGGAGCAAGAGAAGTATCGTGCATATTGTACAGTTCATTTAACTTTGTCACATTTTCGTCAAATTTCTTGTTCAACATGCGAATCTTTTTACTCGTTTCATGATAAGTTTCTTTTATTTGTCTTAATTTAGCCTGATTCATCAAAATTTCTGTGTCCAGTTTCACAGGGATAGAGTTGTCAGATTTGGCCGTAATACAAAGTAATTCCGTCGTTACCGCTTGGATTTCCGGAGGGTCGCCAGGTTTACTGTTATTGGATTGTATGCAAGTTAACTCAATTTCCAGGCGGTCTAGAACCTGCCTCAACTCGCTAGGTACTAGCTGTAGTAACTGAATCCAGTTCTCTTGGTCGTGGTAATTTTTGTTTTCAAATTTGTTAGTTTTTCTGAGCAACGAAGGCGACCGATATGGCAACGAATGCTCTGGCACAGTTGACGTGAGAACAATTAAACCTGCCTTGCTAATCTTTTCCACAGGCTGCTCACTTTTCGAAGCCGTAAATGACGAACCGCCCAATAGACCGGAAAAAATCCCACTTTTCAGACCACTTGCACTTTTTGACCTAATTCTGTAGCTGAATTGGGTTTCTATCCTGTTGCTATTTGAAAACGCGTCCTTGGAGTTCTTCTCAAGTACACTATCAGATCTAGACGAAGTTCCCGGCTGCAGTTGATCCAACTTACAACGTATTAATTCCGATTCATCTAACTGAGAAATGTCATTGACTGTGCCGTCAATATCAGTTCCACGAACATCGTTACTTCTGATAGGTTCGTTTGATTCCAATCTGACGAAGATTCCCTCCAGAGCATCAATCCTTTTTTTCACATCTTGCATCAAAAAATATAATTGCCGAGCTACACTACGCTCACCTGCTATTGGGCAGCAGAATGCAAATGGTTTGAATCTTATGTTGTAATCCACTTCTTTCATAATGTTCAGCTTTTGAGTTTTCTTGTCCTTGCCCACGATCCGCGCGTCCACAGTATAGGTAATTGACAAGTTTTCTTCCGCCATATCCATTGTCATAATGGGAGAACCTTTGACACCCAAATGGCCAAAACCTAAGACGTTGTTAATTTTGATAAAACTATATTTGCCATGGCCCCTGAACTTGTCTACACCAAAGCTGGGCGGCAAAAGACAGTGAGAGAATTGCTCTTGCTTACACGTGACATCCAGCAATTGGTTGGGTAGCTTGAACATGAAGAGCTTTTTATATTTGACGCCAGGCTCCAGAATCCGACTGTTGTTTAACCCCAAGATGGTATTGTCATAGTCAACGTCACCAGGAACCACCTCCACACCCGTACTGAGCTGTATATCAGAATAAGACCAGCTTGCACTCAGATCTACCATTCTCAAAAATCTTTTCAGGGTCCTTTTCCCCATCTGCTTGTCTATCAGAGACGTATAACCCTCCAACGTCACGTAGAACATCTCGAACGGAAGCGGCTGTGAGGATTTGTTTTCAATGATACAGTAACCATGAATAATGTCTCCTGAAGTATATTCTTTGAGAATCGACTCTTCCTCAGGTTTTTCGTGTGGTTTGGGAACATGCTTTGTTAGACGCACCACCACCTCGATGGGTGTCGCCAGTTTGGGCAAACTGTAAAGCTTATCGATGTTGATGTTATCTGAATGGTTCAAGTCATCCTCTATGGGCTCTGGAGAATCTTGACCTATTCTCGAGCTATGTATCGGTAAGTGTTGCGTCGAAAAGGCCTGCAGATTGTTTAAGCCAGCAGAGGAAGAATTTCTCCTCATGTCGAGTGGGTGGCAGTCCACCCGATGAGTTTCGGTCAGCGGATCTGTAGATCTCATTATGAAATTATGCTGCTCTTGTACCTCCTGATAGCCAGGGGGGAAATCGTGGCAATCAGGATTGACGTTTCCCTGAGGAATGTGTCTATGCAGAGTATTGTACATTTCAAAGGAGGGCAGCACATCTACCAGGACATTTTCATCGTTTCGAAAGCTTTCTTGCCTACTCAATGACCCCCCACGACTATGGGGTTTCGGCCCTGGGGGAGGTTCCCTAGCACTGGGCTTCATTCTCAAAACGCTCGAGGTACTGGCGCTTCTCATCCAGGGCACGGGTGTCGTCGACGTCCTGAATGCCCGGCGCCCGCTTCGCACTGCCGAATCACTTTTGGCATTAGTGACTTCTGGTCTGGCTTGCGAACGAAAATTAGGTGATGTTTCTCTAGACATGAGATCTCTATACCCAGGCCAAAATGAAAGGCGGGAAAAGGAATGTCAGCACCTCAAAAGAAACCCAGCTACAGTGTACGATGAAACTCTATTGGAGATCAGGATAGCTCTGCATAAAAGGGATAGAACCTATCTTGATGTTAGATTTTATACTTCAATAAGAGCTCATCGAATTTTTTTTTTTTTTTTTCGTTTCTCATTTCCACATTTCAAAAAGGCTAATGAATGTACACGTGAGGTTGCTGAAAAAAGCGAATGAGTCAACGAAAGTGGTCAATACCAACAGTGAATTGCGTGTACTTAGTAAGATGAAGATGAAAACAAATCAAATGCAAGCGATAGCACACCGCTCATATTCTTCATGCTATAGTGTTATTTTACAAAACAAAAAGGGTCAACAACACAGCTCTGCCTATCCCAGTATTATTTTTAAATTGAAAATCCATCCATCCCTTGTGACGCCTTGAAACAATCCTGCATGCAGTCACCCCTCCGACTCTAAACCCTGTAGCTAACGCGAGCAATTTTATTCATCTCAGCGATATGCTTGTAGTCCACCTTAGTCATCCCCTCCGATGGCGTGCCGTCCCAGAGCCCCTTGAACTCGTGCGGGTCTAGGATGCTGGCGTCGGGCCTTGGCAGTACCCATATATTTTCCTTAAGTCTTTTGTGCTTTTCGCGGTCGCTCTCCATACGGTGAATCACCGTCTGTGGTGCAGACTGCAGTGAATTCACAGCACACAGCCCTTGGAGTCTGAACTGCTCGAACATGTATTGCTGCTTGGCACCTCTGTCTTGCAAAAGCGCCGCGGCTCTTTGGAACGACTCGTGGAAGTGTAGCGAGGGATGCTCTGACGGCGTGTACCAGGGCAGTTTGTCCAGCGGAAGATGCGATTCGATGCGTGGGGGTTGCAGGTCCACAATCCCGCCCATGAGGGAGTTAATCCTGTGAAACACATCTGTGCAGGCAGTGAGGTTGGTGAGAGCCTTCCAGTCCCTCGAAGGTAGCGCCAATAGCAGCATGGAGTCCAGAGAAGGCAGAAGCAGCTGGTTGAGCACGCGCGAGTTGAGCTCGGACTGCTTGGCGTGAAGCACTCCCACGATCCTGGCGTAGTAGAGGACCACATTAAGTCTATCGAGCGAGTCCATCTTGGCAGCTGTGTCGAACATGCACTGGTGGAAGTCCTCGTAGTGGTGCTCGTAGTGATCCAAATAGAACTGCACCGGGTCATTCTCGAGCCGTTTCGAGACACCCAGGGTCTTTTGCAAGTTCTTCACCACTGCGGTGAATTGCAGACGGGCTTCAAACGAGTCCATGACGCAGGTGTTTGTTTCCCTCCGGGGCTGCTCTTTGCAGTTTCTTCCATTCTTCAATTGTTCGGGTTGTCAACTTTATTTTTTTTTTTTTTTTTTTTTTTCTTTTTCACTTAGGTTCGCGATGAGATGACTACAGATGTTATATGTAGGAGTGCAAGAGCAGTCCATTGGAGGCGTCATTCCCCTGCGAGGGATTTGATGAAGCAGTCTCCGGCTCGCCCAGCGCCAGCGAATTCATGCTGACGAGTCCGTTGACGGGCTGCGGCTGCGCCAGCGAGTCCAGCGACACCGATGGGTTTGAGAGTAATTTTGTATGTGCGACGAAGCGGCCCCCGTTAGTATGATCGGCAGCGTTGCCGTGCTGCTGATGCTGATGCTTTTGATTGTGCTGCGTAGGCGTGGGTGTAGGAGTCAGTGGCTGCGGCGGGGAATTGTTAAGCTCTCGGAGTGCGTCAATGGCCTCCAGGTCCCTTGAAGAGACCTGCGAAGGTGAAGGCCCGCCGCCGCTGCTGCTGGGGGCGCTGCCCTTAGCTGTCGTCGCCGCTGCGACAGCGACATCGGTGGTGGATGATGGCGGTGCACCAGCTGCGTCTCTGCGCCTGCGGCCACTGCCCGGTTTTCTGCCGTTTCTCAGCGTTTTGCCCTTGCCAGGCTTGCGACCACT